>CAMZMU010000072.1:39657910-39983899 GCA_947311845.1 Poa pratensis | reverse complement strand
TAATTCACGACAGTTGTGAGCAGCAATATCAACCTTATGTCTTGATATTTTGCGAGAGGAATCCAGATTACTAGTATAAAAGTTCACATGATGTCAAAACGTATAATTGCATCGAGATATTTGGACCACCTAAACGACCACTACCGCATCAAAGCGAGCCGCCCACACGGCGAGTTGCTTCTTCTTGAACGGAGCAGCATGCCATTTTTGATGATCACTTAAATATTTAATGCACGTGCCGGTGTCATTGAATATTTTAATCAATATGTTCTTATGAAAACCAAACCTGGATACTGATATCTAGTATTCATTTTAAACTATTTGCATTTTCTGTAAATCCGGTTGGCATCAAACACTCCGGTTCTAATTTCTATGGTTTCTAATCCTACAGAATTCAAAGTGGCATGCCACACCAATCATCAATCATGTATTTAATGACCGATTTACCCCGTATATTCGGGCCAATAAATGCGGCCGATGTGCCGATAAACCGACCGATTTACCCCTTACCATGGTCGACACGTTAAGTTCCCGATAAGCGATATCCCCAACATTGATTTAACCCATTTCTATGTGTCAATATTCCCGTGAATCAAAAGGTGCAACATGTAGTATATAATTTTGTAAAACTCAAGATGGAACCTCTTGTAGATAGGCAATTGTATATGTAGATGGCATTTGCGCTTCCATTGGAAACTACTATACCCTAAGTGTTACCCCCCTCAAACTCAAATGAATCTTCTGCGGCCTCTATTTTCTCCTGTATTTTTTTGACGCGTATTTCTCCTGTATTTCTGGACCAATGGTGCTTTGATGTTGTATGGGATAGCAGCCCAAACATCATCACAAAACTTTACTCCACATCATGCTCCCCTTCTCTCCGAAATTTTACACTGGTTGCTCGACAATACTTGACAAGCACCTCAACAATCTAGATCTAAGGCCTTGACGAGCTCTGATACAAACTTGTCATACTCCTGTAAACTAATCAAGATTCAGACTCAAATTTAGATATTTTTAGAGAAAAGGGTGTGAAAAAGCAGATCAAATAAGTGAGAAACAGAGAAAAGCATGTGAACAGAAATGACTCTGAGATGATTTACCTCCTCCCTGATGGGGAAGGTACTACTATATGCTTAAGCCTTCCACCCTGGCTCTTCACATTCACCCAACTGTTAAGAATGGAAGGAGAAGAGATACCATGAAAGCGGTGTTCTCTTCCAACCCTTTTCTCAGATTTTTGCCCAAACATCATCACAAAACTCTAGTCCACATCATGCTCCCTTGTCTCCGAAATTTTACACTGGTTGCTCGACAACACTTGACAATCAACTCAACGATCTAGATCTAAGTCCTTGACGAGTTCTGATACAAACTTGTAATACTCTTGTAAACTAATCAAGATTCAGACTCAGTTTAAGATATTTTCAGAGAAAAGGGTGTGAAAAAGCGGATCAAATAAGTGAGAGAATAGCAAAAAAGCATGTGAGAATAGAGATGGCTCCTAGCGCCGTCTACATATGAGTTTTGCTTTTTCATATCGAATAGAGAATGACACGTTACACCAGTGTTGGCTTTATATCGAAGCGGAAACAATACGAGAGGCGATTTACTACTCATGTGGTAGCTACACACCATAGCATTATACGGCGATGTAAGCCATATATACCTGTTTTAGCCTGATATTCCAGTAGAGAACGGATTTTTGTGTACAAAACTGGTTTCGGAATTTTGGAAAAAATATTTTTTGGTCGTCATTTTAGGGTTGACTTTTTTCGTTGACTTTTAAAATAATCATAACAACCGGGATATGATTTGAAAAAATTTCAAAATACTTTTGGATAATCCTATCAACTCCATGTTGAGATCTCCCCGCCTCCCTTGAGTATTCTCTTTTTTTTTGTGACATATACGAGTCGGTCAAACTAAGGTGCGTAGGTAAAGTAACATGATCTTAAGAAAAGCAAGAGAGACGGCGAAAAGCTCCTAGCTGACATAATTTGAATGGGTCCACCCAATTATAATAATCTTTTCATGAAATCTCAACCGTCCAGTAACCCTGACAAGTTTGGCGTTTTCTTAGGAAGACGCTCACAAGAGTTAATTTAACAGTAGTTTCAGGTTGTATATCTTCAGATTACAGGACTGCCCCTAGTTTTCCGGTGCTCACCGCCCATCGGAGCTCACCGGAGTTCAACTGCCTTCCCGTGTGAAAAGAGAAGAGATGGACAAGAGAGGTGATCCTAAGGGAAATCCGTAGAGTAGGAGCCAATTTACGAGGTATGGTTGGACTTGGAGATGCTGTAACTGTAAGACACATAGGAACGAGACGAGAGGCATAAAGTCAATTGCTTATCGATGGCGCTCCGGAACGGAAGAGACCGGTTCCTGTCGAACAGAGCGAAGAGTGACTGAGAGTGAGGAAAGTGTGACGGAGTGAGTGCTCCGGCCGGTGGCCAGGCACAGATACTTGTATAGGCGGAGTGTGGTCTCCGCTCCTCCGGTCCATCTCAGGGATTTGCATAGGTGGACTAGTCTCCGCCTCTCTGGCGCAGCACAGGTGTTTTGTGGAAATTCCACACAAAGGGTGATGCGTCCTCCGATGGTGCTGAAAATTCAGGACCTGCGTGAGTAGCCAGGGAGGAAGAAAGACTTGCATTTCTGCGTGGTAGTGGCCTGGTAAGCGTGAAGTGTCCTGCCAGATTATAGTCACGCCATGCTAATTTTGTTGTGGTTCAGCTCCTATTTTCGGCGTAGAATAGTCCACTCTCTGAGTCTGAGTCAACAATTTGGATGTGGCCATCCTATCACAGCAGCTTTCGTGTATAACTCCGCAACTCCGTGTTCAAATGCATGAAGAATTGAGAACAGAAGGTCTTGTTCATGTGGGACCCTTGGATTGCGACTCGCCGGTTTTTCACGTCCTATGGTATATACTAGCTGTGTACTGGGTGCTTCTTTACTTGTTCTTCTTGTCTCTCTAAGGTAGGCCTTGCACTGGCAACAAAATAGCTAGCTGAGAACAGATGGCGCTATGGAGTGGTGTTGGTCAGGCGGCGAGCATGGCGCAGCTTGCCGGGGTGGATGCGTATGGGCTCATCACCATGATTGTGGAGGCTGTGCAGACTGTTAAAAGGAACCGGGAGACCTGCCAGCTGCTAGCGCGCCGCGTGAAGATGATCGGGGACCTTCTGCAGCGGCTTGAAAGCACGCAGCTGATGCAGCACCACGAGACGAGGAACCCAGTTGAACAGTTGGAGGAGACCCTCCGGCATACATACATGCTCATCACATCCTGTCAGGACAGCAGCTACCTACGCAGCTGCTTCATGGGGGGCAAGCAGGCTGACCAGCTTCGTGACGTTCAGAACGATATTAGCTTCTACCTCCAGCTCTTTCCCCTTGTCAGCTTCGTCGACACCAGCCGTTCCTGGGAGCAGCTTCTAAACAGAGCTCGCCCTTTCGCCACACAGGTACATCATCTAATATTGTGGTTTCTAGAGGTAAATCCATAAATGTATGGTACCCTGGGCATGAGCCTTACAGATTTGGTTATAAGCTTTACTCGTTTTAGATCTCTCAGTTACCTGATCAGTAAATAGGAAAGTGTATTTTTCAAATTTAGTTAATTGTGTGAATCATCAAATAGTAGCCTAACAGGAACACACTCAGTCTCAGATCGATTGTAATCTTAAAACACTCGAGTTCAAGACCATGCAACTGCTATCTTAGAGAAATGGTAATAAACAATTTGTTGAAAGGAACTTAAATACAAAGAGCAGTGTGATGTACCTTTTCCATGGAAAATGTGGGAAAATCTTCTTCCATTTTCACGTGCCATGTGGTCAGTAGCTCGGCTTTGTAATCATGGAGGAATGCAATCAGTGGCGTTCGGCCAGAGCAGTGAGTTTGGACTGGTGTTTTCAAAGTACTTTAGTCTTTGAGATTAGGTTGTTTTATTTGCAAAAGCGCTATTTGTTAGCTTCTTGTGCTTGTGCTTTGTTGCTGGCATAGATCGATCAGGCCAATGTAGTTCCTGTTGGTCATCGCGGATGCTCTCAATTTTCTTCCAACTACCATGCTTAATATTGGAGATTTCTTAAAACATTGACTGCAGTTTGTTTCTGTAATATTTGCTAATCATTTCCATAATGTTTACTCGAGAGGAATGTATGTTCTCATTCCCATCTTTTTGAATCTCCAAGGAGACTATGGACGAGTTACATGCAGTACATCGTCCAGAACATGAAGATAGGTATCTTCTATGAATGATATAATATTTTTATGTAAAATTCATGTCATGTTGTGGATTCCCCTGAACCTGCTTCATTTTCTAGCTATTTCATTCCAGGTGTAGAGTAAATGATGCACATAGATCTTCTAATCACACCACAAAGTAGAACGTGTTAAGCAACACACGTCTTAAAATTGTAACCAAGATGGGAATTTTGATTGCTCTGTGTCAAAATTAATCTGCTATCGTTGCATAACTCACTGCAGTATGCAGTTGTAGTGCAGATGAATAGATCATCCAAACTCCACCTACATCACAGTCACCATGTTCCTAGATAGTTGTGTACTAATTCGAAGGATAAAAACATCACGTAGTCCACCCTACTCACAAACAAAAATGAAAACATTCTTAAATTTTTAACGGTCATATCTTGATTTCTTTCTTGATTTTTTTTGATGTATTTCGTACTCAGGCTCAGAAGGGAGGCGCTCCAGGCAATTAAATTAGAAGATCCGGAAACTTATCTTCCTTCGGAATTTGAGGAGGATCAGGCCACAAGTATGTTCATGCACTTAATCAACAATTTCTTCAAACTTCTAACTAGGTACCATAAATCACACAAAGATCATTCTTTGAATCTATTTTATCGTATATACTATGTCAGCAGACTTGCCACATCCTTTGGTCTGATGAAAACTTGTGTGGGCAAAAGAACCTTAACGAAATTATGATTTAGTGCACGAAAGAGATTTTAAAATGGAAATTTGCTTCCATAAAAGGATGAGCTTCCTACAATACTTTGTCACTTTGTTAGTTTCATTTAAGGAAACTTGAATATGACTAGGATTCCCTGATGATGGATATTCCACTTTAACTCCATTGAAACTGCACATTTGTTTTTGGACAAGATGCTCTAGTTCATAATTTACCCTGTAAAATCCTGACTATGTGGATGCCTGCTACCATACTATCCTGTAGAAATAGTATGCAGAGTGTTCACTTCAAATATGCACTCCGAAACTCAATGACAAGGTGAGCTTTTCCTATGAACCAGGTCAAATTAAGAATATGGAAGAACTGGCAAATCTCTTCGAAGTTGACAAAGGAGCGGGATTATCATATTTTAGTTTCCCTCAGATACTGGCTGCCACTGGCAATTTATCATGCCAAAACATGGTTGGACATGGTGGATTTGGCTATACTTACAAGGTAACCTTTCTTGAGGCAAACAATAGTATGACACAAAATCTTAAACTACGGAGTACTTAAGAGCTCGCATTACTAAAAGTCTAAAACACTTGATGCATGAAAGTTCAGCTTCCCACGTAAAGGATAAAAACTTGGCTTCTACACCCAATGTTGACTAAAATGTGAAGTTGACCCTCATATCTAACTTCCATAGTACTTTTTGCCCGAATAGCAGTGCTTCAACCTTGACAACAGGTTATTTTGAAATTTATCAGCTCCTTTCAATAGATGAACCTGCTTTTAAAAAAGTTTATATGGTATGCAATATCAGAGCCATACTAAAATGTCCGTGGGACAAAGCTTGTATAGTACTATATTTCAATACAGCTCATGAACTCAAATTGGATTTGGTGTTCAACTCCCCTGTATGCTTAGAACTTAAATTAGGTTTGGTTTTTAATTCAGTGCAGAGTTAAGATTGTTTGCTATTGTAAATGTATATCAATTGTCAATTTCTTCTTGACGTTAATGAGATATTTGTGTTTGTTAAGAAGGAAGAGAACAATGCTCGGTAGCTAGTCTTATCTCCAACTGAAATTTCCATTGAATGCTTGCAATATAACGGTAACACCACTGGTGGTGGGCATTTGAGCCTGAACCACCACAACCAGCAAGGGAAACCAACAGTGGATATCACTATGCACCAGAAACATTGTTCTATTCCCCTCAATACATGTTTAGATAAAGTCTTTTTTTGCGAAAAGGTCCTCCTTTCTATTAATCATAATGAACAGCAGTACAAAGATCCCCAGAGGTAACAAATATTTAATGTTTTATTAATCTTTTCACTTTTCAGGGCAAACTTCCTAATGGTCTTGATATAGCCGTCAAAAGACATGAGATATCTTCATATCAAGGTCCAGCAGAGTTCAGAGCTGAGATTGAACTCATTCAAAATCTTCGACATAAAAACATAATCAGGCTACTTGGGTGTTGTGTTCAAGAAGAAGAAAAGATAATTGTCTATGAATATATGTCAAATAAAAGCTTGGCATGTATCATTGCTGGCAAGATTTACTTATGGGCCTCTTCATTATAAATTTTCTGGTTTTTTCCAGCAAGTACTTATCTCTAACATTGCATTGATGTTTTTGTAGATGAATCAAAACGACAATTTCTTAGCTGGTCTAAACGTCTTAAAATAATAAAAGGGATAGCAGATGGTCTTCTTTATCTGCATGCGCATTCTCAGATGTGCATTGTCCACAAGGATATAAAAGCAAGCAATATCCTGTTGGACCATGAAATGAATGCTAAAATTTCTGATTTTGGTCTAGCTAAGAAATTAGCTCCAAATGTAACTGCAGAAGTGCTCGTTCGTGGCACATAGTAAGTGCTCATCTGATTCAACATTCCAGTTATTAGTGGGAACCCTCTTATTCTCTTTTTGAAGTGTTTTTACGTGCATAGTCATAATGATCTCATCTTCATCTGCTAGTGGCTATGCAGATCCTGAGTATGTTGCTACTGGAATGATATCGGAGAAGACAGATGTATATAGCTTTGGCATTGTACTTCTTGAGATTATAGCTGGAAAGTTGTCTCGGTTTTATATACACAACGCATCTCTAGGACCTCTTCCTGATTATGTAAGTATTTTAAAACAAGTATGCAATGTGACACCCCTCCCTGGCACATATCACTAGAGAGGCAGTCGTCCCGTGCGCCATCCCAAGATAACTGGCCGCACGTCACAACAGTGTAACATAATGGACATCATTACACAATCAGCCACATCAGTGCTACAAATGGTTTACAAGGCCATCAAGGAATGACGAAATATCAATTCCAGTATGGCTCTGGACTATATCTGGCCATGGGCCAGGCCGGGCTTCGGGCCGGGCCTAAAAAAGCCCGCGGAAAAAGCCCAGGCCCAGGCCCGGCCCGACTCAGCCATCGGGCCTAGATTTCAGGCCCAGGCCCGGCCCATCACTACAAAATCCCGTCGGGCCTCGGGCCGGGCTTCTTACTGAAAACAGCAAAATTCAAAGCCCAGGCCCGGCCCATCATGTCCATCGGCCGAAATATGAGGCCCAGGCCCGTCCCATGGGTCAGGCCCGTCGGGCCTAGGCCCTGTATTTTCGGGCCGGGCCGGGCTGGTTGGGCCGGGCTGGAGATGGCCAGGCATACTCTGGACAGAGTTTTTAACTGGCAGCGGAAGACGACTAAGGCAACGGCTTAGAGCGGCTCCACTCCACAGGTTCTGGCTGGGCTACTGATCCTAGCACACTCTTGCTTCAAATCCTTCCTAAGGTGGAAGATGAATCCTCGACAAAACCTGGCCACAATCACAAGGCCCGTGAGTACATTTGTATGCACTCAGCAAGAATCGCCACTCATTACAAACAATCCAACAATCATACAACATGATATACATTGAAAATGAAATACTACACATGGCAAGTGTGTACTCTAGACAGACAGACATACAGTATAGCATAAAGGTAGCAAGGCATCACAAGCAAAATATGGCATAAGCAAACAACGGGGTATCACCAGTGCAGAGTCCAAGCCAGGTGGGGTTGGATCGTGCACCGGCAACCATACAAAGAGCTTACCTATGACGAGTAGACGAGTGTACCAGTTGGTACCAAATCTTATAACTACTCCTGTCAACACAATCAGGCTTCCAAGCCTCTAGCCAACTCTGTCTATCACTCCAGCCAACTCTGGCTATCTCCCGGGGCACGCACGGTTGATGTTGGCTCTGGCCTAACTATAGGCTTCCCAACGCATCACACCGCCATCCCTAAACCTGGTTCACAATCACATCTCAAGTAGCATTCCCTGCATCAACTTCTTGTTCATTTAGTGAAATCAGGTCGTTCATTAATTATTCCAAACAAAACTTAAGTTTAACCTCCGGACACGACGAGGACACACAGTGTGACCGACACTGAACTGTTGTTCCATATCCCAGGAACGGGGCTAGCTTGCTAGGTTGATGCTCTCGAGAGTTTGCTTTACCACCTATCAGAATGCACCCCACTCAGCCGACACTTCAGGTTTATCACGCCCAAAGTTGTACTAAGCAAAATACACTCACATGACGGTCCACCTGTTAAGACACACTCCTGCACCACCCTATGCGCGTGGCACAACGGCAAGTAAATCCGGCACATCCCCCGGCGCGACCGGGTATGCCTAGCTCCGGACTCCCTATCACAGTCGAACCCGTGCCTGTCGACCACTACCCTCGGACAGCGCAACCGAACGACTGCGCCCAATGGATGGCACAAAAGGGGCTCAACAACCTACTAGGTCACGGTTTCCATGAGACAACGGTGGTATCGCATGCAAAGGTTCAGATTAGTGGCACTATGAACAGACCTTATCGTTGTATGGAGGGATGTTTCATTTAATTCAAGTTTCATCACAACAAGTCCCAAAACAGAGGATTAGTCCAGCATAATAATCACGACATCAATATCATAAAACATCAAACAGCAAGGCATTAGCAACATACAATAACAGCACAGAATAACCATAACACTTGCAGGTATAGATATCAACATAACAATAATAATAATATCCGGGTGACTGTGGCGGGAGACCCGGCCGGTGTCACTCGGGGGTTAGTGTTCACAGAATAACCGCAAAATGTTTCAAACGGATGACGGTGGCGGGAGGCCCGGCCGGTGTCACCGTAAAAGAATGAACCGAAAAGCACTCATAAAAATGAGAGAGCATCCATTCCACTCGAGGGTTACCCCGACGTGGTGTCAGCAACCTCGGCAATAAGAACCAAATGGAAAGTCAGCTCCCAAGCGTCGCAGTCCGGGTGGTCTATGCCAACCATATTTGACGGAGGGACAAGAGCAAATAACTCTTTTGGCAAATGCCCCAACTCCGAGGATCATAAGACGACATTCGTCCGCTCCTCACCTCGGCGAAGAGGAAAAAGCAAACAAAGCCCCGCAAGCGCGAGACGCACAGTTGTAATATTTTCCCCCATTCCTTCGACTGAGGCGGTTCCTCCGGCCATCGTCTAGGGAACGGGAGTGATGTGCATACAAGCAATTATAAGGTAATGCAATAATTTAAAATTCAACATGATATACATACAACAATACAAGGCTCATATAAAATATGGACAACATACAGACATGCAACGATAATAGCAGATAGACATAACAATTTTAACAGTAGACAAACATAAACACCCGGCATGGTATTAAGCAATCAAACAAACAAGCATTGCGGGATGGCTCATAGCAAGGGGTTAGCTTGCCTGCGAAGATCGACACCGTTTATCTCGGAGGGTCACGAACGTCACGGTTCCGGGTCTCGGTTCGCCGGTACCGCGGAATACCCTATACACGCATACAAGGGTGCTGAGTATACAAATGTTTTACAAAAAGGGTAAGACCAGTACCACTGGTCAGATCGTTACAAACTAGGAATTTACAAATTTGAATCGACTAAAACGGAGCTACGGTTCAAAAGTTATTAAGGTGCGACATATAGCTAACTGCTGCTCACCTCGAAAAAGAAAACAGACTGCGCGGGAAAAAAAACACAGCTCGGGCCGCTTTTGCCGCTGACGGGCCGCGTTGGGCCGGGGACGGCCTGCTGCGCCGCTGCCTGGGCTGGACTGGTCGCGCACTCGCCAGAAAGGCGTTTTCTCCACTGGAACACGGAAAGCGGAGGAGTACGCCTCCCCTTAGGCTGACAGGTGGGACCGGTCAAGGATTTAAACGAATCCTTTTCTTTTCTTCTTCTTTCTCCTTCCTCCCGACGCGCGCACGCGGTGATGCAGAGGAGCGACGATGGTCGATGGCGCCGGCGAGTGGGCCACCGCGGCGGAGGGGGCAGGTGGCGGGGTCGCCGGACCACACCGCGCCCGGGAGAGGGAAAACTAGAGCCAGGGGTGGCTCGGAGTGTCGCCCGCGGCTCTGGCCTCACGGCCATGGCGGGGAAGAACGAGGGGCTCCCCGCTGTGCCGCTCCGCCAGCTCCGGGACGGCAGGGACGCGGTCACCGCAAGGAGCGGCTCTGGAGGGGAGGGTCAGGAGGCAGGGGGAGGAGGCCGGGGTCCCTGGCGCCTCGGACCTCGAGGTCCGGCCATGGCGACCGCACGGGTTCGAGCGAGGACTCGAGGTTCCCGTGCTCCTCTTGATCTACTGGCTGTACTGTGAGGTGGAGGGGAGCGAGGGGAGTAAGGAGAGGCTCGGGGTGTCCTCATATAGGCAGTCGAGGGGGAGAGGTAGGTCGGGGGCCGGTGCTGCCATCAATGGCCGCCGAGGTCACCGCTGACGCAATCCGGCCACAGGGAGGGGATAAGGGCGGCTCGAGCTGATCCTGGGGAGCAGGAGAGGGTGCGGCACTGCTGGCCTGGTCTGGAACGGAGGAACAGCGAGGAAGGATCGGAGGAGCAGTGCGGCGGCGCTGTGCATGCCCGGGGTGATCACGCCACTGGCCATGCCGACATCGGCATCGTGATGGATCTCTCGTCCTAGGGTTCTAGAGGAGAAAATAACCGCGTCACCCTGCGCCAAATTCAATTTCCAGCAACTTTGCTGACCAAAGTTTTTGTCAAAATCCCAAGTTGGCGCGACTAAAGTTTTTGAAAAACAATACTGGTCCACTTTGGGATTTGTGGTTTGGAGAGGCAAACCATTTTTGGTTTGACCAAGACTTGTTCTAGGGGTGTAGGATCTCCTAGTGCTTGCATCTAGGTGCTCACTTCCCACTACAAAAATCATTTGGTGTGTTTTTGAAAACAAATGGGTTTTAGGGCAGAAACTTGCTCAGGGAAAAGTCCAATACTCTCTTCACAAGGTACCAAATATTTTTGCATAAATGGGTTACATACAGCTTAGGGATCATCCCCTAATTTTCTTAGAATTTTTGAAGACATAAAACTAGGGGTTCCTTTGGAAATTGCAAAAAGGCATGAAAAGGGCATTACAAAGGAAGTACCTCAAATATTGCTCAAACTAAGTTGGGGCAATGGAGTGAAATGTTCAGGGGGTGAAATCATGCACCTTCTCAAAATGGCATAATTTCTGGATGAGTGGAAGGTGTCTAGATAACTTCTGGATCTGAAATGGCATTTTGGAGAATAATGTCCAACTTGGAAATATTGCATTGGAGTATGCAATATTTTTGCATGGAATGTTTTTATATGGATATGGGAGTCCTCTGGCATTTTTAGTGGAATTTATCTAGCTATGGAAATGGGCTTCCCTCTTGTAGGTGGAGAAAAAGGTTTTAAACGGTTCGATAATTAGGGCTAGGGTTTTCGAGAGAAAACCTAAGCACCAAAATTATCACGGGTGTTGGAGTGGCTCATGGATCACCGGGAAATTTTGAGAGGGCAATTCCAAAGTCAAAAGATCCTCAAAAGATTTGAGGAAATATTTAGGAAAAATAGAAAAAGTTTTTCAGGTGTCAGAAAACACCGCTAAAAATTAGGTTTGAATTTTCGGGGTGTTACATGCAATGAATTATTTAATCACGGGATTGACTTTCTTTCAGTATAGCTGTAATTGCTAGATACTGATCCCTTTTCATGAATGGAAGATGTGCCACTGCACTGGTGCAGAACAGTGTGCGGCTCCATAGTTTCTTAATTCCCCGCTTCAGGATATTTTCCTGTTCTTGAAGTTTACAGTTGCACAATTTTTTATTTTTTGTTATTGATCACTACCGATTTTTTTTTTTTTTTGCGTGCGACTCTTGTTTCTCTGCTCAAACTTACAATACTAGCACTAGCTGTATCCTCCTCATTTCTCCCTTTCTGTGAGAACTTTGGCTACCAATGGATCAAGGTGCTCTGAATGGTTTATAAAATTATTTCAGGCACGCACACATCGAAAGAAGTTGCACAAGCTTATGGATCCATTATTAGGTGCCAAGAAGAATGACAGAGCTCAGATTATGCAATGTCTTAAGGTAGCGCTGATGTGCGTTCACCATCCTGTCAAAAATCGGCCCACCATGTCGGAAGTTGTTGTTATGCTCTGCAGCATCTAGTGTGCAAGATGAACCACCAACCTGATGCCACTTAGTTATAAGGTTTTCTAGCTTATGGAAGGTGGCCAAAGAGTACAAACATCATGGGGACAACTCATATAATATCTACTCTTTAGCTCCAATCCATGTAATCTTGACAGATGAACATTTAAAAAGTCTTGAATCATATTTGTTTTTACAAGACAGAAGTTGGGTCTGTTAGATGTGTATAGTCACTCTTCTGTATATCCCCATTGTATAAGGGGTTTACTGCACTTTACCACACTTGTACATGTATTGGCCTTTGGCCCCCCCCCCCCCCCCCCCCCGGAGAATACTAGTTGCTCATTTCTCCAACATGGTATCAGAGCCCAGGTTAGGGTCTCTCCCGCACGCCGCAACTCCGTGCTTGCTCCACCACCGCCGTTGCTAGTTCCAGCCGGCTTCCTCTTCCTCCTTGCTCGGAATCGAGCTGCCCGGCCGCTGGCCTTTTTCCGCTGCCCTTCTTCTTCCTCCTTGCACCTTGTGCTGCTTGAAATCGGGGCT
Organism: Poa pratensis; assembly: GCA_947311845.1. Lineage (NCBI taxonomy): Eukaryota > Viridiplantae > Streptophyta > Magnoliopsida > Poales > Poaceae > Poa > Poa pratensis. The sequence goes on along the minus strand of CAMZMU010000072.1, from coordinate 39,970,915 downwards.
TCCCGTGGCCTGCTGCCGACTCCGTGGCCTGCCACCGCCACCTCTGTGGCCTGCCGCCGCCGCCTTCTGCGGCCGACCGTCGCCGCCCCGGCTTGTTCCTGACCGGCCTGCCGCCGCCCCGGCCTGTTCCCGGCCGTCGCCGCCCCGACACCTCTCCCGGAGGGCCACCGCCGCCCCGCCCCATTCCCGGTCGTCTCCCAGCTGGCCGCCGCCGCTACGGCCTGTTCCCGGCCGGATCTTGCCCGTGGCTGTCGCTCGGAGTGACCCGGGTGCTTCTGCTTCCTCGATCTCGATCTGATATGAGAGTTGACTTCTGAAATTTTTTTGAAAAGAAAACAGAGAGCCCATTATGTTTTCTTCGGGCTAAGTTGTTGTTCCCCGCTGCTCGGTGACCTTTGATGGCACCAACTATGCTGAGTTTGCCGACTTTATGCGTATCCACATGCGCGGCCTTCTACTTTGGGGTGTTCTTTTTGGCGAGGTCTCGTGTCCGCCATGCCCCATTGCTCCCGTGGCTCCTACTCCACCAGTGCCACCTTCTTGCCGCTCATGCTTCTCAGGCTGATCGGGACGCCGCCAAGACTGTTGATGAGGCTGCGCTTGGGCTTATGACAAGGAGGTATCGGATTACTCGGAGTTTCTCTCCATTTACCGAGATGCTCTATTTGTTTACACTCAGTGGTGCAATGATGATGCTCGTGCTGCTGAAGTCCTCACTGCCAGTGTTCTACCTCAGTTTGCTTCTGAGTTTATGGGATTGGGCACTTCTGCTGCGATGTGGACTTATCTTTGTCAACGCTATCAGCCCTCTGGTGATGCTCTCTACCTATCTGTGATTCATCAGGAGCATGATCTTCAGCAGGGAGACTCTACTGTTGATGAGTTCTACACACAGAGCTCTGCTATCTGGCGCCAGCTTGACTCTCTGAGGACTGTTGTTTGTGGTGCTTGTCGATGCTGTCAGACAGTGAGGTCAGATTTGGAGTTTCAGCGTGTCCATGAGTTCTTGTCTCGCCTCCGTGCCGAGTTTGAGCCTCGGCGTTCTCACTTGCCTGCCCGTGGTCGTGTTCATATATCAGAGGTGCTTGCAGAGTTTCAAGCTGAGGAGACACGCCTTCGTTCTGCTGGTTTGCTTGCGGTTCCCACTGTGCTAGCTGCCCGAGCTCTTGTGTCGTCTGCTCCACCGCTGCTCCCCACTCCTTCGGGGGGGGGGAGGGGGGTGGACGGGCGCCCTCCTTCTGCAGGAGCGGGCCGGCCTCGTTCTCACACCTTCTGTGGCTACTGTAAGAAGCCGGGTCACCGGAGTCCGACTGTCACAAGAAGCAGCGCGACCTGAGTCGCTCCTCTACCGCGGCTCGTGCGCCTTCGTCGACCCCGTCACTCACTGACCAGGATATTGTGCGCCTCAAGCGTATACTACCTTCCTCGGGCTCTTCCTCGACGGGCACCGTTGCCTCGCTGACTGCTTCCACTACTCCGCCACCGCCGCCTTCACTGTCAGGTACATCTTCATGGGTTCTGGATTCTGGAGCTTCTTTCCACATGTCTTCTGACTCTTCCGCTCTGTCTTCTCTTTGTCCTCTTGAGTTTCCTGTCAATGTTCTCACTGCCGATGGCACACCTCTTCCTGTTGCTAGTCGTGGCAACCTTTCTACTCCGTCTTATTCTGTTCCTGGTGTTTCTCATGTTCCCCGTCTTACCGTGAATCTTTTTTCCGCTGCTCAACTCACTGATTCTGGTTGTCGTGTCATCCTTGATGCCGACTCTTGCTCTGTTCAGGATCGTCGGACCAAGGCTCTGGTTGGCGCTGACCCTCGACGCCGTGAGACTCAGGGCCTTTGGGAGGTTGACTAGCTTCGTGTTCCTTCCGCTGCCAGCACACCCGCCAGTTCCCATGCTCTTGCTGCCTCCTCTTCTGTGTCCTTTCAGCAGTGGCATCATCGACTTGGTCATATATGTGGCTCTCGCTTGTCTTTGTTAGTGCGTCAAGGTGTCTTAGGCCCTGTCTCTAGGATGTTTCTTTACATTGTGATGGTTATAGACTTGACAAACAGACTCAGTTACCTTATCCTACGAGTGAGTTAGTATTTCAGCGTCCTTTCAACTTAGTACATTCTAATGTATGGGGTCCTGCTCCCTTCGATTCGAAAGGGGTCATCGCTACTATGTTCTATTTATTGATGATTTCTCTCGCTACACTTGGCTCTATTTTATGAAATCTCGCAGCGAGGTTCTCTCTATATATAAGCGATTTGCTGCCATGGTTCACTCCCAGTTTTCCATGCCCATTCATGTTTTTCATGCTGACTCGGCTGGTGAGTATACTTTGTCCTAGAACTTTCAATTCCAAACCCGATCTATGCATCTAGATTGTAAAATATAAATTCTTCTGTTGATCGAATTTGAATTCAATTTTTCATTGTGCACTAGATGTGTCTTGCCACTTTTTTTAGAACTTTTTGGATGTCATCCCGATAGCTTGTACACATTGCACCTAAAGGGCAGATTTTATACAGGTACCCTCCGACCTGACGACCATAAAAGTTATGCTTGCAACATATATTTTTTAAGATACTTGTCAAACAAATCTGGAAAAAAATCACATGGGACACTATATTAATATCTGTATACCTCCACAAGGTCGCTCAGGGGGTATGTTGGTTGGTTTCAACAATGCTACTCTTGACACCTAGAATGTACTCACCGGAGATTTTGCAGGAGGTATGGACTTTACGTGGTTCTGTATACCTCCACATGGTCGCTCAGGGGGTATGTTGGTTGGTTTCAACAATGCTACTCTAGACACCCAGAATGTACTCACTGGAGATTTTTGCGTTAAATTCCATGTGAGAACCAAGCTTGATGGTTTTCGATGGGCTCTTGTCGTAGTTTACGGGGCTGCACAAGAGGAGCGGAAACCGGATTTCTTGGGTGAGTTGGTACAAATTTGTGACGGGGAATCACTTCCCATGTTGGTAGGAGGGGACTTTAACATAATTAGAAGGCAAGAAGAGAAAAATAATTCCAACTTCAATGCCCGATGGCCTTTTATCTTCAATGCGATAATTGAAAGTTTAAGTCTAAAGGAACTTCAAATGTCCGGGAGGCAATATACGTGGGCTAGCAGAATGCAAACACCAACATTTGAGAAGTTGGATCGATTTCTTGCTAGTGTGGAGTGGGAGCAAAAATACCCTCTAGTGTCTATTCATGCTTTGACTTGTACGGGGTCAGATCATACTCCTTTGTTACTGGATTCAAGGGATCAGGCATATGTGGGAAACACTAATCATTTTTCATTTGAACTCTCGTGGATGCGCCAGGAAGGTTTTTATGAAATGATAACAAAGGAGTGGAAGTCGGTGCAGTCCGGGAACTCTCCTGTTGAACGACGGCAGCATAAAATTACACACTTACGTCAATTTTTGAGAGGATGGGCTAAGTGTCTAAGTGGGGAGTATAAAAAGATGCGCGATAAATTAACTCTGCTCATTAATGAGCTCGATATTAAGGCTGAGACCACTCCTTTGAATGTAGCCGAGCGGGCTGCAAAAAAGGATGCGGATGATTATCTCGCAAAGTTGAGACGAGATGAGGAATCGAAATGGGCACAACGAGTAAAAGTAAAATACATACAAGAAGGGGGAAGTAATACGAGATACTTCCATATCATTGCAAATGGTAAACATAGGAAAAAAAGAATCTTTCAACTAGAGCAAGATGAGGGCACAATAGTTGGCCAACAAAACCTCAATTTTTTTATTTCCAAGTATTACAAAAAATTATTTGGAGCATCGGCTCCGAATAACTTTTCAATGGATGAGGAGGTTACTCATGATATGCCTCAGATTTCGCCCGAGGAGAATATCATTTTGACACAAGCCTTTACGGAAAAGGAAGTGTTTGAGGCCATTAGTCAAATGGAACATAATAAAGCTCCAGGACCAGACGGGTTTTCGGCAGAGTTCTATCAATTTTTTGGAACATTATCAAAACTGACTTAATGGCAATGTTTTCTCAGTTGCGAGAAGGGAACTTGCCTCTTTTTAAGTTAAATTTTGGAATCATTACGCTGTTGCCCAAAAAGGAGGATGCAAGTCGAATTGAGCAGTACAGACCCATTTGCCTGTTAAACGTAAGCTTTAAAATATTCACAAAAGTGGGAACAAACAGGGTAACATCTAAAGCAAGCAAAGTGGTTCGACCAACACAGACATCATTTATACCGGGCAGAAACATTCTTGAAGGAGTTGTGGTATTGCATGAGACGATTCATGAAATCCATAGGAAGAAGATGGATGGTGTGCTTTTTAAAATTGATTTTGAGAAAGCATATGATAAGGTTAATTGGTCTTTTCTACAACAAGTTTTGCGTATGAAGGGTTTTACACCTCAGTGGTGTCAATGGGTTGCGAGATTTGTCCAAGGTGGGAGTGTGGGTATACGGGTAAATGATGACATCGGTCATTATTTTCAAACTCTCAAGGGACTAAGACAAGGTGATCCTCTGTCACCTCTTCTCTTTAATTTAGTTGCGGACATGTTGGCAATTCTTATTGCTAGAGCTAAAGCTGATGGTCAAGTTGGAGAATTAATACCTCACCTTGTGGAAGGGGGATATCCATTCTTCAGTATGCGGATGACCCAATATTGTTTATGGAGCACGACATTGCGAAGGCCGTCAACATGAAACTAATATTGGCTTTTTTTGAGCAACTATCGGGTTGAAAATTAATTTCCACAAAAGCGAGCTGTTTTGTTTCGGCAAGGCTAAGGACAGCCAAGAGGAATACCGTCACATTTTTGGGTGTGAGATTGGGTCGCTTCCTTTTCAATATTTGGGGATTCCGATTCATTTTAGGAAATAATTAAACAAGGAATGGAAATTTGTGGAGGATAGATTTGAGAAAAAATTAGCCTCATGGGTGGCCAATATGTTATCAGACGGAGACCGTCTTGTGCTAATCAATTCTGTATTAACAAGTTTGCCAATGTTCTTACTATCCTTTTCCGAAATACCCAAAGGGGTTCGTAAAAGATTGGATTATTTCTGCTCTCGATTTTTTTGGCAAAGCGATCAGTTAAAGAGAAAATATCGTTTGACAAAATGGAATATTGTGTGCCGACCAAAGGATCAAGGAGGGTGTGTGGCAGGAGCTATTGTATTGCGGATTAGAGACCAAAAATAAATGTTTACTGAGTAAGTGGTTGTTTAAGTTGTTAAATGAAGAGGGTGTGTGGCAGGAGCTACTAACTAATAAGTACTTAGGGGGTAAAACGTTATCACAAGTGCAATCTAAACCTTTTGATTCGCCTTTCTGGAAAGGTTTAATGAAAGTTAAGAATGATTTTTTTGAGCGTGGAGAATTCATTCTTGGTAATGGGGAGCAAGTGCGTTTCTGGGAGGACAAATGGTTAGGGCATATTTCATTGGCGAATGAATATCCTAACCTATATGCAATAGCTTCGAATAAGAATGCGACGGTAGGTGAGGTTTTTATTTCGGTACCTATCAATCTACCGTTTAGAAGAGTTCTTACTGAAAATAATAGGACATCTTGGCTGAATCTAGTTAAGAGACTAATGCGAGTCAATGTTAGTGATCAGCCGGATAGGTTTAAATGGCGTTTGACAACAAATGGTATTTTCTCGGTAAAGTCTTACTACTTGGATCTAATTAATGGGCACACCAGATACTTGAGGAAATATTTGTGGAAATTAAAAGTCCCTTTGAAGATTAAAATCTGTTTGTGGTTTCTTCATAGAAAAGAATTGTTAACAAAAGATAACCTGGCTAAGCGGAATTGGATAGGATGCAAGAAATGCGTTTTTTATGACAAAGATGAGAGAATCGAACACCTGTTTATTTCGTGCACGTTTGCTAGTGATATTTGGAGATTAGTTCATTTTACTTTTAATATTTACCCACCAACTAGCATTTCAAATATGTTTGGATCATGGTTGAATGGGGTAGACAAGGCTTCCAAAGCCTGGATTAGGATTGGTGTTGCGGCCATTCTCTGGGCTATTTGGAACTGTCGCAATGATATTATATTTAACAAAATATCTTCTACTCATTACTTGCAGGTTATCAACAAGGATTCATTTGTGGTCCTTTCTTCTACCTGTGGATCAGCGTGGTCTCATGGATTCATGATGTACTCGCATGATGACGTCGTACGGGTTATCTTCTGCCGGGCTGGGTGGCAACATCCTAGAAGACTAAATGTCTAGAGTTTCCTTTTTTAAGTGGTTGATCTTTGTATCCACTTTAAGTGATCCGTGAGATGTAAACAGATATTTCTGAGACTTGATTAAAAATGCGGCTTGGCTGTGTGCATCAATTTGATGCAGAGGCCGGGGATCCGCACCCCTTTTTCTAAAAAAAAAATCTGCAATACTTTGAGGGTGTTACGAAACCTGATCTCTATCCTTGATCCTTGTAGGCCAAGGCTCTATCCTTGATCCTTGGAGGCCAAGGCTTATTCCTAGTACGTTGCATCCTTGGATGCCAAGGATCATACTCCTTGCTTGTCAAGGGAAACTTGATAAGGTTTGTGTGGGCAAAATACCTAAAATGCCCTTGAAGTGAGGCTATAAATAGAAGGCATGAGATTGAGCTAGACACATAAGCTTGACAGATTTTGTAGTACGTGATACAACATAATAAAGAGCTCTCAGTTTCCTCTCATATCTGTGGTGTCTTTCTTGTTCTGGTGATTGTGCCCTGCGTATGTGGTGATTGAAAAGCAAGTGTTGAACAACTGCGTTTCTCAACACATTATCAGCACGAGTGCTTTGGAGCAGAGGTATGTTGTTCAAAGCTACTTGCTAATCACTCCTAAAATAGCTTCGTTTGTACATGAGTGATACTACCGTAGCACTGCATATTGCATGCTCATGTTGATCGGTCCAGAAAATAACCTCAAGGCCACCGATCAAACAAGTCGTGAGCATTAAATCCGATGCACGGGATGTTGCTACACTAGCACTGGTGAGCAGCAAAATGTCCGGAGCCTGAAGCTCCGCATCATGGCATCGCCTTGACTAGAAGGCCGGTGACGAGCTCACGATCTTATGTGTTTATGCTCACCTGATTCCAATATGCCAGATGTTGCCGCATCGGCAGCTCGACGTCCGGAGCCTGCAGCTTTGTGTATGTAACCTGCGCGTGCCCAGACGGCCGCGATCGTCGCTATCGACGCCATGACCGGAGCCTGAAGCTCTACACCATCATATCACCTTGGCCACCGCCATGCGCTTGCCGGTGGCGTCGCTAGAAAACACTTTGCGAGCCTGACGCAACAACATCGCCTCCTCGCTGGCCAGAAGCCAAGACGAGAAGCTTATGTCAAGCTTACACGGCCACGGCCTTGCAAATTAAATCCTGAAGCATTTGGTTAATGCATAAACATCTGGAACTGTTTACATACCAGCATTTACACTGTTAGCACTCATGACATGCACTTATTCACCTGAAGTAAATTGTTGCATGATCTAAATATACAGGAAATGTCGGGCATCAACTCCAAGGAATTTGCCGAGCTCGCCCTGGATGGCAGCAATGTAACATCCTAAGTTTTTCAAGAATTTGAAAAATCAGAAAAATTAAAAACTTCTTGAAAACTATATGTATTTTGATTTGCAAATTCAAAATCATGCATTCATTCATCATCTTCTTGCATTGTTTGCATCTAAAAATTTCAAAAGTTGGAAATATAATTCCACTTGAAAACATATTTAAGAAAATATATTAAAAGGGCAAGTTATGCCCTATATATTGTTTTCGATTATTATGGTTTTATTTGTTATGTCTAATTTTTGGTTGTGATTTGATTGTACTTATTTGGAAAATAAATTATTTTCAAATATTTACATTTGTGATATTTTTATTTGTTTTTATTAAACCACAAATGATTTTATTTCAAAGCTCTAGTTTAAATTTGACATAAAATGTCAATTAAGCAATTATGCAATATTTCAAATTTATATTTATGAAAAGTATTTGAAAAGTGTGTTTGACTATTTAAAATGATAAAGTTTATTTATACAAAATTTACCAAGTTGGTTTGAATTCTTTTGGAATCATATTTTAAAAGATAGAAAAAGTTTCCAGAAAAAGAAAAAGGAAAAAGAACAATTTTTTTTTTGAGCCGAGCTAACTGGGCCAAGCCCAACTCCTCCCTCGCGCGCGCGATCCAGCAGCAGCCCACGGCCTCGCTCCTCTCTCCCCTCTCACTGCCATGTGGGCCCTACCTGTCATCACCGACGCGGCAACGTTGTCCCCCAAATCACGCGTCCATCCATGGCAAGAAACAGCCGGCGGTTTCTCTCTTCAATCCGTGCCTTTAAAGCCGTAATCGACGCGGCCGTCCCCTCCTACAAATAGCCCACGCTCTCCTCTCTCTTTTGCCCCAAAAATCCCCACCCGAGCGCCACCAGGCTGCCCGCAATCCACCGCCGCCGTGCGCCACTGCCGCCGGCGATTTCCTCCATTTCCGGCGAGCTCCGACGACCCTGAGCCCTCCTTTCTCTCTGCTTCCATGCTCATTTTTTTGACAAGGTGCAGTATTTTATTGCGTCCCAGATCGAGGTGTTCATCATCGACCGACGGAAGCCGCCGCCGTCTCCAACTCCGGCGAGCCATCCAAGGAGGAGCAGAGGACCACAGACGCCGCCACCTCGCCATCAACTTCGCCTCGACTCCCTGCATCGCGTGGTATGACCCTTGTGTCCCACTCCCTCTCTTTTCGCGAAGCCGCTCATCGCCGGCCATGGCGCCACCACAACCGGAGCTCCTCCGGCGACCTAGCACTGTCACGGTTTGGTCAAAGCCCCCCAGAGCCGTCCGATCTGCCCCGTACGGCCACGATTAGATCCTTTTAACCGAAGGGGTACGGGTAGATCTAGACCTTTAGATCCAGATCCAACGGCCCAGATCATTTCACTTATCCAGCTCAGTGCCCAGTCAGTAGCCACGTCAGACCCAGTCAGCGCCCAGTCAGATCCACGTGGAAAAATGATTTTTCCTATTTAGATTAATTGACTGTTTTGCAGAAAAGCCCCTGCATATTCAAACCTTTAGAACTTTTTATTGGTTTGGCCAAATTTAACAAACTTTATATTTTTGAAAAGCTCTGGACCTGTAGAATCTTTTGGCTCTGTTAGTTTTCAAATTTTGATAGTTTAAAGGTATTCAAATTTCAAATGAGGAGTTTGAGTAAATTTGACTTAACTTTAGATCCACGAATCCAAATTTTGCAAATAAAATATTTTTGGAAACCTTAAGATCTGTAGAATATTATGCCTCTGTTATAAAATATTTTTGGGCACTATTTTGGTGATTTAAAAATGAGAGGCTTAATTTGAGTATTATTGACTTAGTTTAATTTCTACAAATTATTTTATTTTGTTCTTTTTGCAAAATGTCACAAATAGTTGCCCCTAGTCAGAGAGACCTTCCCCTTATTTGTGTAAATTATTGTGTCACCTTGTTTTGTTAAACTTATTTTCCTTAGAAATTATTTTAGTCACCTTATTTTTGTTAACTTGTCCTTAGAAAATTTGATTGGTTGTTTGTTTGCCCTTTTTGACCCTTCAAATTGAAAATCACCAAGTTAGAACTAGTGAAAACCATGAAGGGCAAGAAGATGTTGCATTTGCTATCCTTGGAATTCTCAACATGAAGCTAGAAGGACAATGAAGGACTTAGCCAAGAAAACAGACTCCAGAAGCATCTCCAAGAAGTAAAAGTACTTAGAAAAAATCAAGGGGAACTTCAAGAAGGCCAACCACCTATTTTCTCTAAATCTTTCTTTCTTGCTTTTTCTTTCCTCTCCATTTGACTTAGTGGTGTAGCAAGTTAAATTTAAGACCAGCCCTGGTGGTACCAAATGATGAAGTCTCAAAATCATCAAGTCCTACAAGAAGCAATGGAGTCACCACACCAAGGAAAGAATGACAAGGAAGATTGAAGATGATCCTTGAAGACCAACTACATCCTTCTCTCTTCTATCTTTTTCTTTCTTCCTAATTCTGTCTTTCACTTTGGAGGTAGACCAAGTCCCTTGTGTTTATGACTAAGTCCCTAGAGTGCTAGATGAAATTTCTGGGAAGACCAAACATGTGAAGACTTGGAGCAACCATACTACCAGTTTAAGTTGATTATATCAAGTTTTTTTGCCCAACCTTGACCTTGACCTTGACCTAGCCAACTTGATTAAGTTATTTTGTCCATGTTCCTCAAGTTGTTTTGCACATCATGCATGTCATATTTCCTTAGAGTATTTTGCATATCATGCATGGCATATTTTTCCTAAAAAGTTTTTGGTATGATTGCATGTTTATTGTGGCTCGTTTGATGTGTTAGAAATTTCGGAGAGAGACGAAGGCTTTTGCAACTGCTACTGCTGCTCTCCCTGTTGTCAAGGCAAGTGGCACACCCCCATAAATTTCCTAAGTATTTTTCTATGCATGACTTAGAGTATTTCTTTATATGCATGTGTTGGATAGTATCGCTATGCTGAAACTACTATCTCCTTTTTACTAGTTGTGTCTAGAATCCTATGATAACTTAGTAGAATTATTGATGCTATGCAAATGTGTTTTATTGAAAAACTTAAATTCTACTAAGTTAAATGAACACCTGGGTGGATTTGGGCTTGATTGGCTGTTGAGAGTTGAGTGTTGTCCCGATGGGATATTCACTTGTGGATTGCCACCCAGGAACAAAGGGATTTGAAGTTACTCCAAGTGAAGATTGCTTCCAGTGCAGCCACTTGGTACTATGGCTCTGCCTTGACTAAGTAAGTTCTAGGAACCTGATTCCGGTAGTTCGCAGCGGATGAATGTCTTGTATGGGTCTGCCCAGATGTCGTGGGGTCACTCTTCGAGTACCCCACGGTGGGGATACCTGGGTCACGCCAAGCCCATCAACCTTATGACGAGGGCCCAAGGAAGGCCCAAGGAGGACGACGTGCGGCCCAAGATAGTCGACGCTAGGTCATGCGACCCCGCCATGCTTGTAAGCGCCATCGGCACCGTTCACCTGAGACCTAGCCTACCATATAAAGGCTAGGAGGGTCCTTCGTCTAGGGTACGCTCATAGCCGCCACACAAACCCTAGCGAGATTGCCATCTCGCCATTGTAGCCACAACTCACCATCAATAACCAGACAAGCAGGAAGTAGGGTGTTATCCTCCGGGAGCCTGAACCTGGGTAAAACGCCTCGCTTGTCAGCCGTCGTGATCACCAGCGCTCATCTCTCTCCCCCTCAATCAACCCGGGGTACACAACCCAGGGATTTGCCGAGTCCACACCTCGTCAATTGGCGCCGTCTGTGGGAAAGAACGAGCGCTGGAATCATGGTCGCACCGGCTCCATCAACTTTGAAGACCGACGTCTGCATCACCAAGGAGCCAATCTGCTTCGGCTCCTTCGAGTACACCTTCCACCCGCCGGCCCACCGCTCGGTGTACGCCGATCTGCACGTAGGTATGTGCCTCACCTTCGGTACCATGCACTACTTCGTAGACAGCTGTGGAGTACTCAGATCCACGGCGATCGCACCGCCTGCGGTGGTGGCACCCGCATCTGCCGCGACTGCGCCAACCACGCCCCCACCTGCTGCGGAGATCGCATCTGCTGCGACTGCGGCGACATCATCTTCGACTGCTGAGAAGATCGCGTCCGCCTCGACTACTCCGACCGCCTCCGCTGCGGCAGAGATCGCGCCCAACGCGGCCGCGCCACAGCGTCTCCGGCTACCACGGAGATCGCATCTGCTACGACTACGTCGACCACCGCGCGGATCGAGTCTACTTCGACTACCTCGATCGCGTCGCTGGCAAGGCCAAGATCCATCAACTTCGACTACGTCGACCACGCCTTCGCGCGCAACGAAGGTCGCGCCGTTCTCATCCACGCCACTCGCGTCTCCATCGACCGCAAGATCGTCAACAAGCCAATCGCGCCCACGTCGACGACAGCGACATCACTCCTCACGTCCGCGGCGAAGGTCGCGAAACTCCAGGGAAGGAGCCTCGGCGGCGACTGTGGTGTCCACCACGTCGCACCCATTTTCAGCTCCGAGCACGGCTCGGACGAAGGAAGCAGCAGTGGCAGCTACCGTCCCACTGCCCAGATCTACCCCGCGCAAGTCTTCATGATCGGCCAGAGGCCGCAGGGCAACGACGACGAACCCGCATACCCACTGGAGGTGGTCATGCCGGACCAGGTGACGCGACTCACCATCACCCGCGACATGGCAATCAAAGCCCTGAAGCACGTCGAGGACGGCACATACCCCCCACCGGATGCACCCCGGGAGGACCTTATGGCGGTCCAGTACCTGCTGCGGAAGGAAGGCGAACGACTCCGCGCAGAGAAGGCCGAGCTCCTCCGACGCAAGGAGGAGGCCGACGCGTCGAGCGCCAGGAGGGCCGCTTACTCGTTCACTGCCTCAACAGAGGTCTCGCAAGGAGCAAGGCGCCACAGAGCCCGCGTGCCCCTGATGACGGAGGTCGACCGCGCTAGAGTCACCCGCAACCTCGAGTCATCATACATAGAAGACGCAGACGGAATACCCGTCCCCAAGACACCCGGAGCCGCACTCATGGCAGTCGAAACATACCTGCGGCTGACACAGCCGCCAGAGGGCGACTCGCGCGCTCTCCTCCACAAGCAGCAGATCATGTCTATCAAGGCACTCGAAGACGCACTGGTAAACAAGGCGCCGACAGAAAAAGCGCGTGAAGATCGAGATCGCCGCGACCACGAGCCCGCAGCACTCGCAGCCCCGGCGACAAGACAACTGCGACAACCGCAGCCAGGTGAAGACCTCCGCAACGTCATCACGCAAAGGACGGTAGACCGCAGCCGCACCCAGCGCCGGTCAGCACGCCCAACTTCGACTACGACCGCAACGACGGCGACTACGAGCCGTGCGGCGCCGCATGCTTCAGCTTCAACATACGCGACACAAGAATGCCCAAGGGCTTCAAGCTCACGGCAGAAGCAGTCAAGTACGACGGGAAGCAGGACCCAAGACTCTGGCTAGAAGACTACCTCATAGCCTGCAGCTGCCAGGGCGGTACTTCGACTACGGCCATGCAGTACATCCAGCTGATGCTCACGGGCTCTGCACGCGGGTGGCTCAACACTCAACCCAAGAACGCCTTCAGGACGTGGGACGAGTTCGCGGAAGCCTTCGTTAAATCCTTCCTGGGGACGTACTCGAGACCGACGACGTTCGTCGAGCTACAAGCATGCAAGCAAGGACGAGACGAGCCGCTCCGGTCATACATCCAGCGTTGGACCTTGCTCCGCAACACCATGGAGACCACCTCGGAGGACCGAGTGATGGATGCCTTCATGCACGGCGTCTCCCGCCGCGACCTCCGCGAGGAGTTTGGTAGGCTCCGGCCGAAAAACATGATCGAGGTCATGAAGATAGCAAACCAGTGGGCAGACGGAGAGGACTCGGTCCGCAATAGTTCACACTACTCCCCGAAGGACGAAGCCGGACCAAGCAACTGGCGAGAAGGGCGCCACAAGAAGAAGCCGCGTTACAACGGCAACGACTCAATCGAGCTAGTAGCGGCGGGATTCCAAACCCCCCGTGAGGATGAAGCGCGCGACAGCAGTCGCCAATACAGCCATGCACAGTACAGTCGAAGCGGCGGACCAGAGTCGCCAATACAGCCAGGGGCAGTACAACCGAAGCGGCGGCAGCAACTACCGCAGCGACGGAGGCCATAAGCGAGTGGCAGAAACGCACTAAGCCCAGCGGAAGAGCTGGAACAACCCTGCAGGCACCACATGTTCAGGAACCCGGAAACGGGCAAGTGGGGATCCAACCACCTGTTGAAGGACTGTCGAAAGGCACGTAAAATATACGAAGCCATGCAGAAGATAGTCACTCCAGCACCCGCAGCGCAGCCAGCCGCGCAGCTGGCCATCCAGGCAGCGCCCGCACCCGCAGTCGCCAATCCAGCACAGGCGGCGGGAGCCTTTCTGCAGCAGCAGCAGCAGCCGCAACAAGATGCCCCACCGGATCCAGGACGCATATCCAGCGGCACGCGGACAACTCAACATGATACAGAAGGGGCGCCCTCAAACAGGACCCAGAAGATCATCACTCGCCAAGTTTTCCAAGCCATCACCTGTCCACCTGCAGTACCCGACTACCTGAGAGGGTCAGAGACACCAATCACTTTCTCCAGAGCAGATCACCCGCCTGCAGTACCACGACCCGGGCACGCCGCCTGGTAGTCGAAGCTCTGATCGGAGATTACACCCTGAAAAAGGTGTTCATGGATGGAGGCAGTGGCATTAACATCATCTTTGCCGACACCCTCAGAAGGATAAACAGACCAACGACGGACTTGGCGGCATCAGAGACCACCTTCCATGGCATAGTACCAGGGCAAGCAGTCACGCCCATGGGAACGATCACACTCGACGTCATCTTCGGCACACCCGAAAACTTCAAGAGGGAGTCGATCGACTTCGAGGTAGTCGACTGGAAGTCGCAGTACCACGCGATACTCGGGCGCCCAACCTTCGCCAGATTCATGGCGATACCTCACTACGCCTACCTCATGCTCAAGATGCCTGGACCCAAGGGCGTCATCACGGTGCACGGCGACTTCGACCGCTCCAACAGCTGCGACCGCGAGTTCAGCAAGATCTCTGAATTCTTCGGAGTCGAAGAGCACTTCGAGGCAATGGCAGTCGACAACGACAAGACCATCTTCCCAGCCCGCAAGAAACCAGCCAAGGACGCTGCCTTCAACGCGGCTGACGACACAACGACCCATCAGGTCCACCCGACTGACGCCAGCAAGACGGTCAAAGTATCGTCGAGTCTGACTCCCGCATAGGAAGGCGCGCTCGTCGAGTTTCTACGTGAGAACTGGAGAATCTTCGCATGGCAACCCTCTGACATGCCAGGAATACCCAGGAACCTCGCCGAGCACTCCTTAAAAGTCCACAAGGACGCCAGACCCGTCAAACAGGCCATGCGACGCTTTTCCGGGCCCAAGCGAGACGAAATCAGCAGAGAAATCGATCGACTGCTGAATGCCAAGTTCATCCGAGAGATCAAGGACTCGGACTGGGTCGCCAACCCAGTCCTAGTGGAGAAGAAGAAGACGAAGAAACTCCGCATGTGCGTCGACTTCACCGCCCTCAACAAATGCTGCCCCAAGGACCATTTCCCGCTCCCGCGGATAGATCAGATCATCGACTCGACTGCAGGCTGCGAACGCCTGTCCTTCCTGGACGCCTACTCAGGTTACCAGCAGATCAGACTGAACGTCGACGATGAGGAGAAGACAGCATTCATCACACCCGACGGCGTTTTCTGCTACCAGACGATGCCCTTCGGGTTGAAGAACGCTGGTGCCACGTACCAGCGCACAATGCAAGCATGCCTCAAAGGGCTCATCGGGCAGATCGTCCAAGTCTACGTCGACGACATCGTCGTCACCACCCGCAAGGAGGACACCCTCATCGCCGACCTCCGCAAGGTCTTCGCCGCCCTCGACGAGTATCAGATCAAGCTGAACCCAGACAAGTGTGTCTTCGGCGTGCCAGCCGGAGAACTGCTTGGGTACCTCGTCTCTGCAAGAGGAATCGAAGCCAACCCTGAGAAGGTGCAAAACATACTCGCAATGCCAGCACCGACCAAGCTTCACGAGGTGCAACGCCTAGCCGGCCGAGTCGCAGCTCTCAGCCGGTTCATAAGTAAGTTGGGAGAAAAGGCCCTGCCTTTCTACCAACTGATGAAAAAGACAGACAAGTTCGAGTGGACAGAAGAAGCGCAAGTCGCGTTCGACCAACTCAAGAAAACACTCACGACTTCCCCAGTACTGGTGGCTCCACTGGAGAACGAGCCGCTATACCTCTACGTGTCAGCCACAAACAGGGTGGTCAGCACGGTACTCGTAGTCGAACGAGAAGAAGAAGGCACAGCCACCCTGTTCAGCGACCTGTCTACTACCTCAGCGAGGTGCTGACCCTGTCCAAGCAGCGCTACCCGCACTACCAGAAGCTGGCCTACGGAGTTTTCATGACTTCAAGGAAAGTAATCCATTACTTCTCCGAGCACCCGATCACGGTGGTAAGCTCCTCCGGGCTCTCCGACATCCTGACCAACCAATGCGCGACAGGACGAGTCGCTAAGTGGGTCGTCGAGCTAGGACCCTGGGGGCTGAAATACGCTCACCCGAAGTCAATCAAGGCCCAAGTGCTCCCAGAATTCACCACCGAGTGGATAGAGCCCAGCTGCCAGATGTCCCCGACCTGTCCAACGCATGGACAATGTACTTCGACGGCTCCAAAAAGTTCAGATCAGCCGGGGCAGGAGTCATCCTCATCTCCCCCAAAGGCGACAAGCTGAAGTACGTGCTACAGATGGACTTCCCAACACCCTCCAACAACGAGGCTGAGTACGAAGCCCTAATCCATGGCATGCGAATGGCCAAGAACTGCGGCGCCACTCACCTCATGATCTACGGCGACTCCTACCTCGTCGTGCAGCAAACCATGAAGGCCTGTGACGCCATCGCCGACAACATGATCGCCTACAGAGACCTGTACAACCAGCTGGAGGGCACCTTCGACGGCTGCGAGTTGCGGCACATCGGCCGCGAAAGCAACGAGGAAGCCGACGCCCTCGCCAACCTGGGCTCAGACAAGGCGCAGGTGCCACCCGGCGTCTTCCTTGAGCGCATCACGCAGCGGTCTGTCAAACTTCGACCCACGCCCGGATCCTCCACACCATCAACGAGCACCGCCGACCCGCCAGGCAAAGAGAAGGAGCCAATGGAGGTTCTGCTCATCGAGCCCACCTGGACGAGCCCATATCTGGCGTACATGCTGCACCAGAGACTGCCAGTCAACTCAGTCGAAGCCAAGCGCATTATTCGCCGTTCGAAAGGCTTCACCATCATCAAGGGGGCTATACAAGCGAAGCATCTCAGGAGTACTCCAAAGGTGCGTCGACCCAGTCGACGGTCAAGCCATCTTACTCGAGATCCACGCTGGCATCTGCGGGCACCACGCCAGCAGTCGAGCCTTAGTGGCCAAAGCTTTACGAGCCGGATTCTACTGGCCCACCGCAATGCAAGACGCAGAAGAACTCGTGAGGAAATGTCTCGGCTGCCAGGAGTTCGCCAACAAGCCGCACGCGCCAGCTTCAGCATAAAGACCATCCCACTTGCCTGGCCCTTCGCTCAATGGGGGCTCGACATGGTGGGTCCACTCAAGAAGTCCTCGCCAGGAGGACACACGCATCTCTGGTGGCAGTCGACAAGTTCACGAAGTGGATCGAAGCCGTGCCTATCACAAGTTCGACTGCATCCTCAGCAGTTAACTTCATCAGGTCCATCATCTTCAGGTTCGGGGTGCCGAACAGCATCATCACCGACAACGGCACGAACTTCACAGCCGAAGAATTCAAGGACTTCTGCTCCGAACAAGGCATCAAGCTCAACTACGCATCAGTCTCGCACCCGCAATCCAATGGGCAAGTCGAAAAGTCCAATGGTTTAGTCTGCAAGGGTATCAAGAAGCGCCTGCGAGTACCATTGAAGCGCGCCGCAGGCGCCTGGGTCGAGAGCTGCCGTCTGTCTGTGGAGCCTGCGCACTACGCCAAACAGATCCACTCAGTACACGCCATTCTTCATGGTCTACGGCGCAGAAGCAGTCATGCCATGCGACATCAAGTTCGATGCACCCCGAGTGGTGGCCTACGACGAGTCCGAGGCAGAAGAAGCACTCGAGGATGACATGGATACCCTGGACGAAGCACGCGACATCGCCCTTACCCGCACAGCCGTGTATCAGCAAGACTTACGCAACTATCACGGACGGCGACTGCGGCCCAGAGCGTTCGTCCCCGGAGACCTTGTCCTCCGCCTAAACAGAAGAAGGTGCACAAACTAGCCTCCCCTGGGAAGGTCCATACATCGTGACAGAGGCAATTGGCGGCGGAGCTTACCGCCTGAAGGACTCGAAGACAGGGACAGTCTGCAGCAACCCGTGGAACGTGGCGCAACTGCGCCGCTTCTACGCCTAATCGACTCCCCCTTGTAACAAAGTGTACATCTCAAGAAGCGGCAGGTTCCAGACGCACTCTTTCCCTTACCAGGGTACCTGAGGGGACTGGAAGGGTTTTAATGAGGCGGCCTGCTCGCAAAAATCAATGAAGTGATTTGTGGAACAAGCTCTCCCCTTTACTTTTTTAGTCAAAAAGCAACATAAACCTAGGCCGTCACCCGACGCACTCGGGGGCTGCGCCATACAGGTTCAACTCGCAAAATCCTTGGCCGCCACCCGAAGCACTCGGGGGCTGCGCCGCACAGGTCTAAGTCAAGCCTAGGCCGTCACCCGACGCACTCGGGGGCTGCGCCATACAGGTCACTCGCAAAATCCTTGGCCGCACCCGAAGCACTCGGGGGCTGCGCCGCACAGGTCTAAGTCAAGCCTAGGCCGTCACCCGACGCACTCGGGGGCTGCGCCATACAGGTCACTCGCAAAATCCTGGCCGCCACCCGAAGCACTCGGGGGCTGCGCCGCACAGGTCTAAGTCAACCTAGGCCGCACCCGACGCACTCGGGGGCTGCGCCATACAGGTCACTCGCAAAATCCTTGGCCGCCACCCGAAGCACTCGGGGGCTGCGCCGCACAGGTCTAAGTCAACCTAGGCCGCACCCGACGCACTCGGGGGCTGCGCCATACAGGTCACTCGCAAAATCCTCGGCCGCACCCGAAGCACTCGGGGGCTGCGCCGCACAGGTCTAAGTCAAGCCTAGGCCGTCCCGACGCACTCGGGGGCTGCGCCATACAGGTCACTCGCAAACCTCGGCCGCACCCGAAGCACTCGGGGGCTGCGCCGCACAGGTCTAAGTCAACCTAGGCCGCACCGACGCACTCGGGGGCTGCGCCGCACAGGTTTAACTCAAAATCCTAGGCCGCACTCGATCCGCTCGGGGGCTGCGCCATACAGGTTTACAGAGTCTACAAGATACAATTTACTAACTGGGGGCTACCCCCACCTCGACATACATACACTCATATTTCCACTTGGAAAAATTTCTTTTACAAGCTAACGCTATGCAACAGCACTCTACTGCTCTTATTCTACAGGCTCGCCCTTTGGCGCATCAAGTGGCCCTACAAGGTGCTCGCTGAAGTTCTGAACCTGCTGAATCATCTGGCGCGCAGCCGCAAGAGTATCGGCATAGTCACCCTCTCCAGGCAAGCCGTCAAGCACCTTGTGCAATGGAAGATTAGGCCGGTGCATTCGAACGTACGCCAACGCCACGTTCGCCCCGGCAACAAGTTGAGCGTGCACGACTTCCTTCAACGCACCGCCTTCACGGAACCTCTCCAGAAGCGCAGTCAGTCCATTCGGCTGCTCGTTGTGAGGAAAGTACACCTTGTTGATCTGCCAGAGGGTTTTTCTGCAACCTTCTAAGAGTACAGCAGCCCGCCAGGTGCGATCCAGCATTCGTGCCAGTACTACCTCTGGATTTGTTCGACCAAAACTGGCGCGCTTCGGGTGAGTCGCCGGCGGCCTCTTTCTCTACCCGCTCGTCCACTCGAAGCTGCTCAGCCGTCAAGTCAGAGTTGACATCTGCATCAAGGCCAAGCATTAAGCATAGCAGTAGACACAGAAGCCGAAGGAAAAACGCTAAAGTCCAACCTTGCAGCTGTCGACCGATCAAGTCCATCTCGCCAAGCAGAAACTCTTCACGCTGGGAGAACGGCGCAACGGGCCGCGACCTCAATCGCTCCAGCTCCAACTCAGTTCTTCAACTTCGACTCGAGCTCAACCACCTTGTTCCTCATGAAGGTGAGCACTCTCTGGTCGTTTACGCTTCGCACAGGAGCTGGAGGAGCTTGACGGCGGCGACGAGTAGGCGCAGCCGAAGTGGTATCTTCCTCATCGCCCGCGCCAGTCGTTCCAGCAACGTCAGGAGCTTCGCCCATATCAGACTGCCAAGAATCGACAGCGTCAAGCCAGGAAAAGAATCAACATAATTCATCCAAGCCAGATATCAAAAAATACTGGTGACTGCACCCCCGAGGGAGTGAATTCACATTTCATCATCACATGTTCACTCGCACAATATAAAGTGCATTACAGACTCAAGCCCAAAAGCAGAAGCACAGTCCTAAAAGGAAAAAGTCTACACTACAGACTCAGACTGGGAACGGCTCTTCCTAGCAGCCAACTCTGCAGCTTTGGCAATTCTCCTCTCGAAGGTGGCGACCAACTTCGCAGCTAGCTGGCTCGCCTGCACCTTCACACCGCTAAGGGACGCGGTTCTGCCATCAGGCTTCCGAGGGAAGTCGCTGACAACCTTCTCAAAATCACCTACGACTTGGTGACCAAGAAGCAGCTGGAAAGTGAGCTCTGAGCCGCGTACCGTCTGCGCGCGCGTGAAGTCCGCCAGGACATTCGAATTGCCTTCGAATGGAGCCGCGAGTGCGTCACAGCAGCTGGTGGTGGCTGGTTGGAAAGATGCTCCGGTGCACAGTCGCTAAGGCCTCCGTCGACTTCTGCAGGGCCGCCGTCGACTGTGCAGCGCTGCCGATGCATATGCGCAGACGCGGTCGACGAAGCCAACAGCCTGCGCCAGCCGACACTCTCGCTAGAAGTCCCTTCTGGAGGAGCACCTCCGCAATTCTCTGTTCAAAAGAAATCCACACCGTAAGACGTCAGAAGTCGACGAAAGACAAAGTAGGCACGAGCCGAAAAACTTACTTCCAACAACATCTGCGAGTGCGAGCAAGCGGTCGACCTGGGTCTTCTCCAGAGCATCCCGAGCTTGTTCCCGCTCTTGGGCTTCACCCAGCGACTTCTCCAGCTCCGCGACCCGCGTCTTCATGTTCCTTCTCGCCTACGGATCAACGGAACAAAGTTAGCAATAAAGGCAGTCGAAGCACTCCTCGAACACAAGGGTTCATACTTACTATTCGCTGCTCCAGAGCAGTGCGGAGCTGATCCCTCTCCTGCTCCATGCGAACGAAGGCTGCGGCTCCCTCCATCTGCTGGCGATAAAATGGCTGCAGGAAACACAAGACATCAATCTGCGCCCGACTATTCTAGTCACGCGCATCTTCGGGGGCTACTCCCATCGGGAGCGCTGTACGCGCACCCGATACAGATCTTGCAGAAGGAATCAAAGAACACTTACATGCTCAAGCAGCCCAGCGTCAACCGGAGTCGCATCAGCAGACCTCTCAGGCATGGCGGAGGTCGAAGCCTTCAAGGCCAAAACGTCACCCGCCAGCGCCTCCTCTCCGGTCGTCCTCGCAGTCTGCTCGATCATGGGAGCAGAAGTGTGCTCCATCTCACGAGGGGAAGAAACAGCAGCGCCGGTACGGTCGCTGTGGCAAGAAAATTCAATTCAAGACCCGCAAGTGAAAAAGCACACTCGACAAAAACAAAGCAAAGGTTATGAGACTAACCTGACGACATCATCATCTTCACTCCCCAAGGAGACGGAGGCCATCCTCGCGAACTCGATCGGCGGTGCAGAGCCGAGTGGAGGCACGACCAAAGGTCAGCCAGGTCACTCGGGTGCCTCGCACCCGAAGAGGACTCGCTCGTCTCTTCCTCGACCACACCCGCCTCCTTCACAGGCGACGAGGCAGAACCAGAGTCGCCACCCTTTCGCCTCTGCCGCTTCCGCAGCGGCTCCTCGTCTTCATCATCCTCCTCCAACTCTTCACTTGGAGAAGTGGCGGAGGGAACTTCATCGTCATCACCCTCGTCCTCAGGGAACTCTGCCTCTTCATGAGGTCCATTCTCCATCAGCGGAGGGAGACTGACGTAGCTCGAACGACCCTGTCAGCGAATGAAGCATTCGAGTCAAGCAAAACGATTCAACAAAGTAAGATACAAGATGAACAAAGCAAACAAAGCTCACCTCAGGCACAGGGTTACTAGGCCCATATGGCTCGACTGGGCACTTGACGTTGCACGGGTCAGCGGCTCGGAGGCTAGTGATGCTCCTCACCTTCGACTCGACGGCGTCATCATCGAGCTCCTCGCCAGCATCCTCACGCGCCCACATGGGTGGACGCGACTGCGGAGCGGTTGCACCCGAAGCCTGAAGAAGGTGGCGATGAGGTGAATTCCACCCGTCTCGCGCCTGAGACTCTTCAGAAGGCCGCGAAGTAGCGTCAGCAACGGCTGAGTCGCCTCCCTGTCCTCCTTCGACAGCGGGTGCGCCCACGCGTTCGTCTTCCGCAACTCGCGATCAGCCGCGAATTCGGAAGCCCTGCTTGGTCGCACCTGATGTAAACCACTTCTTCCGCCAGCCCTGGACGGAGTCGGACTTCTTCATCTGGAAGTAGGAGGTGTCGCCACGCACCTGGATGCCGAAGCCGCCAACTGGGTACACCTGCTTGCTCTTCCCCACATTCCTCCTGACGAGGAATAGCGACTTCCACAATAGCCAGTTGGGGGCGATCCCCAGGAAGCACTCGCAGAGCACGAAATAGCTCGCGATGCGCAAGACGCTATTGGGAGTCAGATCGTGGATCTGAATCCCATAAGCATACAAGAGACCACGGACGAAATCATGGAGGGGGAACCCGAAACCCCGCGGAAGGAAATCCACGAAGCAAACGCGTTCCCCCTCGCGAGGGCGGGAAATACCTCTTTCCCAGGAGCGCGCACCGTCGCCTGGTCTGCCGGCGGCAGCAGCCCCTGCGCGCGGAGGCCTCGAGGTCGGCCTTATTCACCGACGATTTGACCCAATCGCCGTCGGGCTTCTTCATCACGCTCGCCTCGGCGGCGGCGCCGGCGCCAGCAGCAGCCTTCCCCCTCTTCATCGCGGCCTTGCTCATGGAGGAAGGAGCAAAGAAACTAGCAGAGGAGCAACAATGGCGGAAAGAACAGCGGAGACGACGGAATGGGGATGGACTGAACTGTTCACCGCTGCGGTAAAAATTATATACCGCGTGGCCAGTTGATCCAGGCCGTCCTCAGCGTAACCGCACTCCACAACATCATCTGGCCGTCCACGTGTCGCGCGGAGATAGCAACCGTCGCTGGCCGCGCCGCCCACTACGCGCGGGAATCAAGGCGTCATCATGACACCGCGAAATTTTCGCGCCCAACGGTCAGAAAAAAGCGGCAACCGCTGTCTCCAGTCAATACTGACAGTGGGACCGCACTGTCACGTCCCATCGGACACAGAGTGCGTCAAAAACGTCAGCACTGACGTCAACCACGAAGGCGTAGGAAGTAAGCCAACAGGGCTGATGGAGAACTCGAACAGTCCATTTGAGTACAAGAAGATTCTGTAAGCTCTCAGAGCTGAATAAGTTCATACAGTAAGCCAACGAGCTGATTGAGAACTCGAACGTTTCATTCGAGTGAAAGAGCATCCGTAAGCTCCAAATGCTGAGCAAACTCGCGCAGTAAGCCAAACCGGCCGAATACACAGTAAGTCACACAAAGCCAGTCGCGACTCCAAGTTAAGTCCCTCCTTTACTCCCATCGGGAGCAGGCTTTTCGACTGAAGAAAAATTGAGTTTAACCTCAATTGCAAGCAATTCAGCTTAATCTCGGGGGCTACTCCCATCGGGAGCGCTGTTCGCGCTCCCGAGTGACTCAGAACAATAGCAGTCGAAAAATCACCGACTAAGGCCGGATTCACAGTATTTAACCCTGCAGTCGACGATTCGACTAAGGAATCCTCCGTAAGCCCTGAACGGCCGGAGTCGACTAATTTTACTTGTCCCTTTCAGGAACTCGAAGGCGTGCCCAGGAGAATGGAGTCCTATACCCGACTCTACGATTCGACTAAGCACTCGGGGGCTCCTGTCGTGGGGTCACTCTTCGAGTACCCCACGGTGGGGATACCTGGGTCACGCCAAGCCCATCAACCTTATGACGAGGGCCCAAGGAAGGCCCAAGGAGGACGACGTGTGGCCCAAGATAGTCGACGCTAGGTCATGCGACCCCGCCATGCTTGTAGGCGCCATCGGCACCGTTCACCTGAGACCTAGCCTACCATATAAAGGCTAGGAGGGTCCTTCGTCTAGGGTACGCTCATAGCCGCCACACAAACCCTAGCGAGATTGCCATCTCGCCACTGTAGCCACAACTCACCATCAATAACCAGACAAGCAGGAAGTAGGGTGTTATCCTCCGGGAGCCTGAACCTGGGTAAAACGCCTCGCTTGTCAGCCGTCGTGATCACCAGCGCTCATCTCTCTCCCCCTCAATCAACCCGGGGTGCTCAACCCAGGGATTTGCCGAGTCCACACCTCGTCACCAGAGGAACAGGGGACTGTTTCCCAAAAGTCTCGTCTTAATCTTCTCCTTTTCCTTATCACTAATGGAGTGTAGAGGATAGTTTGGGCTGATTGAGTCAAGTGGTGAACGTGCACAACCTCTCGAGAGTGTCAAAACTAAGTACTTAGCCGTGTCCCCGGTTATGGAAAATTCTGAGCAGCTGATCAAGGACGTCAACGGAGGATCCCAACATGCCAACTTCTAAAGTAAAAGTTTGAAGGGTGAACAAGGGTTAATTAGAAGAAAAGTTTTCGAAAGAGTTAGGAAAAAGATGGCTTTATGCAAACTAGCCTTGAACTCCACCAGCCAAATATGCATATAGGTTATTAGAGTTATTCCACTAAGTGTCCACAGAGTGTCACTTGCCAGTTCCATTTTATATGGTTCTGACCCACCTTGTTGCAACATTTTTCCTGTTGCAGGTTGTTCCGACGATGAGTGAAGTTTCGTTTAAGGATTTCGAGTCTACAACCAACATGTTTCGCCTGTGGCACATGAAGATGATGGAGACTCACTGCTACTTGTATTTCCGTTGCTTTACTCTTTCAAAGCTAGCTTCGTGCTATGCTAATTGTAATTGATATTTTCCTAAGTACTGGATCCATGTGTAATAATTGATACTTTGTTGTGATATTTCATCTTAGACTGTGTGTGCAAACGAATCGATCCAGGGATTTGCACTATACACAGGGACTTGCCAATTTTTAACTGCAGGTCCGCTACAGATGGTATCAGAGCACTGTGTTGCCTGTAGGTTCGAAACCCTAAGTTTGGATAGAAATAGGATTGACCATAGTATTGAAAATCTAATTTAATTCAGTTTGCTAAAAACAAAACTTTTCATTTTATCTTTCTCATATACTCTCATCTGACACTCATTTTCTAAATGTCTCCTCTTATTTTTAGATGGCCAGCTTCATCGAATCCATCAAGAAAGGACCAGTGATGACCATGACTCTACAATGTGAGACTGATTTTCCAAAAGCACTTAAGGATAACATGAAGAGCTTGGAATTTGAAGGAGAAGCATTATACAAAGGATTTCCTTTCATGGATGAAGGTCAAGAGTACTGGTGGGTTCAACTCCATTTATACAAGAGCAAATACGATGACCACAAGACCAAAGGTTGCTGCATGTTCACAAACCCAATACTCCACACATCATTCTTTGATTCCGCAAGAAGTGCAGCATGGGAGGCCATCAAGTACCTTGGAGCAAGAATTCGATTTAGACTTCACAACACCCAGAAGTACCTTGATGAACTCCAGAAAATAGAGGAAGAACTCGATGCACTCAAGAAGGAAATGGACTAGACCACCTTCTATTAGAATAACGAGATGTTGAGGATGTATTGACCTATCAAATTGTGGTATGGTAGTACTATCGTATTTATTTCCCATAACTTTGGGGTGCTTCAACCCAAAACGATTAGTTCGGTTTTCTCAAAAGATGTATTGGAGTTAACGAATTTGGTTGATTGTGTTAATTGCTTGTATGGGTAGGAATATTTCTCCTAGATCTGTCTATCTTTTACTCATCTATGCTAAAACCCACAGATGTCTCCCCGTCGTGCACCTGAGAACAACAACAACAACACTGAAGCAATGCTGCAGCAGATGATGGCAGCACAAACCCAGCTAATGACCATGATGGCTCAGTTCGTGGCAAATCAAAATGGACACCTCCATCACCACACCACCTCCTCCCCAAGTGGACATGCTTGCCAGGTTTCTGAGGCTCAGGCCTAACAAGTTCTCCAATGCAACTGAGCCAAATGTGGCGGATGATTGGCTGCGTTCTGTGCACAAGGATCTGGTGACGTGTGAGTGTACTGATCCTGAAATGGTAAGGTTTACCGCTCATCTGTTGGAAGGACCAGCCGCTCAATGGTGGGAAACTTATCAAATCACCCACCCTCTGGACACCTTAACTTGGGAAAACTTCAAGGATGACCTTTGTAATGCTCATATCTCTTCGAGCATTATGAACTTGAAGCAAGGAGAGTTCCAAAACCTGAGGCAAGGGGACAGGACACTCAAGGAGTATAGAGATGACTTCTATGCATTGTCTTGTTATGCTCCTGAAGACATAGACACAAATGGGAAGATGAAAGAAAATTTTCTCAAGAGACTGTGTGACGAGATGAAAGTTCCTTTCACAGTCGCATATGCCTCAGATTATCAGGCCCTATTGGACCAAGCAATCACACTTGAGGATAGTATCAAGAAGGCTGAAAACATGAAGAGGAAGCAGAGTATGAACAAACATCATTCTGTGCCGTCATTCAAGAGGCACTTTACTCCTGATATGAACCACAGTCACAAACATGGGAATCACCATAGTGGAGGAAGTCACCACAAGCATCATGATCACAATGGTGGATTCAAGGGAAGCAATGGAGACCACCAGGAAAACGGACACGATGCTCCAAACCACAATCACCGTCCGAATGTTGAACCTAAGAAAAACCTCAACCATATCACTTGCTACACCTGCAAGAAGCGAGGACATTACTCTACCGAGTGCCCAGACAAGAAACCCCGGAACAACCCCCACAAGAAAGACATCAGCCAGGTGATGTGCTACAAGTGCAAGAACAAGGGCCATTATGCAAATGAGTGCCCAGAAAAGAAGGCTGAAGAAGCTGCCAAGTCAAACCCTTTTGATCAAGGATATGTGAACCATGTCCACATGGAAGGAGCATACAATGAGCCTATGGTGAACGGTACGCCCTCAATCAAGTTTGCATCTTGAAGTTTGACTACCAACACAGATTTCGTTTTAGCTATACATAGATTTGCACTATACACAGGGACTTGCCAATTTTTAACTGCAGGTCCGCTACAGATGGTATCAGAGCACTGTGTTGCCTGTAGGTTCGAAACCCTAAGTTTGGATAGAAATAGGATTGACCATAGTATTGAAAATCTAATTTAATTCAGTTTGCTAAAAACAAAACTTTTCATTTTATCTTTCTCATATCCTCTCATCTGACACTCATTTTCTAAATGTCTTCTCTTATTTTTAGATGACCAGCTTCATCGAATCCATCAAGAAAGGACCAGTGATGACCATGACTCTACAACGTGAGACTGATTTTCCAAAAGCACTTAAGGATAACATGAAGAGCTTGGAATTTGAAGGAGAAGCATTATACAAAGGATTTCCTTTCATGGATGAAGGTCAAGAGTACTGGTGGGTTCAACTCCATTTATACAAGAGCAAATACGATGACCACAAGACCAAAGGTTGCTGCATGTTCACAAACCCAATACTCCACACATCATTCTTTGATTCCGCAAGAAGTGCAGCATGGGAGGCCATCAAGTACCTTGGAGCAAGAATTCGATTTAGACTTCACAACACCCATAAGTACCTTGATGAACTCAAGAAAATAGGGGAAGAACTCGATGCACTCAAGAAGGAAATGGACTAGACCACCTTCTATTAGAATAACGAGATGTTGAGGATGTATTGACCTATCAAATTGTGGTATGGTAGTACTATCGTATTTATTTCCCATAACTTTGGGGTGCTTCAACCCAAAACGATTAGTTCGGTTTTCTCAAAAGATGTATTGGAGTTAACGAATTTGGTTGATTGTGTTAATTGCTTGTATGGGTAGGAATATTTCTCCTAGATCTGTCTATCTTTTACTCATCTATGCTAAAACCCACAGATGTCTCCCCGTCGTGCACCTGAGAACAACAACAACAAACACTGAAGCAATGCTGCAGCAGATGATGGCAGCACAAACCCAGCTAATGACCATGATGGCTCAGTTCGTGGCAAATCAAAATGGACCACCTCCATCACCACACCACCTCCTCCCCAAGTGGACATGCTTGCCAGGTTTCTGAGGCTCAGGCCTAACAAGTTCTCCAATGCAACTGAGCCAAATGTGGCGGATGATTGGCTGCGTTCTGTGCACAAGGATCTGGTGACGTGTGAGTGTACTGATCCTGAAATGGTAAGGTTTACCGCTCATCTGTTGGAAGGACCAGCCGCTCAATGGTGGGAAACTTATCAAATCACCCACCCTCTGGACACCTTAACTTGGGAAAACTTCAAGGATGACCTTTGTAATGCTCATATCTCTTCGAGCATTATGAACTTGAAGCAAGGAGAGTTCCAAAACCTGAGGCAAGGGGACAGGACACTCAAGGAGTATAGAGATGACTTCTATGCATTGTCTTGTTATGCTCCTGAAGACATAGACACAAATGGGAAGATGAAAGAAAATTTTCTCAAGAGACTGTGTGACGAGATGAAAGTTCCTTTCACAGTCGCATATGCCTCAGATTATCAGGCCCTATTGGACCAAGCAATCACACTTGAGGATAGTATCAAGAAGGCTGAAAACATGAAGAGGAAGCAGAGTATGAACAAACATCATTTTGTGCCGTCATTCAAGAGGCACTTTACTCCTGATATGAACCATAGTCACAAACATGGGAATCACCATAGTGGAGGAAGTCACCACAAGCATCATGATCACAATGGTGGATTCAAGGGAAGCAATGGAGACCACCAGGAAAACGGACACGATGCTCCTAACCACAATCACCGTCCAAATGTTGAACCTAAGAAAAACCTCAACCATATCACTTGCTACACCTGCAAGAAGCGAGGACATTACTCTACCGAGTGCCCAGACAAGAAACCCCGGAACAACCCCCACAAGAAAGACATCAGCCAGGTGATGTGCTACAAGTGCAAGAACAAGGGCCATTATGCAAATGAGTGCCCAGAAAAGAAGGCTGAAGAAGCTGCCAAGTCAAACCCTTTTGATCAAGGATATGTGAACCATGTCCACATGGAAGGAGAATACAATGAGCCTATGGTGAACGGTACGCCCTCAATCAAGTTTGCATCTTGAAGTTTGACTACCAACACAGATTTCTTTTTAGCTATACACAGATTTGCACTATACATAGGGACTTGCCAATTTTTAACTGCAGGTCCGCTACAGATGGTATCAGAGCACTGTGTTGCCTGTAGGTTTGAAACCCTAAGTTTGGATAGAAATAGGATTGACCATAGTATTGAAAATCTAATTTAATTCAGTTTGCTAAAAACAAAACTTTTCATTTTATCTTTCTCATATACTCTCATCTGACACTCATTTTCTAAATGTCTTCTCTTATTTTTAGATGACCAGCTTCATCGAATCCATCAAGAAAGGACCAGTGATGACCATGACTCTACAATGTGAGACTGATTTTCCAAAAGCACTTAAGGATAACATGAAGAGCTTGGAAATTGAAGGAGAAGCATTATACAAAGGATTTCCTTTCATGGATGAAGGTCAAGAGTACTGGTGGGTTCAACTCCATTTATACAAGAGCAAATACGATGACCACAAGACCAAAGGTTGCTGCATGTTCACAAACCCAATACTCCACACATCATTCTTTGATTCCGCAAGAAGTGCAGCATGGGAGGCCATCAAGTACCTTGGAGCAAGAATTCGATTTAGACTTCACAACACCCAGAAGTACCTTGATGAACTCAAGAAAATAGGGGAAGAACTCGATGCACTCAAGAAGGAAATGGACTAGACCACCTTCTATTAGAATAACGAGATGTTGAGGATGTATTGACCTATCAAATTGTGGTATGGTAGTACTATCTTTTTTATTTCCCATAACTTTGGGGTGCTTCAACCCAAAATGATTAGTTCAGTTTTCTCAAAAGATGTATTGGAGTTAACGAATTTGGTTGATTGTGTTAATTGCTTGTATGGGTAGGAATATTTCTCCTAGATCTGTCTATCTTTTACTCATCTATGCTAAAACCCACAGATGTCTCCCCGTCGTGCACTTGAGAACAACAACAACAACACTGAAGCAATGCTGCAGCAGATGATGGCAGCACAAACCCAGCTAATGACCATGATGGCTCAGTTCGTGGCAAATCAAAATGGACCACCTCCATCACCACACCACCTCCTCCCCAAGTGGACATGCTTGCCAGGTTTCTGAGGCTCAGGCCTAACAAGTTCTCCAATGCAACTGAGCCAAATGTGGTGGATGATTGGTTGCGTTCTGTGCACAAGGATCTGGTGACGTGTGAGTGTACTGATCCTGAAATGGTAAGGTTCAAGGATGCATACAATGAGCCTATGGTGAACGGTACGCCCTCAATCAAGTTTGCATCTTGAAGTTTGACTACCAACACAGATTTCTTTTTAGGGTGGTAGCCACCCAGACATCCTCGTCATAACCTTTTGCTAGCCTTCTCGAATCTCGGGGACGAGATTCCTTTTAAGGGTGGTAGTCTGTAACATCCTAAGTTTTTCAAGAATTTGAAAAATCAGAAAAATTAAAAACTTTTTGAAAACTATATGTATTTTGATTTGCAAATTCAAAATCATGCATTCATTCATCATCTTCTTGCATTGTTTGCATTTAAAAATTTCAAAAGTTGGAAATATAATTCCACTTGAAAACATATTTAAGAAAATATATTAAAAGGGCAAGTTATGCCCTATATATTGTTTTTGATTATTATGGTTTTATTTGTTATGTCTAATTTTTGGTTGTGATTTGATTGTACTTATTTAGAAAATAAATTATTTTCAAATATTTACATTTGTGGTATTTTTATTTGTTTTTATTAAACCACAAATGATTTTATTTCAAAGCTCTAGTTTAAATTTGACATAAATTGTCAATTAAGCAATTATGCAATATTTCAAATTTATATTTATGAAAAGTATTTGAAAAGTGTGTTTGACTATTTAAAATGATAAAGTTTATTTATACAAATTTTACCAAGTTGGTTTGAATTCTTTTGGAATCATATTTTAAAAGATAGAAAAAGTTTCCAGAAAAAGAACAATTTTTTTTGAGCCGAGCTAACTGGGCCAAGCCCAACTCCTCCCTCGCGCACGGGGTCCAACAGCAGCCCACGGACTCGCTCCTCTCTCCCCTCTCACTGCCATGTGGGCCCTACCTGTCATCACCGATGCGGCAACGTTCTCCCCCAAATCACGCGTCCATCCATGGCAAGAAACAGCCGGCGATTTCTCTCTTC
The DNA here is from genome assembly GCA_947311845.1 of Poa pratensis. Classification (NCBI taxonomy): domain Eukaryota; kingdom Viridiplantae; phylum Streptophyta; class Magnoliopsida; order Poales; family Poaceae; genus Poa; species Poa pratensis. Next base: position 39,939,550 of record CAMZMU010000072.1, on the reverse strand, counting down.
AATCCGTGCCTTTAAAGCCGTAATCGACGCGGCCGTCCCCTCCTACAAATAGCCCACGCTCTCCTCTCTCTTTTGCCCCAAAAATCGCCACCCGAGCGCCACCAGGCTGCCCGCAATCCACCGCCGCCGTGCGCCACTGCCACCGGCGATTTCCTCCATTTTCGGCGAGCTCCGACGACCCCGAGCCCTCCTTTCTCTCTCTGTCTTCGTATTTCTTCCTTGCTCATTTTTTTTGACAAGGTGCAATATTTTATTGCGTCCCAGATCGAGGTGTTCATCATCGACCGACGGAAGCCGCCGCCGTCTCCAACTCCGGCGAGCCATCCAAGGAGGAGCAGAGGACCACAGACGCCGCCACCTCGCCATCAACTTCGCCTCGACTCCCTGCATCGCGTGGTATGACCCTTGTGTCCCACTCCCTCTCTTTTCGCGAAGCCACTCGTCGCCGGCCATGGCGCCACCACAACCGGAGCTCCTCCGGCGACCTAGCACTGTCACGGTTTGGTCAAAGCCCCCAGAGCCGTCCGATCTACCCCGTACGACCACGATTAGATCCTTTTAACCGAAGGGGTACGGGTAGATCTAGACCTTTAGATCCAGATCCAACGGCCCAGATCATTTCACTTATCCAGCTCAGCGCCCAGTCAGCAGCCACGTCAGACCCAGTCAGCGCCCAGTCAGATCCACGTGGAAAAATGATTTTTCCTATTTAGATTAATTGACTGTTTTGCAGAAAAGCCCCTGCATATTCAAACCTTTAGAACTTTTTATTGGTTTGGCCAAATTTAACAAACTTTATATTTTTGAAAAGCTCTGGACCTGTAGAATCTTTTGGCTCTGTTAGTTTTCAAATTTTGATAGTTTAAAGGTATTCAAATTTCAAATGAGGAGTTTGAGTAAATTTGACTTAACTTTAGACCCACAAATCCAAATTTTGCAAATAAAATATTTTTGGAAACCTTAGGATCTGTAGAATATTATGCCTCTGTTATAAAATATTTTTGGGCACTATTTTGGTGATTTAAAAATGAGAGGCTTAATTTGAGTATTTTTGACTTAGTTTAATTTCTACAAATTATTTTATTTTGTTCTTTTTGCAAAATGTCACAAATAGTTGCCCCTAGTCAGAGAGACCTTCCCCTTATTTGTGTAAATTATTGTGTCACCTTGTTTTGTTAAACTTATTTTCCTTAGAAATTATTTTAGTCACCTTATTTTTGTTAACTTGTCCTTAGAAAATTTGATTGGTTGTTTGTTAGCCCTTTTTGACCCTTCAAATTGAAAATCACCAAGTTAGAACTAGTGAAAACCATGAAGGGCAAGAAGATGTAGCATTTGCTATCCTTGGAATTCTCAACATGAAGCTAGAAGGACAATGAAGGACTTAGCCAAGAAAACGGACTCCAGAAGCATCTCCAAGAAGTAAAAGTACTTAGAAGAAAATCAAGGGGAACTTCAAGAAGACCAACCACCTATTTTTCTCTAAATCTTTCTTTCTTGCTTTTTCTTTCCTCTCCATTTGACTTAGTGGTGTAGCAAGTTAAATTTAAGACCAGCCCTGGTGGTACCAAATGATGAAGTCTCAAAATCATCAAGTCCTACAAGAAGCAATGGAGTCACCACACCAAGGAAAGAATGACAAGGAAGATTGAAGATGATCCTTAAAGACCAACTACATCCTTCTCTCTTCTATCTTTTTCTTTCTTCCTAATTCTGTCTTTCACTTTGGACATAGATCAAGTCCCTTGTGTTTATGACTAAGTCCCTAGAGTGCTAGATGAAATTTCTGGGAAGACCAAACATGTGAAGACTTGGAGCAACCATACTACCAGTTTAAGTTGATTATATCAAGTTTATTTTGCCCAACCTTGACCTTGACCTTGACCTAGCCAACTTGATTAAGTTATTTTGTCCATGTTCCTCAAGTTGTTTTACACATCATGCATGTCATATTTCCTTAGAGTATTTTGCATATCATGCATGGCATATTTTTCCTAAAGAGTTTTTGGTATGATTGCATGTTTATTGTGGCTCGTTTGATGTGTTAGAAATTTCGGAGAGAGACGAAGGCTTTTGCAACTGCTACTGCTGCTCTCCCTGTTGTCAAGGCAAGTGGCACACCCCCATAAATTTCCTAAGTATTTTTCTATGCATGACTTAGAGTATTTCTTTATATGCATGTGTTGGATAGTATCGCTATGCTGAAACTACTATCTCCTTTTTACTAGTTGTGTCTAGAATCCTATGATAACTTAGTAGAATTATTGATGCTATGCAAATGTGTTTTATTGAAAAACTTAAATTCTACTAAGTTAAATGAACACCTGGGTGGATTTGGGCTTGATTGGCTGTTGAGAGTTGAGTGTTGTCCCGATGGGATATTCACTTGTGGATTGCCACCCAGGAACAAAGGGATTTGAAGTTACTCCAAGTGAAGATTGCTTCCAGTGCAGCCACTTGGTACTATGGCTCTGCCTTGACTAAGTAAGTTCTAGGAACCTGATTCCGGCAGTTCGCAGCGGATGAATGTCTTGTATGGGTCTGCCCAGAGGAACAGGGGACTGTTTCCCAAAAGTCTCGTCTTAATCTTCTCCTTTTCCTTATCACTAATGGAGTGTAGAGGATAGTTTGGGCTGATTGAGTCAAGTGGTGAACGTGCACAACCTCTCGAGAGTGTCAAAACTAAGTACTTAGCAGTGTCCCCGGTTACGGACAATTCTGAGCAGCTGATCAAGGACGTCAACGGAGGATCCCAACATGCCAACTTCTAAAGTAAAAGTTTGAAGGGTGAACAAGGGTTGATTAGAAGAAAAGTTTTCGAAAGAGTTAGGAAAAAGATGGCTTTATGCAAACTAGCCTTGAACTCCACCAGCCAAATATGCATATAGGTTATTAGAGTTATTCCACTAAGTGTCCACAGAGTGTCACTTGCCAGTTCCATTTTATATGGTTCTGACCCACCTTGTTGCAACATTTTTCCTGTTGCAGGTTGTTCCGACGATGAGTGAAGTTTCGTTTAAGGATTTCGAGTCTACAACCAACATGTTTCGCCTGTGGCACATGAAGATGATGGAGACTCACTGCTACTTGTATTTCCGTTGCTTTACTCTTTCAAAGCTAGCTTCATGCTATGCTAATTGTAATTGATATTTTCCTAAGTACTGGATCCACGTGTAATAATTGATACTTTGTTGTGATATTTCATCTTAGACTGTGTGTGCAAACGAATCGATCCAGGGATTTGCACTATACACAGGGACTTGCCAATTTTTAACTGCAAGTCCGCTACAAGCGACTACCTCACGTGGGCTATGGATGCTAAGTTAAGTCTTACATCCATGTCTCTCCATCATACCATTAACCAGCCGGCAGCTGGCACAAATGGTCCTTCTGCCACTGAAAAGGTGAAGGCGTTGATCTTCCTGAGGCATCATCTCAATTCAGCGTTGAAGTTCGAATATCTGACTGAAGAGGATCCACTCACTCTTTGGCAATCCCTGAAGGATCGCTATGACCAACAAAGGTCAGTTGTGCTTCCTCAAGCACGGAGTGACTGGTTAAACCTACGTTTCCAAGACTTCAAGTCTGTGACAGCATATAACTCTGCCTTGCACCGCATTGTTTCCCTGCTTAGAATGTGTGGCCAGAAAGTCACTTATGCTGATATAATTGACAAAACTTTGTCAACGTTCCATCCCACCAACATGGTGTTGCAAGAACAATACAGGCATGCCAAATATGCCAAGTACTCTGAGTTGATCTTTGTCCCGTTAGTGGTAGAAAAACAAAATTAACTTCTTACGAAGAATCATAGCACCCGCTCAACTGGGACTATGGCTGTGCCTGAAGCACATGCGGTCACTCAAAGTGTTGGGAGTTCCCATGGCGGCAAAAAGGACAAAGGGAACCAAGGATGGAAGGGAAAGAAGAGCAATGCATTCAAGGGCATGGGTAGAGGAATAGGAAAAGACAAAGAAAAATTCAGAACTGATCATGGTGCTCAGACTAGGGGAAAGCAAGGAAAATGCTTCAGATGTGGATGTGAGGATCATTGGTCTCGCAATTGCCGCATCCCCAAGCACCTGGTTGAGTTATATCAGCAATCCATCAAAAGTAGCAACAAGCAGGATAATCATGAGTCCCACTTTGTAGAGCCTGCTGCTCTGCCGGACTCTAAGAAGCTTGAAGATTTGCATCTTGAAATCCTGGTAGTGGTGATTTTAACCTGGATGGTATCGATCTTCCTTAAGAAGATATGAATGTTGGTATATATGGAGACCTAGTGTAATCTCCTAGCCTAATATATATTTCCGTCATGAGTTGTAATTCCAGTGTTATATAGTTCCTGCTGAACTTGGTCATGTAATAAGCTCATGAAGAGCATAGTATTGTATTTTGCATTAGTGTAACTCTTGCTTAATATAAATTCCAGTATGTTATATGTTTATGCTCTTTCCAGTAGAGATGTAAATATGTCTTTTTACATAGTAAGGTGTGTCGATCCAATGGAGGAAGAGGAGATATGTCTTATAGACAGTGCCACCACAAATACAGTTCTTCGGGAGACCAAATATTTCCAGACTCTAACTAAGAAATTTGGAAATGTTATGACCATTGCCGGAAGCAATACTCATATTGTCGGTACCGGAAGTGCCACATTAGTTCTCCCTATGGGTACCCAATTAGTAATCAAGGATGCCTTGTTGTATCCTGAATCAAAGCGGACCCGCTAAGCTTTAAAGATATCCGTGCGAATGGTTTCCATCTGGAAATGGAAGTTGAGCATGATACTGAATATCTGCTCATGACCATATTTAACGGATCTATGAAGAAAGTGGTTGAGAAGCTCCCTTCCTTAGCATCAGGATTGTACTACACGTACATAAATCCCATAAAGGAATATGTTGCGCTGAAAACAATTTTCAGGAACCCAGAGTCATACAGGGTATGGCATGATAGACTGGGACATCCTGGGTTGGGCATGATGAGGAAAATCATCAAAGGCTCTGTTGGCCATAACATAGCAACAAAAGACTTCCCAAATCCTGAAGATTTTATGTGCACTGCATGTGCCAAAGGGAAGTTAATCCTTAGACCCTCCACCTTGAAGGTGATGGATGAATCGCCAATTTTCCTGTAGAGAATTCAAGGCGATATTTGTGGACCAATACAACCCTTGTTGGGTCCTTTCAAATATTTTATGGTCCTGATTGATGCCTCCACTAGGTGGAGCCACGTATGCCTATTGTCTACAAGGAACCATGCCTTTGCAAAGCTGGTTGCCCAGATAATAAAACTAAGAACAAATTTTCCGGATAGCCGGATCAAATCCATAAGGATGGACAATGCTGGAGAATTTACCTCCAAATCATTTGATGACTATTGTCTAGCTCTTGGCATACAAGTGGAACATTCGGTTCCACATGTCCACACTTAGAATGGCCTTGCGGAGTCATTAATCAAAAGGATTAAATTGATTGCTAGGCCACTTTTGCAGAACTGCAAGCTCCCAACCACTTGTTGGGGACATGCTGTGATGCATGCGGCAGCATTAATCCAACTCAGGCCAACCGCATATCACTCTGCATCCCCCCTACAACTAGTGCGTGGGAAAGAACCAAGTATTTCCCATCTGCGAAGATTCGGCTGCGCTGTGTACGTGCCGATCTCACCACCTCAGCGTACCACGATGGGTCCTCACCGAAAGTTGGGGGTCTATGTGGGGTATGAATCTCCGTCTATAATAAAATACCTTGAGCACATGACTGGGGATCTGTTCACGGCTCGATACGCTGACAGTATTTTTAATGAGGACCATTTACCGACGTTAGGGGGAGAAATGTACCAAAAGGAATGCCAAGAAATTTCATGGAGTGCTGAGGGCCTCTAGTCCTTAGATCCACGCACTAGCGAAGCAGAACTTGAAGTTCGGAGGATCATAAACCTCCAAAGGCTAGCAAATAATTTGCCAGACGCCTTCACTGATCATAGTGGCGTGACAAAATCACATATACCTGCTGTAAATGTGCCAGAGAGAGTAGAGATAGCCTCGAAAGCTATTAACTCTAATCTAGGCCAAACACCTAGGAAAAGGGGGAGACCTCTGGGTGCACGGGATAAACTTCCGCGGAGACGTCCACAGAAACAAATTTTCGTGCCAGATACGGCACACCTTAAGTCAGTTGAAGAAGCTCAACCTGAAGTTGAGAAGCTCCCTGAAGTGATCCATCCTGAAGATGGAATGCCCAGTGCAGAATCACGCGCACAAATTGATTTTGGCACTGGGACATCGGAACACCCAGACTCAGTCGTTTTCAGAAATCATGACGAGCTGGTGAAAATGAATGATGAAATCAGCATAAATTATATTGATTCAGGAGAGTTATATAACAGAAAGACTACTATTGTCGACATATATTTTGCCTCAAAATTGCTTCCATTGAACTGGATCCAGAACCTAAGTCCATGGCAGAGTGCCAGAAGCACTCAGAATGAAAGAAGCAATTGAGGCTGAATTGCGCTCGCTTTATCGGAGGAATGTGTTCGGCCCTATAGTGCGAACTCCTCCAGGAGTTACCCCTGTTGGAAACAAATGGGTTTTCGTTCGAAAAAGGAATGAAAGTAACCAGGTGGTGAGATATAAAGTGAGGCTGGTAGCACAAGGTTTTTCGCAGAAATCAGGCATCGATTACGATGAAACATACTCTCCTGTGATGAGTGGCATCACGTTCCGATATTTGATATCTATGGAAGCTAGCCTCAACATGCAAATGCAGTTGATGGATGTGGTGACCGCATATTTATATGGGTCACTTGACTCAGAGATCTATATGAAAGTCCCCGAAGGATTAAGGATCCCACATCCAAATGAGAATCGCAACATGTATAGCGTCAAATTGCAGAGGTCGCTATATGGGTTAAAACAGTCCGGTAGAATGTGGTACAACCGGCTAAGTGACTTTCTCTTGAAGAAAGGTTACACCAATCATGATGATTGTCCCTGTGTATTCATCAAGAAATCTCAGAATGGATTCTGTATCATCTCAGTCTATGTCGATGATCTTAATATCATCGGAAACGCAGAGGACATAAAGGAAGCTATGTCTTACCTTCAGACGGAGTTTGAGATGAAATATTTGGGTAAAACCAAACTTTGCTTAGGCCTGTAGTTTGAGCACCTCCCTGAAGGAGTCTTTATACACTAGTCCACCTATACAAAGAGGGTCCTTGAAAAATTTAACATGGATAAATCTCACCCTCTAAGAACCCCATGGTCGTAAGATCCCTTGAAGCGGATAAAGACCCATTCAGACCTTGTGAAGAAAATGAGAAAGTTTTGGGACCTGAAGTTCCCTACTTGAGCGCCATTGGAGCACTAATGTACCTTGCGAATTGTACTAGGCCTGATATTGCATTCGCGGTAAACCTTCTAGCCAGGTATAGTGCTGCCCCAACCAGAAGACATTGGGTTGGCATCAAAACTATCCTCAGATACCTCCAAGCTACCCAAGATCTTGGATTGTTCTATAAACGAAACCAAGACTTGTCCATGGTGGAATATACGGATGCTGGCTATATGTCTGATCCCCATAATGCCAGATCACAGACTGGATTCGTATTTCTCTGTGGTGGTACAACCATTTCTTGGCGGTCTTTCAAACAGACCCTGGTAGCCACATCTACAAAACACTCAAAGATAGTTGCGATGTATGAGGCCGCACGAGAGTGTGTTTGGCTCAGAGGAATGACAAGTCACATCCTAAAGTCATGTGGACTTAAGCTCATCAGTACCCCAACCATTATCTATGAAGATAATGCTACTTGTGTTGCAAAAATGCAGATGGGCTATGTTATGAGCAATCTCACTAAGCATATTGCTCCTAAATTATTTTACCCTCATGAACTCCAGATGAGTGGGGAAGTAAAGATCTTGCATACTAAGTCATGTGAAAATCTTGCAGATTTATTTACAAAGTCTCTACCTCCACCTAGTTTTCTCCCATGTGTTCACGACATTGGTATGAGACGACTTAGAGAGATGCAAGGTTTAGGGGGAGCCCTGAACCATAGCCCATGATATGAGATCTTAGAACTCATATTGATCCCGAAGATCAAAACTAATCCTAAAGATAAGTTGTTGTACTCTTTTTCCCTTAGTGAATTTTTCCCACTGGGTTTTCTCACTCAAGGTTTTTAACGAGGCAACAAGTGCAACATAGCTTGCGTGTGCAATGTACTCTTTCTCCGTCGATCCCTTTTTTCCCACTGGGTTTTTGGGAGGAGTTTTAATGAGTCATGTGCATTTCGCGGTATAAGCCCAAGGGGGAGTGTTACGAAACCTGATCTCTATCCTTGATCCTTGGAGGCCAAGGCTTATTCCTAGTACGTTGCATCCTTGGATGCCAAGGATCGTACTCCTTGCTTGGAAAGGGAAACTTGATCAGGTTTGTGTGGGCAAAATACCTAAAATGCCCTTGAAGTGAGGCTATAAATAGAAGGCATGAGATTGAGCTAGACACATAAGCTTGACAGATTTTGTAGTACGTGATACAACATAATAAAGAGCTCTCAGTTTCCTCTCATATCTGTGGTGTCTTTCTTGTTCTGGTGATTGTGCCCTGCGTATGTGGTGATTGATAAGCAAGTGTTGAACAACGTCGTTTCTCAACAGAGGGGAGGTGTACATTTTTGCCACTCTCTAATTGTCTCTTGTTACATCGATTCACATGCATACCTTCCTTTTCTCCGACCGGGCTCTTTATCGGGTAGGTACTAGATGTACGCTGATTTTCTCTTGATTTTATGGAGGCCGTTGGTGCCAGGGTAAAAACAATCTGAGACCGGCATCACCAGAAACTGCTGAAACTAACATACTGCTAATTTTCTTCAGAAACCATACGAGCATGCCAGCTCTGAGATCTGCCGGTATTGACATTCGAGGGTACGTCAGTGCGGCCATGTGCAATTACAAGGCAAACAATCTGTGAGAACTACACTAGCATTATCTCTGCACTTTCCGTGATTCGGTTATCTAATTTTCTTCCAGCTCTGAAGCCTGGATCATTTGCACAGTGCAACTTGAGTCGGAATTTATTGCTTCGTCGGAGCTCGCCTTCTATTCTTCAGAAATCTGATGACAAAGGGGATGAAAAATAAAAAATGAAGATAAGATGTGAATATGTGTTGCAGAGTGGCAAAATTACAAGTAAAGCTACCTATGTTTATGTAGATGGGAGAGGGCCTTCAAGCGGTCATGTGTGATGCAATACACAGGCTTCCTTCGGAACCTGAAGGGCTGCATCATGTGAAGGGGCCGGCAACCGCGCATTCGAACCTGGAACTTTGTGATCCAACGGCACCAGCAACAGCACCTCCGCACCTGGAACTTTGTGATCCTGATGGATCAGAATGTAAGCTTTCGGATGCAAAGTAAAGGCCCGAAAACTCGAGGGGGCAACAAACAGTAATTTCCAAGATTGTCATAGTCAGTTCTCAACTAGGAGCTCTGGAAGAAAAACTAAATACCAACATACCTATTTTGGACGCACACGAAATATCTGACTTACAACTGTGGATTGGATCGGGTGAAATTGAATTTCACTCTATGCCAGATTCTCCAGAGACGAAAGAACTAAAGCGATACATGAGAAGCAAAGTAGTGTACTAGCTAGCACTTTCAGATTCAGTGTGCCAACTAAATAATTGTCAATCCTTTGAATGAAGTGATAAGAAAATAAAAGATTAGTCAGACGCAAAACAATTTTAACTCCTGCAGATACATGCCAAAATTTCGCAGGCGGATTAGTAGATATTACAACTTTACAAGAAGAGTATGATGTAAACCGTGTGTATACTGTGCCAAAGTATACTTCCTGAATAACTACCAAGCACCACTCATCCGTCGAGACGAACAGAAATGGCACAAGATATGGTCTTACCACAGGTGCCTGTAGAAAGAACAAAACATAAGTTCCCCACTAATAAAGATTATCCCCGATGAGGAACAGAAAACTTCAGAACTGAGTTTAATTTCTGCTAGAATTAGCAGAAGCAATTATAGCTGGATTTGAACTAGCTGTACCTCTTTGCATGAAGGTTCAGGAGCAGCTTTGTTCAGGAGCCTCACCCAGGTGAGGGTGGTGTCGACGTAGCTGACGAGGGGGAAAAGCTGGAGGTAGAAGGTGATCTCACCCTGAACCTCACGGAGCTCGTCGGCATGCCGTGCCCCATGAAGCACCGGTACAGGTATCCGCGGCCCCGGCAGGACCTGACGAGCAGCAGCGCGCGCCGGAGCGTTTCCTCCAGCTGCTCCACCGGGTTCCTCGTCTCGGGCTGCTGCATCAGCTGCGCGGAGTGGAGCTGGTGCAGCAGATCGCCGATCATCTTGGCATGCCGAGCTAGCTGCAGGCAGGTGGCTCTGTTCCTACGGACCGTCTGTGCGGCCTCAGCGATCATCTTGATGAGCCCGTAGGCGTCCACTCCTGCAAACTGAGCAACCATGGCAGCCTGATTAACTAGAGCCATCTCTTATCTTCCTTTGGTTCAGGATCTTGGAGTTGAGCCAGTGTCCCAAGAGAAGAATGAAACAAGATGTTCACTCAGGGAGAGCACGGTCCAAATAGCTGCTCATAAAAAAGGCCTTGTTTTGGTACAAGTGAAGACAATGACTTTGACTAGTGTGGGCAATGGACACCTTATGCTTCAGAGTCCAAAATACTCCTGTTCACTGATTGAATTTTTCAAGCATACCTCATTCGTTGACATTTGAACAGATCTAGCTTAAGATGGGTCCAAAGTTGGGCAGGTTCAAGCTTACATACATGAATGATTTGTCAGAAATGAGATGGACCACGTGGAAGGGCGGCCGGTCCTAGTGACCAATAATTCGAGGTTTGAATCTTTCTCTTGAGTCTTGACAACTAGACTAAACAAACCATATGTCCATTGACTATATGAGCAGCATTTAGAGATTGAAGTTATACTTGAACGAAACATCAGCCAGCACACATGGTAGAACTTTTTGAGAAGGTTCCCGGCTTCTGTGTACCAGAGGCCATGAAAGAGACCTCTGACCAGCTCAGTTGGACTCATCAAGTCATCATAGAGTATACATACTCTTGATCTCTGCAATACCTGTATTTTGTCTATATAAAGCTGGACTCACTGGCCATGATACATGCTATTTTAATGCATGAATGCACAAATTCAGAACAATAGTGCAGTGGATGTATTATTTTCTTTTTGTCTAAAGACTGGGTTCAGAACTTATAATCGAGTACAGACAAACCAGAGGAACTGCAATAGTTTTTGTTTTGTTTTGAAAACAACTGCAATAGTTGTTAATACTACTACTACCTTTTGTCCCAAAATATAAAACGTTTTGGTAGGCTAAACGTCTTATAATTTGGGACGGAGGTAGTATACTAATACAAAGGCAAATAAACTGAAGTAGCAAAAATGAGAGTGATCATTGTGCTGGGGTAAGCTTAAACGGCATGCACAGGTGTAGGTGAAAGGGAAGTTCAGAGGCTAAAGTTCAAATTGTAATCGATGGAAATAATTATATTCGGTTCATAACCACAACAACCCAATATGCATTTAACATGGATAAAATAACTGAAGCACATAATTATATGCACAATGGCATACAGCCTCAAAGTACTACAAGACTAATGGAATTAATACATAAACATTATCCACACTTATAAATTTCCATGCAGTATCTGCAGTAAACTGTAACATGATTGCACAGACAGTCACACAACTTAGAGAAGCGTGGTCCTGTTCCACACTTCTTTTACAATGAAGAGGCAACCCTGTTCTGTGAAAGAACAGATGAAGGGTACCAGTGCATACCTAACTACCTAAGTGTTCATAAAAAGAGATCAACAACAGTTCAGCTTCTAATTTTCAACATAGCATCACAAAGTGCATAGAGAAATCCACTAACAACACCTGAAATTCATGATGCATAGAAGAAAAGATATTTTAGAACTATCTCCAGGCAAAATAAATGTGTTTCGTGCAGCCGAAGAAAAACAATTTGATCTGCATCTCCAAACAAAATATACGCAGCAATGTACCAGTTCTTGCGGACATGTGTACTATATCGAAAATAGGTCTCAGAAAGTACATAAAGGATTCTAATTTAACAATATTTATGTCAAAATGGATTTTTTTAACATATCAGTATGTTGAGGTACCTCAAAGCCTTCGGAAACATATGGCTGTTTAACACAGTGACGACTTTGGCTGGGGAAGAAGGCATGCTTGACAAGGCTTTCTTTGAACCAATGTCCGGTGATGCTGGAACGCCATGATGAGCCCATCTGAATTCCTTTAGCAACTTGCCGTTTTTGTCACAGTGGAACATGTAACTGCAATAGTCATAGTAATGACAGACAAGCATATTTCCATCTTGAGACAAGACCACATTTTGTGTATCTTCAATGTTAGGCATCCTACTTACTGGGAGTTCAATCTGGTATCTGAATGACCAAACTCCGCTTTCGTAATCCTCCAACACCCATATTTTGACCACTTCACCTTTATCATCAACGGAGCTGAAGCCAATTAAACCATCCATGACGTGCAAACTGGTGCAGCGGCTTGTAGTGGTGATAGCATCAGCAGGGCCGGGCATCAATTGGAAGGACTCATTCACCATGTCGAAAACAACTATACCAGCGGCGTCGTGGTAGTAGGCAGGGTTCCAATGGAGGCGGCCGTGCAGCCGGATGGGTGGAGCCCAACTTTTAGGACTCATCCCATAGTTTTTCCGCATAGCCGTCGCCATGCCAGGGGGGCTGCAGTAACTTCGATGCGCCTTGGCGAGCGCCCCTGCCGATAGAAGTTACAAAAGTTAATTTCTAAAAATAAAGGAGTAAAGTATTTTCGAAAACTGTTTATCTCCAATCCTCTTACTTATGCAAAATTTTACTCCATTAAATATACATTTTCCCTGTATCCTTAAAATTTTGCACACTTCTCATTAAGCTTAAAAATTCGACTCACTTGTTGCCTCACTACATTTAAAATTTTGATACACTTGTCACCTCACTAACTTAAAATTTTGTTAAAAATTGTAGATGGCACTCCATTGGACCGAGTTCGTTCAGCTTGAGAAGGACAGCAAGCTGACGTTCGAGAGGGACTTGTTCGAGTTGAGCAAGCTGTTAGGTCGCCCCGCTCCAGAGTTCAAAGGAGCTCAGGTTGACGTTCACGGAGTCGGGAGACTGAGTTGGCTCATCGAGTCGTTGGTTCGCAGGAACATCAAGTCTCCCAGTTCCAGGACGATCATCTTCACCACCAAGGCTTCTACCTGGGTTGACGGTCTCTGTACTGCCACACAGAGGTTGCTAGCCCGACTTTGTGAGGAGCACAAGGCGGAGTTGGCAAACTCCCGTTTCCGGTTCTACGGGAGGCGCAACAGCGACGGACACCCTACTCCTACCCTTTACCACCCGATGTTTGGGAGCTACATCATGGACATGGAGCTCTTACTTCAGTACACCAGGATGATCTGATGCGCACTAGAGTTCAGCTTCACTTTGATCGCATCTCGCTTGTTGAGATTCGCGAGAATGAGGAGAAGCTGCTGGAGGAGAAGGTCGCTCTTCTCAGAAGAGGCCCAGCTGAGGAGGACTATCGTGAAGCTCCGCAAGAAGGTGGCGGAGCAGGACGAGCTGATCGAGGATCTAGAGCACCATACTGACGAGATGGAGGAGGAGGGCGAGGATCTCCGCAAGGAGAACAACGCTTTCCTCAGTGACGATGATGACTTCGTGGAGGAGATGGATTATGATGAGGAGGAGGACGAGGAGGAGGAGCCACTCGAGGCAGTTCTCGAGGACGAGGAGGAGGATCCCGAGGAGCCACCTACCAGTCAGATGCTGACGTGTTAGAGCTGGAGGTTCCACCTCAGTAGGCGAGTGACTTGATCACTACCGCAGGATTAGGTTGACCCCTATCGCTAGTCGAGTCGAAGTAGTGGTTCTTTTGGAAACCAGATGTTATGTATCTAGATGTAGGTGATGTTGTAAGCTTGATGTTGTAAGCTTGATGTTGTTGTGAACTCCTTGATGTGATGTTTGTGATATATAAGTATGTTTGTCTTGTTTGATCTGTGTAAATATTTTCATATAATCCTTAAATTAATCAACCACTTGCGAAATCGTCTTTTCCCTTAGTCGAACTTTTCTTTGCCTTGCCTCTTATACCCGGTGTGCTTCAGGATGCCGCCCCGTCGTGCGGAAGGAGGAGCACCACCACCACCGGACCCAACCCCCGCCCAACTTCTCGCGCTTATCATGGAGGAACGTGAAAATGCCCGGAGGAGCGCCAAGCTCATCTCGCTGCCCTGCAGCAACTCGCAGCCGCTTAACAAAACAACAACAATAACAACAACAACAACAATGGTGGTAATGGCAATGGCGATGGAAACCAGCGATCCACCTTAGGCGATTTCCAGAAGACCAACCCACCCACCTACTCCAAGGGACTTCACCCACTAGGCCGATGATTGGCTTCGCACCATCGACAACAATCTGGAAGTTGCTGCTGTGGGAGAAAATGAGAAAGTGCTGTATGCAACCCACTATCTCGCTGGACCTGCAAGAGCTTGGTGGGAAACTACCAAGGCTCTCCAGCAAGCTGGTCATGTTATCAACTGGGCTGAGTTCCAGGAGAAGTTCCGCAAGAAGCATATTCCCACGGACTTATTGAGAGGAAGAAGGATGAGTTCCGCAAGCTGAGGCAGGGAAGTAAGATGTGGTCGGTTATCTGGATGAGTTTACCGACTTATCTCGGTATGCTCCTGATGACACCGACAGAGAAGAAGAAGATGGAGCGTTTCATGAGTGGACTTCATGATGAACTGCAGTGTGCTCTGGTTATCCATGACTTCCGTGATCTGGAGTCACTTGTGGACAAAGCCATCCAGCTGGAGACCAAGCGCAAGTCTATGTATGAAGGTCGCAAGAGGAGGATGAATGCTCAGGAAGGTTCGAGCAGCCAGAACCTCGTATCTTTCAGCAAACCCAGGCCTGCCTATCGTCCACCCAAGCTCCACGCCCCAATTCCCTAACCGCCCAAACAACTTCAACCGCCCCAATGACAATAACCGTCCCGGAGGAAACTTCAACAACTTCACCCGCAATCCCAATGTTGTCTGCTTTGAATGCGGCAACAAGGGTCACTACTCCAGAATGTCCCAATCCCAAGAGGAATGTCAGCGCCCCAATGCGCCGGCACGAACAATGGTCAAGGCCGCAATGGAAATGGCAAGAATGCCGCACCCCGCGGAAATGCTGCTGTTGCCAAGGGTCGTCTGCACCACATCAATGCTGAAGAAGCTCAGGATGCGCCGATGTTGTGCTGGGTACGTTCCTTGTCAACTCAGTACCTGCAACTGTTCTGTTTGATTCTGGTGCTACCCATTCATTTGTTACCCAAGAATTTGTTGCTAAGGGAGGTTTAGTCGAGAGCCTCTTACCCAAACCCATGGTCATCCAAATCCCAGAATCCACCGTAGAGACCAAGATGTTTTGCTCCGATGTACCCCTTGAGATCAAAGGAGAAAAGTTTCCAGTTAACTTAATTGTTCTGGGAACCCAAGGCATCGATGTTATACTCGGTATGAATTGGTTAGCCAAGTACCATGGTCGAATTGACTGTGCCAGAAGAGCTGTATCCATCACCACCGACAAAGAAGTAGAAGTGGAGTATGTGTCTGAAACTAGTCAATCTCACCCAGGCTGCCATGAGAGCATAGCTCGACCCCCTAGATGAGATCCGTGTTGTTCACCTGTTCAAGATGTTTTCCCAGAAGAATTGCCTGGTATGCCGCCAGACCGGGATATTGAGTTCATAATTGAGCTTATCCCAGGAACAGCCCCTATATCCCAAAGCCTTATCGGATGAATCCGGAAGAACTGGTTGAGTTGAAGAAGCAGTTGGCAGATATGCTCAGCAAAGGACTTGTTCGCCCAAGCGCTTCACCTTGGGGATCACCCATTATTTTTGTGGACAAGAGAGACGGTACCACACGCCTGTGTGTGGATTATCGCAAGCTGAATGACGTGACCATTAAAAACAAGTACCCTCTTCCCAAGATCGAGGATCTGTTCGATCAAATGAACGGAGCCCGAGTCTTTTCCAAGATCGATCTTCGGACAGGTACCATCAGTTGAAGATCCGAGAGACAGACATTCCCAAGACCGCCTTCACCACTCGTTACGGTTTGTTTGAATACACCGTGATGTCTTTGGTCTGACCAATGCCCCAGCCTATTTCATGAATCTCATGAACAAGATTTTCATGGAGTACCTCGACAAGTTCGTGGTAGTTTTCCTTGATGACATCCTTATTTATTCCAAGACCGAAGAAGAGCATGCTGAACACCTGCGTCTAGTTTTGGAGACCTCCGAGAGCACCAGCTGTATGCCAAGCTTAGCAAGTGTGAGTTTTGGCTCAGTGAAGTGGCATTTCTCGGACATGTTGTATCTGCCGGAGGAATTTCTGTTGACCCGAGAAGATCCAAGCCATTGTTGACTGGTTATCCCCAACCAGTGTGACTGAAATCCGAAGCTTTCTCGGACTTGCCGGTTATTACCGCAAGTTCGTTGAAGGATTTTCCAGTATAGCCAAACCCATGACCCAACTGTTGAAGAAGGACAAGAAATTTGAATGGACTCAGAAGTGTGAGGATAGTTTCCAAGAACTGAAGAAGAGACTAACCTCAGCCCCAATCCTGATTATGCCAGACGTCACCAGAGTTTCGACGTGTATTGCGATGCATCACGCCTCGGACTTGGTTGCGTTCTGATGCAAGAAGGCAAAGTTGTGTCGTATCTGTCCCGGCAGTTGCGACCGCATGAAGAGAATTACCCAACCCATGACTGGAGTTAGCTGCTGTTGTTCTTGCTCTTAAAACGTGGCGTCCCTATCTTGCGGGACATCGCTGCGAGATCTATACAGATCAAAAGCTTGAAGTATATTTTCACCCAGAAAGATTGAACCTGCGACAGAGGAGATGGATGGAATTAATCAAGGATTATGATATTGGAATCCATTATCACCCGGAAAGGCTAATGTAGTTGCCGATGCCCTTAGTCGCAAACCTTGCACCCTGAATGCCTGATCCAAGCCGAACAGCCAGCCTTGTTCAAAGAGTTCAAGATTTTGGACTAGAACTTGTTAGCCATGGTTATCTCGCCAATTTAGAGTTAACCCCAACCCTGATGGATCAAATCAAAGAAGCCCAAAAAGGTCATGAAAGCATTGAAGGAATTAGGAAGAAGATTTCCCTCGGCAAAGCACCCGGTTTTACCGAAGATGCTGAAGGAGTGCTGAAATTCAATGACCGTATCTGTGTGCCCAATGTCACGGAACTTAAGGAGTTAATCCTGAAGGAGGCCCATGAGACCCCTTATTCAATCCACCCCGGCGGAACCAAAATGTACCAAGACCTTCGAGAAAGATTTTGGTGGCATGGAATGAAGCGAGAGATTGGTTCTTTCGTAGCCAAGTGTGATATCTGTCAGCGAGTCAAGGCTGAACATCAGCGACCCGCTGGATTGCTTCAACCTTTGAAAATTCCCGAGTGGAAGTGGGATGAGATTGGAATGGATTTTATTACCGGACTTCCAAGATCCAACCGAGGCCATGATTCAATCTGGGTCATCGTTGATCGACTGACCAAGGTTGCCCATTTATTCCTGTCAAGACCACTATCGGAGCTCAGTTAGCAGACTGTATATTTCCAGAATAGTGAGCCTGCATGGTGTGCCTAAGAAGATTGTATCTGATAGAGGCACGCAATTCACCTCAAGATTCTGGAAATCCCTTCATGAAGCCCTCGGAACCAAGTTAGCATTTAGCACAGCTTATCATCCCCAGACCGATGGCCAAACTGAGCGAGTGAACCAGATATTGGAGGACATGCTTCGCGCATGTGTTCTATCCTATGGTTCCAAGTGGGAAGATTGTCTTCCGTTTGCAGAGTTCTCGTACAACAACAGTTATCAGTCAGTCTGCAAATGGCCCCTTTTGAAGCCCTTTACGGCAAGAAGTGTCGTACACCCCTGAATTGGTCCGATACCGGAGAAGGCAAATTGTTCGGACCAGATACCCTCCGTGAAGCTGAAGAGCAAGTTCAGCTTATTCGTGAACGCCTCAAAACTGCCCAATCCCGTCAGAAGAGTTACGCTGACACCAAGCGCCGTGATCTCACTTCAGTTCGGAGATTATGTTTATCTCCGAGTGACACCCCTTAAAGGAATGCAGCGTTTCCATGTCAAAGGAAAATTAGCGCCAAGGTATATTGGACCCTTCAAGATCATTGCTCGTCGAGGAGAAGTATCCTATCAGCTGGATTGCCCCGGAGTTAGGAGATTATCATGATGTCTTCCACATTTCCTTGCTCCGGAAGTGTCTTGAAGTTCCTGACCAGCCTGATGTTTTCAAAAACATCGACCACCTCTCCATCGACCTGAACCAAGACCTGACTTATCGTGAGAGACCCCTCAAGATTCTCGAAGAAGATGTTCGTGTTACCCGAAGACGTGCGATCAAGTTCTACAAAGTCCAGTGGACTAACCACTCTGAAGAAGAAGCAACTTGGGAACGCGAAGATTATCTTAGGAAAATTCCCAACCTCTTTAGTACCTAAGCCTAGCAAATCTCGGGACGAGATTTATTTTAAGGGGGGAAGGATTGTAACATCCCAAAATTATTAATCAGTATTATTATTCCAAAAATGAGAGCCAACAAAAACTTTTGTTGATTATTAGTGTTGTTGTAAATTGTTGCTTGTGTAATTATTTCTTGTTGCTTGTGTTGTTGTTTGTTTGAATTAACAATTTGAAATACAAAAACAAAAGTGGAAACAAGAAATAAATAGAAGTGGCAAGTGACACACAAAGAAATTAAACTTTCTTCCAAACAAAAATTCAGAGGAGTGGTATAGTAACCACTCTCATTTCATCTTACTACTTATCTCTCTCAAATAATATTTTACACCTATTTTAAAATTCAAAAGTAAAAACAATTGAAATAAATCAAAATACCATAATTAAAACCCTATGAAAAAAATGATTCAAAACATTTTATTTTGAAATGCCAAATTTTGTGGAGCTTCTACATGTCATGGGAAGCTTCACAAATATTTTTGAATTTTTCTAAATTGTTTAAGTACCCAAATAAATTCCAGGAAATGCTGCTGGACTGAAATAAAAATAAAAGAAAACAGAAGAAAAGAGGAGGCAGGGAGTTTTCTGCAAAACCATCATCCCCTACCTCTCTCCCTCGCCCCGACGCAGCGCGCCGTGTCGCCATGGTGTTCGACGCCGTTTCCTGGCCTCCCAGGCCCCCTGCTCGCGTCCGCCCACGCCGTCGTGCCTCTGCAGCCTCTGCACGCAGAGGAGAAGCACTCGAGCACACCCCCTCGCCCCAATGCCGCCATGTCCCCATTTTCTCCGACGTGGGCAATCCGACGACGCCGGCCAAATTCGAGCCCCTCGCTGCTCCTCGACATGCAAGGCTCGAGCCACGACCTTCTAGAACACGCCCGGACCCCCCGACACCTCTGCCTCGAGCTCCTTGCACGCGTCGCAGAGGAATCGAGCAAATATCTCGCCGGAGGCACCTCGACGCCGTCCGTGCGCCCCGTCCACGAAACACCGGCCCTCGCGCTATAAAACCACCCCGAGCCCCTCTGGACACTCCACACAATTCTCACTCCCTCTCCCCCTCTCCAATTTCACCGTGCACCGCCAGGAGGGCGTGCCCTGCCGCAGCCACTGCCGCCGTCGAGGTCGATCATGGCCGCGACGCCACACCCTCTCTTTCTCTTCTAGTTGGACCGCACTCTCTTCTCCACCCACACCGCACTCACACGCCTCGCTTTTCCCTCTATTTAGGGCACAGGAGAGAAGCCAGGACCTCGCCGGAGCTCGTGCCCGTGGCCGTGGAAGTTTGAGACCTCGTCGCCGACGCCAGGAGCTTCCCCATCAAGCTCCACTCGCCTCCCAAGCTTTCCCACGACCTCCGCCGTCGAACGCCGTCCTCTCCACCGTCCCTAGACCACCCAGGTACCCCCTCTGGCCACCCTCGCCATCGCCGGAACAGTAGCACCGCCAGTTTTAGGTCGCCGGAGAACGCGGGCTCTGTGAGCCGTTGGATCTGGATCCAACGGCCACGTACCGCTTCGCTTAGAGAGAGGCTGACGGGCTGGCCCCACCCATCAGCATTTTAAACATTATCCATAACGCGGGATTTTTCCCTGTGGCGCTGACGCGTAGGCCCCACCTATCATAGTTTTCAACATTATCCAGAGAAGAAGGATTTTCTAATTCATTTCTCTCTGGAAATTCAGTACTGGAACTATTTTAGAAATTCAATAACTTGAGATCTAGACATCCAAATAATTAAAATCCAATTGTTCTGAGAAGCTTATGAAAATGTTTAACCAACCCAATTGGATTCAATTTATTTAGATAAATAATAAAAGTGTATTATTAAAAATACTACGGAAGGTTTAAAATCTAAACTTGTTTGTTTCTGATACTCTGTTAGTCCAAATAATTCCAAACAAATTTTTTCAGCTTAGTACTGCCATTTATTAGCTTCCCTAATTTTGGTAGAATTAATTGTACAGTAATAATTGTTTAGTGTAAAGATGAAGTTAGAACACCCTTCTGCACTAAAACAATTAAATATGTTTAATGGTTAACCCAAATGGTTTAGGACCAATTTTGTTAGATCAGATTTAGTCATGTCTAATCACCCCTAAAAGGATTTAATTTTAGGATCAACAGAACTTATTTGGAAGCTAAAACTTGGTTATTAAGTTACTGAATTAAAACAATTATTTAGGGAGTTTCGTAACTCCAATTAACCCAAACTAAATTTGGTTGTCTTCTACACATCAGTAGCTTTCTATAGAAATTTAGTTTGTATTTTTGTGACCAACAGAACCCAAGTTATGCAATTAAACATGTTCCACAAGTTTCTACCATAATTTTTGACATAAATAAATATTGTTTAGTTCAATTAATTTGAAACCAAATTGTATTGTTTGATGTGTGCAGTAGCTATTTGTGATGTTTATGATTGTTATGTTGAGATGATTGCTTGAGTAGTTTAGTGATTATTTGTATTTGTTTGTTTATTAATTAGACGAGAACGCTGTCAGATTTATCGAGGAAGGAGAGTTTGTTGAATCTGAAGATCAAGACCAAGGTCACTTTGCGAGCAAGACAAGCTACTCTCTGAGCTTGCACCCCAAATATATGCATCTATTTTAATAACATGTTTTACTCTTAAGGCAAAGATTTATAAAACCCTTTTCAAAAGTATATGAGAATTATTTTGCCACCCTATGTAGAAATATAAGGTAGTTATATCAAATTATAGGATGGGAAAAATAAATATTGTTTATTCAAAACTCCTTTGAAATTACTTGTGTGATTATGGAATACCGAGATGTCGGTGTTGAAATGGAGAAGTGGAGAATGGAGATGTTTATGAAAAATGCACAGTGTGCCCTTGTACTTACGTCAACCAGCCGATACCCTGTGCGACCACATTTACCCACATATGGGAAAAAGGCTTAGTCATATAATTTGCTCATATTAGTATGGGATGCCTCATCAACGGAGATGACTCCGTTGTACATGAGGGGATAGTTTGTTGATCTACCCCTGACCCGGGTCCTCGCTCAAACTCTATGGAAAGATAAGGAGGAGGATTGAAGGTTCCACCATAAACCGCCGGGCAAAACCTATGAGTCCTCACACATAGATTCTGACGGGCTAGGTTAAGTGTTGACGGAAGTGTCATATGGGCAGGGTCCTATACTAGCATGAGCAAAGGACATGCTAGGGTCGGTGGCTTACTTCGCATACACCCTGTATGGCGAGACGTGGCGGACACGATGAGCTGCCGGATGGATGTGGGAAAAGCGTGCTAACTCTGCAGAGTGTAAAACTATTCGAATAGCCGAGTCCTCGGATATGGACAGTTGGGAGGCCGTACTTTGACCATGTGTAAGTTTTTGAAAGACTTTGAGTTTTAAAAAGAAAATGAAGTGGAGAATGTTCCTTACACCTATACCAACGGATCGGTATGAGGTTGTTGGAGGAAGTGGACCATGACGGGCTATGGTCGGAAAAAGGAGGAGTTTTGGAGAAACAGATAAAAATGGTGATTTCTTTAAAGATAGTTATAAAAACTCTTCTTACCTTTTTCAATAAAGATATAGAGATGTTTTAAATAAATAAAAGTTGGAAATTAAAATAGAACTATTGCATACTCATGTTGGGGTAGCTTGCGAGTACATTCAAATGTACTCATATTGGTTTCGTCCCTGGCTATTGACCTAGCCAGACTATGAGGAGGAGCACTACGCCGAGCAGGAGTATGGCGACTTCTACGCAAACTAAGGACCTCCATAAGTCAGCTTCCTGTCGGGTTGTCTTCGTTAGGATTCGATGTCTACTACGCTGTAGCTTCCGCTGCTATTTTGGTTTGGCCCATGAAGGCACCTATGTAAGACTTGGTCTAAATGACCATTTATGTAAGACTTTTAATTCGGTATTGTAATGGATGTAAACTTTGGTATCCAATTCGGATTATGTGCAACGGCAGACTGATCACCGGATCATTGTGTTAAGCATAATCGGGTATTTCGGACAGCTAGTTCGGGGTCCCCACAGACTTGGTATCAGAGCCGACCCTCACGGCAACACGGGCGTGTGCGGGTCAGGGGCGCGGACATGTGGAGCATGTGCCGGCACTGGGCGCACAGACGTGTACCAAGAGGGAAAGTTCCTGGACTGGGGGCTGACCGACGAGGGCGTCGGTCTTCTAAGGGGGGAAGGATGTGAGATCCTGGCTCAGGGCTCAATAGGATTGATAGGATACTCATATCAACAAGTTGCAACTTCTTTTCCGGAAGCTCATCTGGAAGGAACTCCGAGGTTAAGCGTGCTTGGCCCGGAGCACTCCCAAGGATGGGTGACCGACCGGGAACTGGTTCCCGGGTGCGCACGAGTGAGGACAAAGTACGCAGAAAAGACTAGTGTTGATCTGTGGGGCCAGTCTGGAGATCGTAGAGAGCTGCCAGGGGTGACAGGCCCGGCCCGGGGGTGGCCGGGGTGTTACACACGTGAAGGACATAGTACCCAACATCTGACTGCTTCTTCCAGCACACGGTAGTCGTCGGAAGGGTGATTGTTGATATAGCCGGCACTGGTTAGGCCTGGGAGCGGAGCACACTGGCGCATGGCCGGGTTGCAGTGAGCTCGGTACACGGATGGATACCGCCGCTTGTGGAGAGCGGCCACCGTAGGAGATTGCCGCTTGTGGAGAGCGGCCGCCAGAGAGGTAGGAAACGGGAGAGAGGAACGGGAGCAACCCGGTTTCTGTTATGTTCTTCCATGCATGACTGGTTCCTGTTGCTCTCTTCTTGTAACCGAAGAGGCCACGCTCAAGCCCAGTCCAGCTGGCCCATGGCCCAAGTCTGTCAAGCCCAATATGCCACCAGGTAGGGATGTTACACTACCGCCCCGGCAAAACTTTGCTTGTCCCCAAGCGATGGCGTGCTCAGGTCGTAGCTCCCACTTCGGCATTGTGATCGTTTGGGCTTGACACGAACCCATGGTCGACAAGAACCCGCCGGGATCCCATTGTACGTGTGAATCCAAGATCTCGACCCAAGTCACAATATGCATGATAGCTGTCCAGTACAGACCTTGATGTTCGGGAACAGTCAAAAGATCAAGCCCCTGTAGTCTTTGTAGTGACAACAGAAGTGCATGAATTACCACCAACCCATATCTCACATAAATGTTATGCTCATGGTTCAGGCAATACCAGGATCCCATTGCAGCTCCAACCTAACCAAAATTTCAGCAGTACGAGGACTATCACAACAAATATCTGTCTGATAGAAACAACTTCTCAGTGCCACAAACTCCAGCATGGGCAGACTGTTTGGTAAATGACAATGAGAAATGTCATGGTCCCATTGGTGTGTACCAGCATAGGTTACCTTGCAGTGTGAGGTGCCACATCGTATATGTTACAGTCCATCAAGATCCCAGTGTATTGATTTGAGCCAACAACCATATATTGATTTGAGCCAAGTACAAAAAATGAACCAGCAGTCAATATTTGCGAAGTGCGAGTAAAGATGAACTAAAATCTTGATGCTTCGTAACCATGTAATGATGTAGTAGTCAGTGAAGAGAGTGTGCATAACGCAACTTGACAATATTATCTCACAATTAGTAACCAAGCAACAGTTATCCTGAGGTAGATCAGACTGTATTGACGAATAGTAGTTTGCTGCAATTTCCATAGCCTTCCGTGATGTGCCAGTCATTGTGCAGTACCATAGAGGAAGCAATGGCACAAAAAGTAGATCACCGGTAGCCAGTTGTATGCCTGCTCTTGCTGGTTCATGTACAACACCCAACTTTTCTTGGTCAGCCAATATCATCCCATGTGGATGACATCTCCAGATCTTGGCAGGATAAATTTGCACAAAAGCAAGGCACCATAACTCGACATGAAAAAGTACAGGAATTAGCAGAGGAACACATTCTTTGCACCCAGTTAGTGCACTGTACACCTCACCAGTTGTTTCTTCAGAGATATGAAAATTGCTGCCAATATACCATATCTTGGTCATATCGATATTGCCCACTGTCAGTCTGAATACCTTCTCCAAAAGGATCCCGGGATCCCATGGCAAGACACCTGTGTCATTATTGGAGTAAAGCTGTAGTGAGAATATAGCAAAAGCACACGAGTCTCTTTGTCTTGCGAAAAGAAGTGCATTCTTGAGCTCCATGGTCGGACAGTAATTCAGGCGCATCATGTTGTGGAGGGAAACTGCAACCATGTTGTCACTAGAGCTGCAATGTGTGATGCTACGAAAATTATGAGTTAGCATGGTGCTGGCAACCTCTTCATCCTCAGAATCTAAACCAAGCTCCAGGAAAAGTGACGAGCCCCCAATGCAAGTGAACACATCATCAACAACCTCTACCAAAGTTGTTTCCGAGATTATAGCCTCTGCAGGTTCCACCAGAATCTCAAGGAACAGAGATACACCACCAATATGCGTCAACACCTCTTCAGAAGGATCTGCAATTGGCTCTGCCATCTGTGAGTATGTCTTCATCTTCATTTCCTCGTACTCACAGTCCAACGCCAACTTCAATTTCTCAAACTGCAATTTAATGCGCTCTAGAAGTTGAGTAAGAGTTGGCTCCGTCGGCTCGGCAGCTGTGGGCAAGACCTCCTTGGGGCTCATAGACAAACATCTAATAGGTATTTCAGGTGAGATGTCCCCGCTTACATGAGTAACACCACTCGGATAAGCAGCCCCAAGCATTGTTGTCGATGGTGGAAGATCCCTAACACCAAAGTGGGCTTCAACATCGTTGATGAACTCAGTCCAAGCACCAACCATCTGAGCCAGCCTGTATGCCTCGTACCAAACTTTGGCCTTGCCTTCCATGTGTAAAGATGCAGCGACAACCCACATGCACTTATGTATATTGAAGTGAGTGAAGTACTCGAGACACTGATTTCGCCAGAGGTGTGGATTGGTACCATCAAAGCGAGGGAATGAGGTGGAGCGCGGTGGGTCGGTGTTGACCACGTTAGCCCCTGCCACACAACCTTCCCTCGAACCATTCAGGACATAGGTCGAACAACTTGCAGGCGGGTTTACACCAAGCCAATGCACACCTTGCAGCGTGTCGTTCCTAGCACCGGTCGAGGTCATAGGAGGGAGACGCGTCATGCCACTAGTCAGGAACGCGACCACGACATGGTTGTTGCCGATGTTGAGAGCCGAGCCAAGCATCGAACACGTTGTGTGCGTGGCGGGAGCGAGGACAGCGCCTGCGTGTAGAGCATGATCAGTCACAACCCGATGCATAGAGATGAGTAAGGACGACGCCTAGATTGTGGGGAAGGAGATGAGGTCGCCGCTGCATCAGGTCGCCGGTGACTGGGCGTAGATCGAGGCGGCCGCAGTGGGGAAAAAAATTGGGGAAATTTTTGGATGGGATTTGCTAGCTGTGATACCACTGTAACACCCCTTGCCACCGGTGAGGATCGGGGCATGAGCTCGGTACATGGATGGATACCGCCGCTTGTGGAGAGCGGCCACCGTAGGAGATTGCCGCTTGTGGAGAGCGGCCACCGGAGAGGTAGAGAACGGGAGCAACCCGGTTTCTGTTCTGTTCTTGGATGCATGACTGGTTCCTGTTGCTCTCTTCTTGTAACCGAAGACGCCACGCTCAAGCCCAGTCCAGCTGGCCCATGGCCCAAGTCTGTCAAGCCCAATATGCCACCATGTAGGGATGTTACATGCAGATACTAAAGCGGCCGTCGGCCAGGGAGAGAAGTAGGAGCCCGTCGCAGGAGGCGTGAAGCTTCCAGCCGACGTGGTCGTCGAAGCCGAGGATGGGTGGGCTGCGCTCGGGGGTGGCGCCGGAGATTGATAAACGGGGCTCGGTGGCGTTGAGCGCGACGAGGGGGTGCGACGGCTGGCGCCGGTGGTGGGCGAGGAGGAAATCGTGGGCGGAGGTGAGGACTCGCCAGGAGCGGCAGGCCGCGCGACAGTGGAGGATCGCCTTGGAAGGGAGGCGGAGGAAGATCTCCCACACCACGATCTCATCCGGGAGGTTGGTGGCGGCGGTCGCTTGTGCACTTCTGCCGCGGGTTCCGCCGTGGCCTCCTCACGCTCGACCGCAGCGCCGGTGGCTCTGTGCTCTCCGGCGGATGGAGGGCTTTCGAGTTGGAGAGGCACAACAAGGATCGGGTGCCGATGAGGCCGTTGCGCCATGTTCACAACCTCCAACAACCGCGACGCCCTAGATCGTGATCATCTCGCTTGTTGTCCGAGATCCCGCGCTGAGGAACGGGATGAGTGGTCGATCTGGCCAGGGCGACGTGACAACTCTATTGCCCAGTCAACGCTAATTGTATGTGATTTTCCAGTTTTTAAGGAACTTATTTCGGTTATTGAGGAAACTGATAACTCTAGACAAGTGAGATTCTTAGGTAATTTTGCTTCTTACTAGTAGATTATTCTGCTTTGCTTTGCAGATTGTTTCCAGAATAAAATCCATCAAAAGTCACTCGACTTAAGCTTGTTACTCGCCGTCATCACTGTACATCGCTATACACGAGTTACACTCACCGAATACACACAACTGTGTCGTACACGGTCACCGCGGAGCGTGTAGCGCGTACCCGGTGTCTTGTCGGAGAGTGGAGCCCGTGTCAGGTGGAAGAGCGGCTGCGTGTAGGGTTTGTTTTGCGAAATGCACCAGAAAAAGGGGTATCTCTCTCCTCGCGCGAGATTTTAGTCCTGAAAATTCCTCTCTCTAACCCTAGCAAGAGCTGCCATGCCATAGCCGTCATAGGTGCCTCGCGGTCACCGTAGCTGCGTCGCTGCCGCCGTAGCTCTGCTGCCATGTCCTCCGCAAGTTCATACCGTTGTGTTGTGCGCTGCAGCGGCCCCTACATCCCCTGCCCCAATTGTGGTCGCGTCGTGGTGACGAAGACCTCCGTCACGGACCAGCACAAGGGCTGGATCTTCTACAAGTGCGAGAGGCATGGGGTAGGTGTTCAAACTTGAAGCTCTTTTTCGATTTTTTCCAAACAGATCTTTGTCACTGTCCATTGTTACGTGCTTAACTGAACTTTGTTTTCAGTTTGAAGTGAGGTTGCAATTTCTTCAACTGGGAGCTCAAATTGAGATTTTTGATTGAGAACAACTACCTGGAGTAGATGCTACAGTTGAACCTTTTGGATGGGCAGAGGAGATAAGGGAAAGGCAGCAGGAATGTGCAGCTAAGATTCCTAGACAAGAGCAAATTGCGATGAAAATGCTGAGTTCAGTTGTGCCGCTTTTGAAACAAGCAGTTCTTCTTCTGAAGATTCTAGTTGGCTGTGTTGTGCTTGTAGGAGTGGACTGTGTTGTGCTTTATCCGAAGAAATGAGCAGTGTCTGAATTGCTTGTCCATACCAGTGGTAGTAGTGGCAGTGATGTTGATCAGTTTAGGTTTATATTGGTGTTGAAGTCGATGCAGTGGATGTATCTACTAGTATCTCGTAGTTGTATTTTTTGAACTACTTGTCTCTAGCCGTGGTAGTAGTGGCATTGTATGAACTGCTAATTAAGCTATATAGCCGTGGTAGTAGTGTCATATATGACTGAATGCTTGTATGTCACTTATGAAGAATGAATTAAGTTACATGTGTCTCTGGTACTTAGAAATCATGATTGCATTCAGTTGGAAAGCATCAATGCATGCACTTGGAAATCATCAATGTATAGCTAAAATATGCTCAGAACTTGACAAACTTGACAAATTTGGTAAAATATGACCAGAAATTGCAAAACTTAATAATATTCAGTTGAATTTGCCAAACTTGCACAAGATAACTTGATGTTTTAGTGAATGCAAAGTAGCATAGCAGTTTCACACAAGATCATCATTACAAAAAGTCATAAACCTGGCATTTTAAGCGCAGTCTTGCTGAGATATGACTGAAGTGCACCTGGTGCAACTATCTAAGCTAAATTCACCTAATTTCGTCAAACATGTTGACCTTCTTGGGCTTCATTGTCATATCTCTGGCCTGACCTTCACCTTGAGCTCTTGCTTTTTGTTGATGCACAGGGGCCATCTTCTCTGTACTCCTCAATTGTTCTGAATACTTAGCTCTTTTTGCAGCTCTCTCTTCTTCTAGCAGTTTCTTCTTTGCAATCTTCTGTTCTTCTAGCAGCTTCTTCTAGGCAATCTTTTGTTCTTCAGCTTCTTTCTTTCTCTTCTCTTTAAGCCCACTCATTGTGTATGCAATGATTTTTTAGTCTTAATCCTAGCCTTCTTGTTCAGGTCTGCATGATACTTTATCTTCTCCCTCTTCTCAGCAGCTTCTCTCTGTTTTGCCTTCCTCTTTTCCTGCTTAAGCTTTCTCTTTGCATTCTCCTCTGCTTTGTTCACTTCTACAACATATTTTGCTTTCAAAACAGCTATGTTCCTATCCTCAATTGCCTTGTTCTTATCTCTCTGCATCTGTAGTAGCTTCCAAGTTAGCGCACCTTGCCTTAGTTTATTTGGCATGGTCTCTGGTGCACTCATGGTTTCTTGGTCATGAGTTATGAAAGTGGAATGTGGAATGGACCTAGATTAAATGATTCTTGGCACAAGGCAACATAAGTAGTTATTCAGCAACATGCAAGGTAATAAGGTTATTGAACAAGTACCTGTTGTTCTATGGCATTAACAACATGCTCCCTTGGCTGGCCTACCTTGGGAGCCATACCTATTCAGCAGATAAAATGCAGTCAGGGTATGATCAACACGTGAAAGATGCTCTAGCAGATCGAAAGCAGGCAAAGTGTCAAACATCATGGGGACAACTCACACTCGCTGGTTGAACATTTAAAAGTCTTGAACCAGATTTTGTTTACAAGACAAGGGCTGGGTCTACGTTGTCACGAAACATCAATTTCAAACCTGAACCACGCATCGAGCTGCAAAATATTAATTCTGTTGTTTATCAAATTGTATTACTACCTCCGATCCATATTAGTGGGCACAACTTTGTCTAGATACACATGTATCTAGTCTAAATACTTAACTAAATACATATGAATTTAGACAAAGCTATGCCCACTAATATGGATCGGAGGGAGTAATTTTTTTGGTGGCGCACTAGACACAATTAAAATATTGGATTTTTTGGACGTTGTGGAACTTCTTGGACGACATCCCGATAGATGGCACACATCGCATCTGAAGTGATGACCAAACGTTTTTGAAGATATATGTTAATAACCAAATCGTGCACACTATGTATCTCAGTATTCTGCAATAATTTGTGGGGAGGTGTACAATGTTGCCAACTTGCCACTCTAATAGTGCATCTCTTTTTACATCGATGCACATGCTGACATGCATGCCTTCCTTTTCTCTTGCTGAAGTAGGGGAATTATATAAAATGACAGATCAGTGGGTACTACATATATGTTGATTTTCTCATTCTTGATTTATAGGAGGCTTTCAGCATCAGAGTAAAAATAATCTGAGACCGGGCATCACCAGAAACTGGTGAAACAATGCACTGTTCATTTTCTTCAGAAACCATATACATGCATACATCAAACTCAGATATGACGATGCTGAAACTCCACGGTACGTCAATGGCCATGCTCCATTACAGGCAAACAATTACATGAAACAATCTGTGAGAATCAAACTAGTATTATCTCTGCACTTATTGTAAATTCTGGCGACGAGCACTGCAAAACGGTTCCCTTGGGATCAAAAGAACTTGGATAAGCAGGCAAGCCTTACTGGAACCAAGGTTCAGCGTTCCCATGATTTGCGTATCAAATTTTCTTTCAGCTCTTTATAATTGAGACTATTGCTGCTTCAGAGCTGCCCTTCTATTCTTGAGAAAGCTGAGGATGAAACGGTGGAAACTTCAAGATGAGATGAGATGCAGAATGGCAAGACCTATTATTGCTATTTCCGCTGTGATGATTTTCCCCCAAACTGGGTGTAGTAAAGGTACCTTTGTTTATGTAGATGATAGAGGGCCTTCAAGCGAGGTCGTGTGTGATGCAATACACAGGCTTCCTTGGAACATGGAGGGTTGCGTCATGTGAAGGAACCGGCAACCGCGCATGCGAACCTGAAACTTTGTGATCCAGCGGCACCAGCAACTGCGCCTCCGAACCTGGAACTTTGTGATCCTGATGGATCAGGATGTAAGCTTTCGGATGCGAAGTAAACGCCCGAAAACTCGAGGGGCAACCAACAACAATATCCAAGATTCTCATAGTCGGTTCTCAACTATGATCTCTCTAAGGAAAAGTAAATACCAACATACCTATTTTGCACGCACACGAAAGATGGACTTACAACTGTGGTTTCGATCGGGTCAGATTCTCCAGAGAAAAATAGCACTAACGCATACATGAGAAGCACAGCGGTGTAGTAGCTAGCACATTCAGAAACAGCGTGCTAACTAGATAATTGTCAATCCTTTAAATGAAGTGATAATAAAAGGAAAAGAATAGTCAGTTGCAAAACAAAATTTTAACTCCTGCAGATTCATGCCAAAACTTCGCAGATGGATTAGTAGATATTTCAACTTTACAAGAAGAGAAGGATGTGAACCGTGTGTATACTGTGCCAAAGCATACTTCCTGAATAACTACCAAGCACCACTCAACCGGCGAGACGAACAGAAGTGGCACAAAATATGGTCTTACCATAGGTGCCTGCAGAAAGAACAAAACATAAGGGCCCCATTAATAAACATTATCACGAAGGAAGAACATCAAACTTCAGAACTGAGTTTAGTTTCTGCTAGAATTAGCAGAAGCAATTGATAAATGGTTCTGAACTAACTGTACCTCTTTGCATGGAGGTTCAGGAGCAGCTTTGTTCAGGAGTCTCACCCAGGTGAGTGTGGTGTCCACGTAGCTGACGAGAGGGAAAAGCTGAAGGTAGAAGGTGATCTCACCCTGCACCTCACGGAGCTCGTCATCATGCCGTGCCCCCATGAAGCACCGGTACAGGTATCCACGGCCCCGGCAGGACCTGACGAGCAGCAGCGCGCGCCGGAGCGTCTCCTCCAGCTGCTCCACCGGGTTCCTCGTCTCCGGCTGCTGTATCAGCTGCGCCGAGTGGAGCTGATGCAGCAGATCGCCGATCATCTTTGCGCGCCGAGCGAGCTGCAGGCAGGTGGCTCTGTTCCTACGGACCGTCTGCGCGGCCTCAGCGATCATCTTGATGAGCCCGTAGGAGTCCACCCCTGCAAATTGCGCAACCATGGCAGCCTGACCAATTAGTGCCATCTCTTATCTTCCTTCGGTTCAGGATCTTGGAGTTGAGCCAGTGTTCCAGGAGAAGAATGAATGGAGATGATCACCGAGGGAGAGCAAGGTCCAACTAGCTGCTCACATAAAAAGGCCTTGGTTTGGTACAAGTGAAGACATTGACTTTGACTAGTGTGGGCAATGGACACCATATGCTCGAGAGTCCAAAATACTCCTACTGTTAAATGATTGAATTTTTCAAGCATATCTCATTCATTTGACATTTGAACAGATCTAGCTTAAGATGGGTCCATAGTTGGGAAGGTTCCGGGAAACTTCATGCTTACATACATGAATGATTTGTCAGAAATAGATGGACCACGTGGAAGGGCAGCCCCTACGTGGGACGACCAATAATTCGAGGTTTGAATCTTTCTCTTGACAACTAAACTAAACAAACCATATGTCTATCAGAAATTCAATTTGGCTCCCAACCTCACCTGCTCCTGGTTAAATAAAAAATCAACATAATAGTAAAAAATTCAAAAAACAATCTGAAAAAATTGGTGAGTAACACATACAAGTTTTCCACTTTCGTGCTAAAATGACATTCGTACTGCTCTGTGCAAAACAAAAAAAAACCCAGTGAGAAGTGAGAACTACAAATGTCATTTCACCACAAACTGGTAGGTGTATATGTTCATCACTAAATTTTTTCAGATTGTTTTAAAATGCCTTACTAGTTTCTTCGATTTTTTTATTCAACCAGTAGCAGGTGAGCTCGGGAGCCAAAACGGACTATATGAGCATCAGTTAGAGATTGAAGTGATTGAACGAAACATCAGCCAGCACACATGATAGAACTTTTTGAGAAGGATCCAATCTTCTGTGACCTCCATATTCATCTCCGCTTGAACCAGAGGCCATGAAAGAGACGTCTGACCAGCTGAGTTGGACTCGTCATAGAGTATACATACTCTTGGTCTTTGCAATACCCTGTATTTTCTCTATGTAAAGCTGGACTCACTGGCCATGATACATGCTATTTGAATGCATGGATGCAAAAATCCAGTACAATAATGAACTGGATGTATTGTTTTTGTTTTTGTCTAAAAAGTTGGTTCCAGAACTTATATTCGAGTACACAAACCAGAGGAACTGCCATAGCTGTCAATACTGCAATATAAAACGTTTTGGTAGGCTAAACATCTTACAATTTGGAACTGGGTTGTATATTAAACCAAAAGCAAATAAACCGAAGGAGCAAAAATGTGAGTGATCATTGTTTGCGATTGGACCACTGGCAGCGCCAAAATTTGATCTTCTCATTGTAACCCAGTACTTATTATCAACATCGTATTGATCTGCTATCACCTGAAAACAGCAGACAGAGCCAACGTCAGTAAACTATGATATGAATATACTGTGAGGCTTAAAATTAAACTAGTATCCATGGAATCTTAGGATTAGTGCTGGGGTAAGCTTAAATGGCATGGACATGGAGTAGGCCGAAAGGAAAGTCCACAGGCTGAACTTCCAATTGTAACCGATGGGAATAATTATATTCGGTTCATAACCACACCAACCCAATATGCATTTCAAACATGGATGAAGTAACTGAAGTACAAGACTAATGGAATTTTGGTGCAGTCTGCACTAAACAGTAACCTGATTGTAGAGACAGTCACAAAGTGCATTGAGAAATCAACTAATAAAACCTGAAATCCAATGACGCACAGAAGAAAAGATATTGTAGAACTATCTCAAGCAAAATAAATGTGTTTCGTGCATCCGGAGAAAAGCAATTTGGTGTGCATCCCCAACAAAATATACCGAGCATGTACCAGTTCTTGCCAACATGAGTACTGTATCGAAAATAGGTCTCAGAAAGTACACTAAAGGATTATTATTTAACAATATTTACAACTCTTCTTCCATACAAGAAATCACAATTTTAAATTGCTTTGTCAAACCATAGCTCGATGGCGGCTAGATAGCTCAACCATCTCCTACTTGCTCACCTAAACCTCAATTAGAGGCTGCCATTTTAGGAAGGTGCTTTTTTTGCACTCCAACCATCCCCTGTTATCTCATCCCTGTCATTTTTCTCTCTTTTTGCATTAGAAAAAAAGATCACAAAATGAGAAGTGGACAGCGCCTGACAAACTCCAGCAAACTTCGACGGCGAACTCAAGCAAGCTCCGACGGGCGCGCGGCAGAAAACTACATTGAGCTCCAGAGAGATGGTTAACTGGTTCGAACTCTGTATGAACTCCAGCAAGATGGGGATGTAGGCTCACAACATTGGGAGTGCCACTAGTTACATATAAAAGGTATGAACACCACAACTTCAATACATGGGTTCCAATTTAGTGAAGATTACACTACAAATTAATAGTATAGAATACATGGTGGAGATAGAAATTGATCTGCAATCGCCTGAAAGCAACATGGAGAGTTGGCGTTACTTGATAATAACAAGATGATTCAAAATTTAATTAGGTTCCGTGGAAGCTTTGAATTTCTGCCGGGGTAAGCTTAAAGGGACATATATCTAGGGAATATACATGGAAGGAAAATTCAGAGACTGCAGTTCAAGTTGTAACCGATGGCAATAATAAGATTCGGTGAATAACCACATCACACAACATGCATTCCAAAAATCAACGAAATAGGGGAAATCCATGAGGTATCAAATGGGAAGTGACCTACGGCTTCAGAGTAGAGTTAACTAAGAGATGGAATTCCAGATTTGCGGAGATATTTTTTTTATCATAATGTACAGTGTTAATTCTTTTCTATGTTCATGTCATATGAAATCTAATGTATTTACATGGATCAGACTTCAGGCAACTTGACTACTTGATATGTCAAGAGACGTCAAATAATTGTTTTGATTTGTGCAGGTGTTATATATTTCCTAATTGTCTATCTGTGGGTCTGTATATAGGTAAAAAATGTTACCTAGTAGTCATGTAATGTTGACATTGTAGCACCAAAACCGAGACAAAAATTTTGGTGAGAAAAAACTGTGACAAAAGTTATGAGTGAATACTTTCCCATGTGTAACCCCTATTCTGGTCCAGTGTTCAGAAAACTGGCCAATTCAGTGATCAATTAGCCGACTAATCGCTACTCGGTGGGTGACCAATTAGCTGTTTCGTTGATTCACTGCCCATTTAAATTTGACCGAGTCACCTATTTATCACTAACCCCTAGCCAATTGAGCAATTATCAATAAACGATTTCCTCAACATTGATTTAGGAAATGTGTGTTAAAGGTAGAATCCAGATTATGTGGAAGCTGTCACTTGTCTAGGAGGAGATAATCAGCTGCTTCATCTAGTTACTACAGTAAAAAAACTCACTAAAGATGAGAAACACATAGATCAGCCAGAATAACCACTTTGTTGAGGTACCTTAATTAGAGGCTTCGAAAAAGATTTGGTTGTCCAGCACTGGCATGGGCACGGCCACGCCTGGGGAAGAAGTCATGCTTGACAAGGCTTTCTTTGAACCAATGACCAATCATGCTCGAATTCGGTGATTTCCATCGGAGTTCCTCCAGACAATTGCCGGTGCTGTCACAATGGAACATGTATAGTTCGGAGTTACTATAGACATGCATATATCCCTCAGTGGACAAAACCAAATGCCATATATCAGGAACGTCACCAGAGAAGATCTCCACTGGAAATTTAAGCTGGTACTTGAATGCCCAGATCTCCCTCTCATAGTCCTCCAACACCCAGATTTTTGCGGTTGTGTGGCCATCGTCGAAACGGGTGAAGCCAATCAAACCTTCCATGTCGCACAAACAGAAGCTAGTAGCAACAATGGGGCGGCGAATGAACCTGAATGACTCGAGCACCGTGTCAAAAACGACTATGCCGGCGTCGTAGTGAATCCAGTCAGCGTCCCAGTGAAGGCAGTTGCGGAACACGACGGGTGGTGCCAAATCACCTTCTCTGAATTTGTGCAGTGCAAATATAACTTTCTCCATGTCAGGGGAGTCGGAAGGAACTCCGATGCACCTCGGCGAGCCGCCCAGCGGCACTGTAAGGATGTAGTATACAACTTCAAGGCGCAGGTCTGTGCGCCTCCTCTTCCAGTCAAGGTTTTAAATAGCCGGCTATAGCCCAGCTATAGCCCGGCTATAGCCTTTCGAGAGGCTTCGCGCTACGGCTATGGCCTTCATAGGCTATAGCGATAATAGCTGCTAATAGCCCGGCTAAATTGATTTAGCCCCGATTTAGCCCCATAGCCGCTAAATTTTTGGCTTAGACGTCCAAAAAATTTGGACCAAAATTGTCCGCTCAATCATATTTGGAGCAAAACTCAACCCTATATTATTTTTGACATGTAATATGGGCATAGAACTCTATCTTGAACTACATTTAGTACTCTAGTTATTCGTATCTCTTATGTGAATATGTTATGCATCGATAAATTAGTGATATATATATACGAATACACGCTCTTAAAAGTTAAATTTCTATCATTATATGTCAAAACGGCTATAAGGTCATAGCCGCGCTATAGCCCGGCTATAGCCTTTCATAGCTTTCAAAATCACCGGGGCTAAATGCAATAGCCGGCTATTTAAAACCTTGCTTCCAGTACAGGACGCGGTACTCCCCAGACGGCTGGTGCATGTACATGGCCTCGATATGGGCGTTGTCGGTGAAGCCTGAGAGTGGAACGCATTGACGTGTAGCCGGGTTGCAGATGTTGAAGCGGTCGTCGGAGAGGGAGAGGAGGAGGAGGCCGTCGCAGGAGGCGTGGAGCTCGAACCCGTCGTAGTCGTCGAACCCTAGGATGGGGCGGCCGCGCTCTAAGATTGCCAAGCTGTCCTTGGTACTGCTGGGTGTGCCGCGGAGCGTGAGGAGGGGTCGCGACGGTTGGCGCCAGTGGTGGCTGAGGAGGAAATCGGCGGCGGAGGTGAGAACGCGCCAGGAGCGGCAAACGGCGCGGCAGCGGATTATGTCCTTGGCTGGAAGGCGGATAAAGATCTCCCATACTAGGATCTCCTCGGGAAGGTGGAGGCCAGTGGAGGCTGCGGCGATGCGGCGGCTGCGCGCCCGGGTGGTTACTCCTGGCACGGATTCTCCCCCCTGCTCGGCGGACGTAGGGTTTTTGGTTAGAAGAGACACGACAAGGAATCGCCACCGCGATGGTTCTGGCTCCGGTGCCGGCCGCGGCGGGTTGCACATCAACCACCGCATCGTAATTGGCAATGCCTTGCCGACCACCAGCAACCGCAGCTAGCGGCCAGGAACTATGGCCTTCGATTCGATGGCTCGATCGTAACTTTGATGCGCCGTCGCCTAAATTTTGAGATCGATCGATGCTTAGGTTAGGGTTTTGTGAGATCAAAAAAGGTGTTGGCAAGGCAATGATTCCCGATTCTGGCTTGTGGCCCAGCAACAGAGACCAGCTCCGTCGCAACGCCTAATCTCTAGCTTCTCCCGCACCCTGGCCAATCCCGGCCCGCCGGCCCGGCAACGGCGACCATATGATTGCTACTGTAGATGGGGCACGAATTATGAGCTCCATGGCATGCAATCCAAGACCGCTACTACTTGGACCAAGAAGACAAGAACACGTACGCATGCTGCAGCTCGGTGCCACTGCCATGCATGGACCCTTCCCTGGACTCGAGGTGGTTTCGGGGCCTCGGGCAGTTCTGTTTCACGGGGAGCGGGTCAGATATGATGCCGGCTCCGCGTGATAGCAATTGATCGTGGTACCATTGATGAATTACGCAGGGAGTCTGGGAGTTGAAGATGGCGAGGGCATGGAGGGAGGAAGTATATTGGGCATATCAGCATATGGGACAATGATCTGGGGGCCCAAATGGCAATGATCCCGGAGCACAAATGGCACAAAGACTGACGGCTTCATTTTTGGCAACAGATGAAGACATGAAATGAAATGAAATGAAATGACATGAAATATTCATTAATCGATCGAGTCAAGAATATATCTGGTGTTCTCTAAAACAAATAATATATCTGGTGTATAGTGATAATATTTACCAAGCTAGTCTGCGGGCTGTGGCCCTTTCTCACGCACACTGAAAATGTTTGCATTGTGGATTTATACATTCTTGATTAAAGCTGAGTATGCCGGTGATTCTTCATTCTATGTCTCGTTTTATTTTGCTCTACTCATGTCCACCAAGCATCATGACTTGGCTTCTCACCTATATATACACTAGTACTAGAAACTCTCTCTTCAAACAAATTAAATAAAGTGCAGATGAAAATCAAAATATCCACACAAAGTAACTCCCCTCTCACAAAGTACATACCATAAGTGAACGCATTGGGAGGATGGTAAACTGTCCACGGTGTGCTACTAAAATAACTGGAACATCTCATAATTGAAAAACAACAACATGTAATCACACTGCAAGAAACAAGAACTTTCTAAAATGTACACGGTGAAGGCCAAAAAGTACTCGACAAATGCTACTTAGCATATTTGTTACTCGGCAAAGTTTATTTGCCAGGTGTATTTTTCAAGGTACTAGGGAAAGATTACTTGCCGTGTGTATATACTCGTGGCACACGGCAAAGAAAAGTGAAGCGACACTACGTGCTCAACCTTTTTGCCGAGTGCAAGAGACAGCACAAGGCAAAGGCTGCCTACACGAGCAGCTGCCATGTCGCCCACTGTTTGTCGTTTGTCGGGTGCCAAGCCAAACGCGCACGGCATAAGAGATTCTCTTCGCCGGTGCCAAAACACGTCATACACAGCAAAAAAAAGTGTTCTTTGCCGGGTGCCAAAACACGCCGTACACGCTAAAGATGTGCCCTTTTTCAGGTGCAAGAACATGCCGTACATGGCAAAGAGGTGCTCTTTTCCTGGTGCCGAAGCTTAAAAAACACATGGCAAAGAGTGTATCTTTGGCACGACATACGACCTTTTTGCCGGGTGCCTGTCAAGTGCGCGGGGTGTCGTTTGTCAGTTTTTTCAATGCCGAGTGTATTTTCGAGATTTTGCTAGTTTTCTTTACCATGTACCGAAGTTTTGCACTCGGCAAAGTGGTTTTTTGCTGGGTGTCCGATATTTAGCACCCGACAAAGATTGTTGTACTTGCCAAAGATCTGTTTTCCAGTAGTGTCACTACAATATGTTGGTAAGGATGGCAATTTTATCCACTGATCCGTCCTGGTGGGTAAGAATTTTGAGGGCTTGTTATGCCTACGGATTTCATGGGGCGAATATACAATAACTCTTGTGCTGGGCATGGGCAAAGGTTTCGCACCTCAGATATCCATTGACTATCGGCGTCCGATTGACACGTGGGACAACATGTCAGTGAGATGTGGTATTATTGCCTAGGCCCAACTTACCCAAGAGCCAACGGCCCACCTAATTGCTAACCCTACTCCCTCGGCCACGCCCCACGCACGGTCGCACTCGCACACATCCACTCACCGCCTTTACTTCATCCTCGTATCGAACTATGACAAACATTAATGCCTCCCTCATCTTCTCTCCAGCACCATGGCTGTTGTAGTGTTGTTGTTTCGCCTAAATGTTGTTGTTTTGCTAATATTGCTATTAAAATGGCGTTGGAGTGTTGATATTATGCTAAAATATTATTATGTTGATGTCCATAGTGCGTAAACTCATGTATATCGGGATATCCGGCGATTTTGGATTTGGGGCGCCATTCATACCCATGTATGTTTTCGTGGGCAGGCCATAGCGAGACTGATGGATTTGGATTTGGATCTGATACATCCATCCAAACCTACCCGATCGCCATCTCTAGATGTCGGCATGGCCCGGGGGGCCTTCTCAAGATACTTTGTGATCCTTCTCGGAAGTTCCAAATGACGGTTACGTAATTTTATCTGTTTGATAAAATACATGTTCACGTACGCAAACATAGATGAAAAAATGTGTTCTGATATTTATAATAGACTAGCCCGTAAATTAATAAAAAAATGGTGAACAGCAGGTAATAAACGCAACTAAATTTAAATGAATATGTTTGCGACATATCAAGAAGCTAGTGCAGTTGGATGTAGGGAGGAGGTGGACAGGTGAGGAGGCAAAGGGGATTGGGTAAGAACCCTAAGTGTTACACGAGGAAGAGGCCATGAAAATTGGAAAAAGGTTATGGGAGTGGTGTTTTGGCTCCCGGGTGCATATGCACCCTTTATTTAAAATGCATTTTACACATATTTTGAAATGTCAAAATTTTTGGAAAAAAGTGTTCGCTCATAGGTCTTAACATGTTATGTGTTCACAAAGTCGTTTCACGAAAAACCGACATTTTTTGTGGCTTGTACAAAAAAGAAAATATTTGGTACTAAAATAAGGCTTTTCACTACACTTTTTTTTGTCTTTCTTACACAAGGCACAAAATATA
The DNA here is from genome assembly GCA_947311845.1 of Poa pratensis. Taxonomy (NCBI): domain Eukaryota; kingdom Viridiplantae; phylum Streptophyta; class Magnoliopsida; order Poales; family Poaceae; genus Poa; species Poa pratensis. Next base: position 39,899,297 of record CAMZMU010000072.1, on the reverse strand, counting down.
TCGGTTTTCGGTGAAACCACTTTGTAAACACGTAGAATATGAAGATCTATCCGGATAATGTTTTTCCAGAATTTTTTGACGTTTTGAAATATGTTTTTGAACTACCGGGTGCATATGCACCAGGGTGCCAAAATGAATTTCCGAAAGGTTACGAACATCCATGACCTCCACATTAATCTCTGCCTGAACAAGAGGCCATGAAAAAGACCTCTAAGCAGCTGAGTTGGAGTCATCACAGACTGTACTGTAAAATTGGACGATAATGTAACTATTAAGTTTTTATTGTATAAATCCGGAGCTCACAGTCCATGAGAATTAATGCAAAATTTATGTACAATGATCAACTGGGGTTTTTTAGTCTGAAACACATGTGTTGAGAACTTAGGGCATCTCTAGCCGAACCCCTAAAATAGGTTAGAGAAGTAAAAAATTCATTTTGCTCCTCTAAAACGCACCTAGCAGATCCCTCGAAAAGGTTAGGAGAGTTTTTTTTTTTTTTTTTGCTACAAGCTGTGGCTGACTCTTCAATATACTCTTCAATATGTTGAGATTGGAACAATATGCACAAATGAGAGCACAATTATTTAAAATCCTTAAAGCAGGCTAGTACTAATAAATGAGATTGGAACAAATCTTCACACTGTAGCGGCGTAGCCTAGTACTCTATATCGAGAATTCAAGATAGAAATTGATCTCGCCAGAAAGGAGAGCGAACATCAGTAAATTTCAGAGCCAGCAGTTCAAAATGGAGATAATTATATTCGACGAATAATCGCATCAACCAACAACAAGCATTTGAAGCATTGCCGAAATGGCTGAAAGGGAGGAGGCTTGCCCACTGTTCTACGCCTTCAGAGCAGACAAATTAACTAACAAGACATGATATCCCCATTATGTGCAGATATTTTTTTATCATGTGAAGTGCACAATGTCAAATCTTCTCTCTATTCATGACACGTCAAATCTTATGTGATTTAGATGGATCAAATTATAAGCAACTTGACTACTTGGTATGTTAAGAGATGTAATATGATTGTTTTCATTTGTGGAGGTGTCAAAGCCGTTTTCATCTCTGCTGGTCATCCATATTTAGTGAGCAAGAGTTATTTCAATGACAGTGCGGCTTCGATTCTGGTCGGCCGCATGCATCAGACTACGGTGCACACTCTCGTTGGTGACTTGGTGTAAAGAACAGAGCATGCGGAAAACCCTAGCATTTCTAAGATAATATCCATGTGGGGCTATATATTTGTCAAAATCTTATCTAATGCTCATATATAACGTTGACACGCTGCAGCAACACTGAGACAAGTAATCAGTCAGTACTTTCCCACGCAACAACCATTCTGAATGCAAGTTAATTAATGGTAAATTCTAGTGTGTGTTGAAAATATCTTGTCTAGGAGTAGGAGAATAGAAGCAGCTCCATCCAATCAGTTATCAGTACAGTAAAAAACTCAATAAATATGGAAAGAAAAATACATAGATCATCCAGGATAACCAATTTACTGAGGTATATCTTAGAGCCTATGGAAAAGACTTGGTCGCCTAGCACAAGCACTGCCTCGCCTAGGGAAGAAGTCGGGCTTGACAAGGCTTTCCCTTAACCGGTGTCCGATAATGCTCAAACTACGTCGATCGCATTTGAATTCCTCTATCAACTTGCCAGTGTTGTCGCAGTGGAACATGTAACCTTCGAAGTAATTGTAGACTAGCACATCTCCGTTGCGAGACAACACCATATGCCGTGTATTTTCAAAGACAGACAAGGTCTCCAGTTGGAATTTAACACGGTACTTGAGTGACCAGCCCTCCCTCTCGTAGTCCTCCAGCAACCATATTTTGGAGACTGTCATCCCATCATCCTCAAAGCAACTGAAGCCCACCGAGCTTTCCATGTCGCACAAACCAGCGCAGAACTCAGTAGCGCCAACGGGACCGGCCATGAACCTGAATGATTCAACCACCGTGTCGAAGACGATTACGCTGGCATCGTTGTGAAGCCAGTGAATACAATCGCGGAACAGGACGGGTGGGGCATCGGTATCTTTGTTGATACCAGGGATGTCTGAAGGAACTCCGGCGCACATCCTCGGCGAGCAGCCCCGCTGCACCCCGAGGATGTAGTAGGCTTTCGTGTATCCCTTCATCCAGTACAGGACGCGGTACTCGCCGGACGGGCGGTGCATGTACATACCCACGATGATAATGTCTGCGTCGTCTGGGAGGCCTCGGAACGGAGCGCAGAGATGCGTGGCCGGGTTGCAGATGCTGAAGCCGAGGACGTCGTCAGGTGGCGCCGAGAGCATGAGGAAGCCGTCGCAAGAGGCGTGGATCTTGAAGTCATCGCGGTCGCCGAACCGGAGGATGGGGCGGCAACGCTCCAGGACGCCCGCGGTACTGTCTTCGTCGGAGACCCCGAGGAGGGGAAGCGACGGCTGGCGCAGGTGGTGGGCGAGGAGGAACTCGGTGGTGGAGGTGAGGCGGTGCCACGACCGGCAGACGGCGCGGCAGCGGAGTATGTCCTTGGCAGGAAGGCGGACAAAGATCTCCAAAACCAGGATCTCCTCCGGGAGGCCGAGGGCCACCGCGGCGGTGATGCGGCGGCGGCGTGCCCGCTTCCTTGCTCCTGGCGCGGGTTCCGCAGTGGTTTCCTCATGCTGATCGACCTCAACGGTGTCAAGCAGGGTGGCTGCCCCCTGCTCAGCGGCGGACGTAGGGTTTTGATCAGGAGAGATGCGACGAGGGTCGGCGTCGGGCTCGGTGGTGTTCGCCAATTTGACTCCCTCATCGGGTCGGACAACAACATCCGCATCGTGATGCCCTGCCGGCCACCGGCGACCGGAGCTAGTTATGGCCTTCGATTCGATGTCGCAGTTCCTGAGAATCTGAGATTGTTGGAGCTAACGGACGCTGCCTAAAATTAACATGGGATCGATCGATGCTTCGGTTAGGGTTTGCGCGATCAAAGTTGAAAGGTTTTGTGCCGCGTATGATTTGGAACCCCTCGCGGAAGCACGGCAGGCGGCAACACGTCTTCGTGCCGGTGCCGGGTTGACAACAGGTAAACTGAAACCATCGGCAAACCCAAAAGAAAAATAAAAGAAGTGATCAACTCGGTGTAAAAGTGATATTGTTGATCAAGTCCACAGCATATATCAAGTTCCTGGACTGGGGGCTGACCGACGAGGGCGTCGGTCTTCTAAGGGGGGAAGGATGTGAGATCCTGGCTCAGGGCTCAATAGGATTGATAGGATACTCATATCAACAAGTTGCAACTTCTTTTCCGGAAGCTCATCTGGAAGGAACTCCGAGGTTAAGCGTGCTTGGCCCGGAGCACTCCCAAGGATGGGTGACCGACCGGGAACTGGTTCTCGGGTGCGCACGAGTGAGGACAAAGTACGCAGAAAAGACTAGTGTTGATCTGTGGGGCCAGTCTGGAGATCGTAGAGAGTTGCCAGGGGTGACAGGCCCGGCCCGGGGGTGGCCGGGGTGTTACACACGTGAAGGACATAGTACCCAACATCTGACTGCTTCTTCCAGCACACGGTAGTCGTCGGAAGGGTGATTGTTGATATAGCCGGCACTGGTTAGGCCTGGGAGCGGAGCATACTGGCGCATGGCCGGGTTGCAGTGAGCTCGGTACACGGATGGATACCGCCGCTTGTGGAGAGCGGCCACCGTAGGAGATTGCCGCTTGTGGAGAGCGGCCGCCAGAGAGGTAGGAAACGGGAGAGAGGAACGGGAGCAACCCGGTTTCTGTTATGTTCTTCCATGCATGACTGGTTCCTGTTGCTCTCTTCTTGTAACCGAAGAGGCCACGCTCAAGCCCAGTCCAGCTGGCCCATGGCCCAAGTCTGTCAAGCCCAATATGCCACCAGGTAGGGATGTTACACTACCGCCCCGGCAAAACTTTGCTTGTCCCCAAGCGATGGCGTGCTCAGGTCGTAGCTCCCACTTCGGCATTGTGATCGTTTGGGCTTGACACGAACCCATGGTCGACAAGAACCCGCCGGGATCCCATTGTACGTGTGAATCCAAGATCTCGACCCAAGTCACAATATGCATGATAGCTGTCCAGTACAGACCTTGATGTTCGGGAACAGTCAAAAGATCAAGCCCCTGTAGTCTTTGTAGTGACAACAGAAGTGCATGAATTACCACCAACCCATATCTCACATAAATGTTATGCTCATGGTTCAGGCAATACCAGGATCCCATTGCAGCTCCAACCTAACCAAAATTTCAGCAGTACGAGGACTATCACAACAAATATCTGGCTGATAGAAACAACTTCTCAGTGCCACAAACTCCAGCATGGGCAGACTGTTTGGTAAATGACAATGAGAAATGTCATGGTCCCATTGGTGTGTACCAGCATAGGTTACCTTGCAGTGTGAGGTGCCACATCGTATATGTTACAGTCCATCAAGATCCCAGTGTATTGATTTGAGCCAACAACCATATATTGATTTGAGCCAAGTACAAAAAATGAACCAGCAGTCAATATTTGCGAAGTGCGAGTAAAGATGAACTAAAATCTTGATGCTTCGTAACCATGTAATGATGTAGTAGTCAGTGAAGAGAGTGTGCATAACGCAACTTGACAATATTATCTCACAATTAGTAACCAAGCAACAGTTATCCTGAGGTAGATCAGACTGTATTGACGAATAGTAGTTTGCTGCAATTTCCATAGCCTTCCGTGATGTGCCAGTCATTGTGCAGTACCATAGAGGAAGCAATGGCACAAAAAGTAGATCACCGGTAGCCAGTTGTATGCCTGCTCTTGCTGGTTCATGTACAACACCCAACTTTTCTTGGTCAGCCAATATCATCCCATGTGGATGACATCTCCAGATCTTGGCAGGATAAATTTGCACAAAAGCAAGGCACCATAACTCGACATGAAAAAGTACAGGAATTAGCAGAGGAACACATTCTTTGCACCCAGTTAGTGCACTGTACACCTCACCAGTTGTTTCTTCAGAGATATGAAAATTGCTGCCAATATACCATATCTTGGTCATATCGATATTGCCCACTGTCAGTCTGAATACCTTCTCCAAAAGGATCCCGGGATCCCATGGCAAGACACCTGTGTCATTATTGGAGTAAAGCTGTAGTGAGAATATAGCAAAAGCACACGAGTCTCTTTGTCTTGCGAAAAGAAGTGCATTCTTGAGCTCCATGGTCGGACAGTAATTCAGGCGCATCATGTTGTGGAGGGAAACTGCAACCATGTTGTCACTAGAGCTGCAATGTGTGATGCTACGAAAATTATGAGTTAGCATGGTGCTGGCAACCTCTTCATCCTCAGAATCTAAACCAAGCTCCAGGAAAAGTGACGAGCCCCAATGCAAGTGAACACATCATCAACAACCTCTACCAAAGTTGTTTCCGAGATTATAGCCTCTGCAGGTTCCACCAGAATCTCAAGGAACAGAGATACACCACCAATATGCGTCAACACCTCTTCAGAAGGATCTGCAATTGGCTCTGCCATCTGTGAGTATGTCTTCATCTTCATTTCCTCGTACTCACAGTCCAACGCCAACTTCAATTTCTCAAACTGCAATTTAATGCGCTCTAGAAGTTGAGTAAGAGTTGGCTCCGTCGGCTCGGCAGCTGTGGGCAAGACCTCCTTGGGGCTCATAGACAAACATCTAATAGGTATTTCAGGTGAGATGTCCCCGCTTACATGAGTAACACCACTCGGATAAGCAGCCCCAAGCATTGTTGTCGATGGTGGAAGATCCCTAACACCAAAGTGGGCTTCAACATCGTTGATGAACTCAGTCCAAGCACCAACCACCTGAGCCAGCCTGTATGCCTCGTACCAAACTTTGGCCTTGCCTTCCATGTGTAAAGATGCAGCGACAACCCACATGCACTTATGTATATTGAAGTGAGTGAAGTACTCGAGACACTGATTTCGCCAGAGGTGTGGATTGGTACCATCAAAGCGAGGGAATGAGGTGGAGCGCGGTGGGTCGGTGTTGACCACGTTAGCCCCTGCCACACAACCTTCCCTCGAACCATTCAGGACATAGGTCGAACAACTTGCAGGCGGGTTTACACCAAGCCAATGCACACCTTGCAGCGTGTCGTTCCTAGCACCGGTCGAGGTCATAGGAGGGAGACGCGTCATGCCACTAGTCAGGAACGCGACCACGACATGGTTGTTGCCGATGTTGAGAGCCGAGCCAAGCATCGAACACGTTGTGTGCGTGGCGGGAGCGAGGACAGCGCCTGCGTGTAGAGCATGATCAGTCACAACCCGATGCATAGAGATGAGTAAGGACGACGCCTAGATTGTGGGGAAGGAGATGAGGTCGCCGCTGCATCAGGTCGCCGGTGACTGGGCGTAGATCGAGGCGGCCGCAGTGGGGAAAAAATTGGGGAAATTTTTGGATGGGATTTGCTAGCTGTGATACCACTGTAACACCCCTTGCCACCGGTGAGGATCGGGGCATGAGCTCGGTACATGGATGGATACCGCCGCTTGTGGAGAGCGGCCACCGTAGGAGATTGCCGCTTGTGGAGAGCGGCCACCGGAGAGGTAGAGAACGGGAGCAACCCGGTTTCTGTTCTGTTCTTGGATGCATGACTGGTTCCTGTTGCTCTCTTCTTGTAACCGAAGACGCCACGCTCAAGCCCAGTCCAGCTGGCCCATGGCCCAAGTCTGTCAAGCCCAATATGCCACCATGTAGGGATGTTACATGCAGATACTAAAGCGGCCGTCGGCCAGGGAGAGAAGTAGGAGCCCGTCGCAGGAGGCGTGAAGCTTCCAGCCGACGTGGTCGTCGAAGCCGAGGATGGGTGGGCTGCGCTCGGGGGTGGCGCCGGAGATTGATAAACGGGGCTCGGTGGCGTTGAGCGCGACGAGGGGGTGCGACGGCTGGCGCCGGTGGTGGGCGAGGAGGAAATCGTGGGCGGAGGTGAGGACTCGCCAGGAGCGGCAGGCCGCGCGACAGTGGAGGATCGCCTTGGAAGGGAGGCGGAGGAAGATCTCCCACACCACGATCTCATCCGGGAGGTTGGTGGCGGCGGTCGCTTGTGCACTTCTGCCGCGGGTTCCGCCGTGGCCTCCTCACGCTCGACCGCAGCGCCGGTGGCTCTGTGCTCTCCGGCGGATGGAGGGCTTTCGAGTTGGAGAGGCACAACAAGGATCGGGTGCCGATGAGGCCGTTGCGCCATGTTCACAACCTCCAACAACCGCGACGCCCTAGATCGTGATCATCTCGCTTGTCGTCCGAGATCCCGCGCTGAGGAACGGGATGAGTGGTCGATCTGGCCAGGGCGACGTGACAACTCTATTGCCCAGTCAACGCTAATTGTATGTGATTTTCCAGTTTTTAAGGAACTTATTTCGGTTATTGAGGAAACTGATAACTCTAGACAAGTGAGATTCTTAGGTAATTTTGCTTCTTACTAGTAGATTATTCTGCTTTGCTTTGCAGATTGTTTCCAGAATAAAATCCATCAAAAGTCACTCGACTTAAGCTTGTTACTCGCCGTCATCACTGTACATCGCTATACACGAGTTACACTCACCGAATACACACAACTGTGTCGTACACGGTCACCGCGGAGCGTGTAGCGCGTACCCGGTGTCTTGTCGGAGAGTGGAGCCCGTGTCAGGTGGAAGAGCGGCTGCGTGTAGGGTTTGTTTTGCGAAATGCACCAGAAGAAGGGGTATCTCTCTCCTCGCGCGAGATTTTAGTCCTGAAAATTCCTCTCTCTAACCCTAGCAAGAGCTGCCATGCCATAGCCGTCATAGGTGCCTCGCGGTCACCGTAGCTGCGTCGCTGCCGCCGTAGCTCTGCTGCCATGTCCTCCGCAAGTTCATACCGTTGTGTTGTGCGCTGCAGCGGCCCCTACATCCCCTGCCCCAATTGTGGTCGCGTCGTGGTGACGAAGACCTCCGTCACGGACCAGCACAAGGGCTGGATCTTCTACAAGTGCGAGAGGCATGGGGTAGGTGTTCAAACTTGAAGCTCTTTTTCGATTTTTTCCAAACAGATCTTTGTCACTGTCCATTGTTACGTGCTTAACTGAACTTTGTTTTCAGTTTGAAGTGAGGTTGCAATTTCTTCAACTGGGAGCTCAAATTGAGATTTTTGATTGAGAACAACTACCTGGAGTAGATGCTACAGTTGAACCTTTTGGATGGGCAGAGGAGATAAGGGAAAGGCAGCAGGAATGTGCAGCTAAGATTCCTAGACAAGAGCAAATTGCGATGAAAATGCTGAGTTCAGTTGTGCCGCTTTTGAAACAAGCAGTTCTTCTTCTGAAGATTCTAGTTGGCTGTGTTGTGCTTGTAGGAGTGGACTGTGTTGTGCTTTATCCGAAGAAATGAGCAGTGTCTGAATTGCTTGTCCATACCAGTGGTAGTAGTGGCAGTGATGTTGATCAGTTTAGGTTTATATTGGTGTTGAAGTCGATGCAGTGGATGTATCTACTAGTATCTCGTAGTTGTATTTTTTGAACTACTTGTCTCTAGCCGTGGTAGTAGTGGCATTGTATGAACTGCTAATTAAGCTATATAGCCGTGGTAGTAGTGTCATATATGACTGAATGCTTGTATGTCACTTATGAAGAATGAATTAAGTTACATGTGTCTCTGGTACTTAGAAATCATGATTGCATTCAGTTGGAAAGCATCAATGCATGCACTTGGAAATCATCAATGTATAGCTAAAATATGCTCAGAACTTGACAAACTTGACAAATTTGGTAAAATATGACCAGAAATTGCAAAACTTAATAATATTCAGTTGAATTTGCCAAACTTGCACAAGATAACTTGATGTTTTAGTGAATGCAAAGTAGCATAGCAGTTTCACACAAGATCATCATTACAAAAAGTCATAAACCTGGCATTTTAAGCGCAGTCTTGCTGAGATATGACTGAAGTGCACCTGGTGCAACTATCTAAGCTAAATTCACCTAATTTCGTCAAACATGTTGACCTTCTTGGGCTTCATTGTCATATCTCTGGCCTGACCTTCACCTTGAGCTCTTGCTTTTTGTTGATGCACAGGGGCCATCTTCTCTGTACTCCTCAATTGTTCTGAATACTTAGCTCTTTTTGCAGCTCTCTCTTCTTCTAGCAGTTTCTTCTTTGCAATCTTCTGTTCTTCTAGCAGCTTCTTCTAGGCAATCTTTTGTTCTTCAGCTTCTTTCTTTCTCTTCTCTTTAAGCCCACTCATTGTGTATGCAATGATTTTTTAGTCTTAATCCTAGCCTTCTTGTTCAGGTCTGCATGATACTTTATCTTCTCCCTCTTCTCAGCAGCTTCTCTCTGTTTTGCCTTCCTCTTTTCCTGCTTAAGCTTTCTCTTTGCATTCTCCTCTGCTTTGTTCACTTCTACAACATATTTTGCTTTCAAAACAGCTATGTTCCTATCCTCAATTGCCTTGTTCTTATCTCTCTGCATCTGTAGTAGCTTCCAAGTTAGCGCACCTTGCCTTAGTTTATTTGGCATGGTCTCTGGTGCACTCATGGTTTCTTGGTCATGAGTTATGAAAGTGGAATGTGGAATGGACCTAGATTAAATGATTCTTGGCACAAGGCAACATAAGTAGTTATTCAGCAATATGCAAGGTAATAAGGTTATTGAACAAGTACCTGTTGTTCTATGGCATTAACAACATGCTCCCTTGGCTGGCCTACCTTGGGAGCCATACCTATTCAGCAGATAAAATGCAGTCAGGGTATGATCAACACGTGAAAGATGCTCTAGCAGATCGAAAGCAGGCAAAGTGTCAAACATCATGGGGACAACTCACACTCGCTGGTTGAACATTTAAAAGTCTTGAACCAGATTTTGTTTACAAGACAAGGGCTGGGTCTACGTTGTCACGAAACATCAATTTCAAACCTGAACCACGCATCGAGCTGCAAAATATTAATTCTGTTGTTTATCAAATTGTATTACTACCTCCGATCCATATTAGTGGGCACAACTTTGTCTAGATACACATGTATCTAGTCTAAATACTTAACTAATACATATGAATTTAGACAAAGCTATGCCCACTAATATGGATCGGAGGGAGTAATTTTTTTGGTGGCGCACTAGACACAATTAAAATATTGGATTTTTTGGACGTTGTGGAACTTCTTGGACGACATCCCGATAGATGGCACACATCGCATCTGAAGTGATGACCAAACGTTTTTGAAGATATATGTTAATAACCAAATCGTGCACACTATGTATCTCAGTATTCTGCAATAATTTGTGGGGAGGTGTACAATGTTGCCAACTTGCCACTCTAATAGTGCATCTCTTTTTACATCGATGCACATGCTGACATGCATGCCTTCCTTTTCTCTTGCTGAAGTAGGGGAATTATATAAAATGACAGATCAGTGGGTACTACATATATGTTGATTTTCTCATTCTTGATTTATAGGAGGCTTTCAGCATCAGAGTAAAAATAATCTGAGACCGGGCATCACCAGAAACTGGTGAAAACAATGCACTGTTCATTTTCTTCAGAAACCATATACATGCATACATCAAACTCAGATATGACGATGCTGAAACTCCACGGTACGTCAATGGCCATGCTCCATTACAGGCAAACAATTACATGAAACAATCTGTGAGAATCAAACTAGTATTATCTCTGCACTTATTGTAAATTCTGGCGACGAGCACTGCAAAACGGTTCCCTTGGGATCAAAAGAACTTGGATAAGCAGGCAAGCCTTACTGGAACCAAGGTTCAGCGTTCCCATGATTTGCGTATCAAATTTTCTTTCAGCTCTTTATAATTGAGACTATTGCTGCTTCAGAGCTGCCCTTCTATTCTTGAGAAAGCTGAGGATGAAACGGTGGAAACTTCAAGATGAGATGAGATGCAGAATGGCAAGACCTATTATTGCTATTTCCGCTGTGATGATTTCCCCCAAACTGGGTGTAGTAAAGGTACCTTTGTTTATGTAGATGATAGAGGGCCTTCAAGCGAGGTCGTGTGTGATGCAATACACAGGCTTCCTTGGAACATGGAGGGTTGCGTCATGTGAAGGAACCGGCAACCGCGCATGCGAACCTGAAACTTTGTGATCCAGCGGCACCAGCAACTGCGCCTCCGAACCTGGAACTTTGTGATCCTGATGGATCAGGATGTAAGCTTTCGGATGCGAAGTAAACGCCCGAAAACTCGAGGGGCAACCAACAACAATATCCAAGATTCTCATAGTCGGTTCTCAACTATGATCTCTCTAAGGAAAAGTAAATACCAACATACCTATTTTGCACGCACACGAAAGATGGACTTACAACTGTGGTTTCGATCGGGTCAGATTCTCCAGAGAAAAATAGCACTAACGCATACATGAGAAGCACAGCGGTGTAGTAGCTAGCACATTCAGAAACAGCGTGCTAACTAGATAATTGTCAATCCTTTAAATGAAGTGATAATAAAAGGAAAAGAATAGTCAGTTGCAAAACAAATTTTAACTCCTGCAGATTCATGCCAAAACTTCGCAGATGGATTAGTAGATATTTCAACTTTACAAGAAGAGAAGGATGTGAACCGTGTGTATACTGTGCCAAAGCATACTTCCTGAATAACTACCAAGCACCACTCAACCGGCGAGACGAACAGAAGTGGCACAAAATATGGTCTTACCATAGGTGCCTGCAGAAAGAACAAAACATAAGGGCCCCATTAATAAACATTATCACGAAGGAAGAACATCAAACTTCAGAACTGAGTTTAGTTTCTGCTAGAATTAGCAGAAGCAATTGATAAATGGTTCTGAACTAACTGTACCTCTTTGCATGGAGGTTCAGGAGCAGCTTTGTTCAGGAGTCTCACCCAGGTGAGTGTGGTGTCCACGTAGCTGACGAGAGGGAAAAGCTGAAGGTAGAAGGTGATCTCACCCTGCACCTCACGGAGCTCGTCATCATGCCGTGCCCCCATGAAGCACCGGTACAGGTATCCACGGCCCCGGCAGGACCTGACGAGCAGCAGCGCGCGCCGGAGCGTCTCCTCCAGCTGCTCCACCGGGTTCCTCGTCTCCGGCTGCTGTATCAGCTGCGCCGAGTGGAGCTGATGCAGCAGATCGCCGATCATCTTTGCGCGCCGAGCGAGCTGCAGGCAGGTGGCTCTGTTCCTACGGACCGTCTGCGCGGCCTCAGCGATCATCTTGATGAGCCCGTAGGAGTCCACCCCTGCAAATTGCGCAACCATGGCAGCCTGACCAATTAGTGCCATCTCTTATCTTCCTTCGGTTCAGGATCTTGGAGTTGAGCCAGTGTTCCAGGAGAAGAATGAATGGAGATGATCACCGAGGGAGAGCAAGGTCCAACTAGCTGCTCACATAAAAAGGCCTTGGTTTGGTACAAGTGAAGACATTGACTTTGACTAGTGTGGGCAATGGACACCATATGCTCGAGAGTCCAAAATACTCCTACTGTTAAATGATTGAATTTTTCAAGCATATCTCATTCATTTGACATTTGAACAGATCTAGCTTAAGATGGGTCCATAGTTGGGAAGGTTCCGGGAAACTTCATGCTTACATACATGAATGATTTGTCAGAAATAGATGGACCACGTGGAAGGGCAGCCCCTACGTGGGACGACCAATAATTCGAGGTTTGAATCTTTCTCTTGACAACTAAACTAAACAAACCATATGTCTATCAGAAATTCAATTTGGCTCCCAACCTCACCTGCTCCTGGTTAAATAAAAAATCAACATAATAGTAAAAAATTCAAAAAACAATCTGAAAAAATTGGTGAGTAACACATACAAGTTTTCCACTTTCGTGCTAAAATGACATTCGTACTGCTCTGTGCAAAACAAAAAAAAACCCAGTGAGAAGTGAGAACTACAAATGTCATTTCACCACAAACTGGTAGGTGTATATGTTCATCACTAAATTTTTTCAGATTGTTTTAAAATGCCTTACTAGTTTCTTCGATTTTTTTATTCAACCAGTAGCAGGTGAGCTCGGGAGCCAAAACGGACTATATGAGCATCAGTTAGAGATTGAAGTGATTGAACGAAACATCAGCCAGCACACATGATAGAACTTTTTGAGAAGGATCCAATCTTCTGTGACCTCCATATTCATCTCCGCTTGAACCAGAGGCCATGAAAGAGACGTCTGACCAGCTGAGTTGGACTCGTCATAGAGTATACATACTCTTGGTCTTTGCAATACCCTGTATTTTCTCTATGTAAAGCTGGACTCACTGGCCATGATACATGCTATTTGAATGCATGGATGCAAAAATCCAGTACAATAATGAACTGGATGTATTGTTTTTGTCTAAAAAGTTGGTTCCAGAACTTATATTCGAGTACACAAACCAGAGGAACTGCCATAGCTGTCAATACTGCAATATAAAACGTTTTGGTAGGCTAAACATCTTACAATTTGGAACTGGGTTGTATATTAAACCAAAAGCAAATAAACCGAAGGAGCAAAAATGTGAGTGATCATTGTTTGCGATTGGACCACTGGCAGCGCCAAAATTTGATCTTCTCATTGTAACCCAGTACTTATTATCAACATCGTATTGATCTGCTATCACCTGAAAACAGCAGACAGAGCCAACGTCAGTAAACTATGATATGAATATACTGTGAGGCTTAAAATTAAACTAGTATCCATGGAATCTTAGGATTAGTGCTGGGGTAAGCTTAAATGGCATGGACATGGAGTAGGCCGAAAGGAAAGTCCACAGGCTGAACTTCCAATTGTAACCGATGGAATAATTATATTCGGTTCATAACCACACCAACCCAATATGCATTTCAAACATGGATGAAGTAACTGAAGTACAAGACTAATGGAATTTTGGTGCAGTCTGCACTAAACAGTAACCTGATTGTAGAGACAGTCACAAAGTGCATTGAGAAATCAACTAATAAAACCTGAAATCCAATGACGCACAGAAGAAAAGATATTGTAGAACTATCTCAAGCAAAATAAATGTGTTTCGTGCATCCGGAGAAAAGCAATTTGGTGTGCATCCCCAACAAAATATACCGAGCATGTACCAGTTCTTGCCAACATGAGTACTGTATCGAAAATAGGTCTCAGAAAGTACACTAAAGGATTATTATTTAACAATATTTACAACTCTTCTTCCATACAAGAAATCACAATTTTAAATTGCTTTGTCAAACCATAGCTCGATGGCGGCTAGATAGCTCAACCATCTCCTACTTGCTCACCTAAACCTCAATTAGAGGCTGCCATTTTAGGAAGGTGCTTTTTTTGCACTCCAACCATCCCCTGTTATCTCATCCCTGTCATTTTTCTCTCTTTTTGCATTAGAAAAAAAGATCACAAAATGAGAAGTGGACAGCGCCTGACAAACTCCAGCAAACTTCGACGGCGAACTCAAGCAAGCTCCGACGGGCGCGCGGCAGAAAACTACATTGAGCTCCAGAGAGATGGTTAACTGGTTCGAACTCTGTATGAACTCCAGCAAGATGGGGATGTAGGCTCACAACATTGGGAGTGCCACTAGTTACATATAAAAGGTATGAACACCACAACTTCAATACATGGGTTCCAATTTAGTGAAGATTACACTACAAATTAATAGTATAGAATACATGGTGGAGATAGAAATTGATCTGCAATCGCCTGAAAGCAACATGGAGAGTTGGCGTTACTTGATAATAACAAGATGATTCAAAATTTAATTAGGTTCCGTGGAAGCTTTGAATTTCTGCCGGGGTAAGCTTAAAGGGACATATATCTAGGGAATATACATGGAAGGAAAATTCAGAGACTGCAGTTCAAGTTGTAACCGATGGCAATAATAAGATTCGGTGAATAACCACATCACACAACATGCATTCCAAAAATCAACGAAATAGGGGAAATCCATGAGGTATCAAATGGGAAGTGACCTACGGCTTCAGAGTAGAGTTAACTAAGAGATGGAATTCCAGATTTGCGGAGATATTTTTTTTATCATAATGTACAGTGTTAATTCTTTTCTATGTTCATGTCATATGAAATCTAATGTATTTACATGGATCAGACTTCAGGCAACTTGACTACTTGATATGTCAAGAGACGTCAAATAATTGTTTTGATTTGTGCAGGTGTTATATATTTCCTAATTGTCTATCTGTGGGTCTGTATATAGGTAAAAAATGTTACCTAGTAGTCATGTAATGTTGACATTGTAGCACCAAAACCGAGACAAAAATTTTGGTGAGAAAAAACTGTGACAAAAGTTATGAGTGAATACTTTCCCATGTGTAACCCCTATTCTGGTCCAGTGTTCAGAAAACTGGCCAATTCAGTGATCAATTAGCCGACTAATCGCTACTCGGTGGGTGACCAATTAGCTGTTTCGTTGATTCACTGCCCATTTAAATTTGACCGAGTCACCTATTTATCACTAACCCCTAGCCAATTGAGCAATTATCAATAAACGATTTCCTCAACATTGATTTAGGAAATGTGTGTTAAAGGTAGAATCCAGATTATGTGGAAGCTGTCACTTGTCTAGGAGGAGATAATCAGCTGCTTCATCTAGTTACTACAGTAAAAAAACTCACTAAAGATGAGAAACACATAGATCAGCCAGAATAACCACTTTGTTGAGGTACCTTAATTAGAGGCTTCGAAAAAGATTTGGTTGTCCAGCACTGGCATGGGCACGGCCACGCCTGGGGAAGAAGTCATGCTTGACAAGGCTTTCTTTGAACCAATGACCAATCATGCTCGAATTCGGTGATTTCCATCGGAGTTCCTCCAGACAATTGCCGGTGCTGTCACAATGGAACATGTATAGTTCGGAGTTACTATAGACATGCATATATCCCTCAGTGGACAAAACCAAATGCCATATATCAGGAACGTCACCAGAGAAGATCTCCACTGGAAATTTAAGCTGGTACTTGAATGCCCAGATCTCCCTCTCATAGTCCTCCAACACCCAGATTTTTGCGGTTGTGTGGCCATCGTCGAAACGGGTGAAGCCAATCAAACCTTCCATGTCGCACAAACAGAAGCTAGTAGCAACAATGGGGCGGCGAATGAACCTGAATGACTCGAGCACCGTGTCAAAAACGACTATGCCGGCGTCGTAGTGAATCCAGTCAGCGTCCCAGTGAAGGCAGTTGCGGAACACGACGGGTGGTGCCAAATCACCTTCTCTGAATTTGTGCAGTGCAAATATAACTTTCTCCATGTCAGGGGAGTCGGAAGGAACTCCGATGCACCTCGGCGAGCCGCCCAGCGGCACTGTAAGGATGTAGTATACAACTTCAAGGCGCAGGTCTGTGCGCCTCCTCTTCCAGTACAGGACGCGGTACTCCCCAGACGGCTGGTGCATGTACATGGCCTCGATATGGGCGTTGTCGGTGAAGCCTGAGAGTGGAACGCATTGACGTGTAGCCGGGTTGCAGATGTTGAAGCGGTCGTCGGAGAGGGAGAGGAGGAGGAGGCCGTCGCAGGAGGCGTGGAGCTCGAACCCGTCGTAGTCGTCGAACCCTAGGATGGGGCGGCCGCGCTCTAAGATTGCCAAGCTGTCCTTGGTACTGCTGGGTGTGCCGCGGAGCGTGAGGAGGGGTCGCGACGGTTGGCGCCAGTGGTGGCTGAGGAGGAAATCGGCGGCGGAGGTGAGAACGCGCCAGGAGCGGCAAACGGCGCGGCAGCGGATCATGTCCTTGGCTGGAAGGCGGATAAAGATCTCCCATACTAGGATCTCCTCGGGAAGGTGGAGGCCAGTGGAGGCTGCGGCGATGCGGCGGCTGCGCGCCCGGGTGGTTACTCCTGGCACGGATTCTCCCCCCTGCTCGGCGGACGTAGGGTTTTTGGTTAGAAGAGACACGACAAGGAATCGCCACCGCGATGGTTCTGGCTCCGGTGCCGGCCGCGGCGGGTTGCACATCAACCACCGCATCGTAATTGGCAATGCCTTGCCGACCACCAGCAACCGCAGCTAGCGGCCAGGAACTATGGCCTTCGATTCGATGGCTCGATCGTAACTTTGATGCGCCGTCGCCTAAATTTTGAGATCGATCGATGCTTAGGTTAGGGTTTTGTGAGATCAAAAAAGGTGTTGGCAAGGCAATGATTCCCGATTCTGGCTTGTGGCCCAGCAACAGAGACCAGCTCCGTCGCAACGCCTAATCTCTAGCTTCTCCCGCACCCTGGCCAATCCCGGCCCGCCGGCCCGGCAACGGCGACCATATGATTGCTACTGTAGATGGGGCACGAATTATGAGCTCCATGGCATGCAATCCAAGACCGCTACTACTTGGACCAAGAAGACAAGAACACGTACGCATGCTGCAGCTCGGTGCCACTGCCATGCATGGACCCTTCCCTGGACTCGAGGTGGTTTCGGGGCCTCGGGCAGTTCTGTTTCACGAGGAGCGGGTCAGATATGATGCCGGCTCCGCGTGATAGCAATTGATCGTGGTACCATTGATGAATTACGCAGGGAGTCTGGGAGTTGAAGATGGCGAGGGCATGGAGGGAGGAAGTATATTGGGCATATCAGCATATGGGACAATGATCTGGGGGCCCAAATGGCAATGATCCCGGAGCACAAATGGCACAAAGACTGACGGCTTCATTTTTGGCAACAGATGAAGACATGAAATGAAATGAAATGAAATGACATGAAATATTCATTAATCGATCAAGTCAAGAATATATCTGGTGTTCTCTAAAACAAATAATATATCTGGTGTATAGTGATAATATTTACCAAGCTAGTCTGCGGGCTGTGGCCCTTTCTCACGCACACTGAAAATGTTTGCATTGTGGATTTATACATTCTTGATTAAAGCTGAGTATGCCGGTGATTCTTCATTCTATGTCTCGTTTTATTTTGCTCTACTCATGTCCACCAAGCATCATGACTTGGCTTCTCACCTATATATACACTAGTACTAGAAACTCTCTCTTCAAACAAATTAAATAAAGTGCAGATGAAAATCAAAATATCCACACAAAGTAACTCCCCTCTCACAAAGTACATACCATAAGTGAACGCATTGGGAGGATGGTAAACTGTCCACGGTGTGCTACTAAAATAACTGGAACATCTCATAATTGAAAAACAACAACATGTAATCACACTACAAGAAACAAGAACTTTCTAAAATGTACACGGTGAAGGCCAAAAAGTACTCGACAAATGCTACTTAGCATATTTGTTACTCGGCAAAGTTTATTTGCCAGGTGTATTTTTCAAGGTACTAGGGAAAGATTACTTGCCGTGTGTATATACTCGTGGCACACGGCAAAGAAAAGTGAAGCGACACTACGTGCTCAACCTTTTTGCCGAGTGCAAGAGACAGCACAAGGCAAAGGCTGCCTACACGAGCAGCTGCCATGTCGCCCACTGTTTGTCGTTTGTCGGGTGCCAAGCCAAACGCGCACGGCATAAGAGATTCTCTTCGCCGGTGCCAAAACACGTCATACACAGCAAAAAAAAGTGTTCTTTGCCGGGTGCCAAAACACGCCGTACACGCTAAAGATGTGCCCTTTTTCAGGTGCAAGAACATGCCATACATGGCAAAGAGGTGCTCTTTTCCTGGTGCCGAAGCTAAAAAACACATGGCAAAGAGTGTATCTTTGGCATGACATACGACCTTTTTGCCGGGTGCCTGTCAAGTGCGCGGGGTGTCGTTTGTCGGTTTTTTCAATGCCGAGTGTATTTTCGAGATTTTGCTAGTTTTCTTTACCATGTACCGAAGTTTTGCACTCGGCAAAGTGGTTTTTTGCTGGGTGTCCGATATTTAGCACCCGACAAAGATTGTTGTACTTGCCAAAGATCTGTTTTCCAGTAGTGTCACTACAATATGTTGGTAAGGATGGCAATTTTATCCACTGATCCGTCCTGGTGGGTAAGAATTTTGAGGGCTTGTTATGCCTACGGATTTCATGGGGCGAATATACAATAACTCTTGTGCTGGGCATGGGCAAAGGTTTCGCACCTCAGATATCCATTGACTATCGGCGTCCGATTGACACGTGGGACAACATGTCAGTGAGATGTGGTATTATTGCCTAGGCCCAACTTACCCAAGAGCCAACGGCCCACCTAATTGCTAACCCTACTCCCTCGGCCACGCCCCACGCACGGTCGCACTCGCACACATCCACTCACCGCCTTTACTTCATCCTCGTATCGAACTATGACAAACATTAATGCCTCCCTCATCTTCTCTCCAGCACCATGGCTGTTGTAGTGTTGTTGTTTCGCCTAAATGTTGTTGTTTTGCTAATATTGCTATTAAAATGGCGTTGGAGTGTTGATATTATGCTAAAATATTATTATGTTGATGTCCATAGTGCGTAAACTCATGTATATCGGGATATCCGGCGATTTTGGATTTGGGGCGCCATTCATACCCATGTATGTTTTCGTGGGCAGGCCATAGCGAGACTGATGGATTTGGATTTGGATCTGATACATCCATCCAAACCTACCCGATCGCCATCTCTAGATGTCGGCATGGCCCGGGGGGCCTTCTCAAGATACTTTGTGATCCTTCTCGAAGTTCCAAATGACGGTTACGTAATTTTATCTGTTTGATAAAATACATGTTCACGTACGCAAACATAGATGAAAAAATGTGTTCTGATATTTATAATAGACTAGCCCGTAAATTAATAAAAAAATGGTGAACAGCAGGTAATAAACGCAACTAAATTTAAATGAATATGTTTGCGACATATCAAGAAGCTAGTGCAGTTGGATGTAGGGAGGAGGTGGACAGGTGAGGAGGCAAAGGGGATTGGGTAAGAACCCTAAGTGTTACACGAGGAAGAGGCCATGAAAATTGGAAAAAGGTTATGGGAGTGGTGTTTTGGCTCCCGGGTGCATATGCACCCTTTATTTAAAATGCATTTTACACATATTTTGAAATGTCAAAATTTGGAAAAAAGTGTTCGCTCATAGGTCTTAACATGTTATGTGTTCACAAAGTCGTTTCACGAAAAACCGACATTTTTTGTGGCTTGTACAAAAAAGAAAATATTTGGTACTAAAATAAGGCTTTTCACTACACTTTTTTTGTCTTTTTTACACAAGGCACAAAATATATCGGTTTTCGGTGAAACCACTTTGTAAACACGTAGAATATGAAGATCTATCGGATAATGTTTTTCCAGAATTTTTTGACGTTTTGAAATATGTTTTTGAACTACCGGGTGCATATGCACCAGGGTGCCAAAATGAATTTCCGAAAGGTTACGAACATCCATGACCTCCACATTAATCTCTGCCTGAACAAGAGGCCATGAAAAAGACCTCTAAGCAGCTGAGTTGGAGTCATCACAGACTGTACTGTAAAATTGGACGATAATGTAACTAAAGTTTTTATTGTATAAATCCGGAGCTCACAGTCCATGAGAATTAATGCAAAATTTATGTACAATGATCAACTGGGTTTTTTAGTCTGAAACACATGTGTTGAGAACTTAGGGCATCTCTAGCCGAACCCCTAAAATAGGTTAGAGAAGTAAAAAATTCATTTTGCTCCTCTAAAACGCACCTAGCAGATCCCTCGAAAAGGTTAGGAGAGTTTTTTTTTTTTTTTTGCTACAAGCTGTGGCTGACTCTTCAATATACTCTTCAATATGTTGAGATTGGAACAATGCACAAATGAGAGCACAATTATTTAAAATCCTTAAAGCAGGCTAGTACTAATAAATGAGATTGGAACAAATCTTCACACTGTAGCGGCGTAGCCTAGTACTCTATATCGAGAATTCAAGATAGAAATTGATCTCGCCAGAAAGGAGAGCGAACATCAGTAAATTTCAGAGCCAGCAGTTCAAAATGGAGATAATTATATTCGACGAATAATCGCATCAACCAACAACAAGCATTTGAAGCATTGCCGAAATGGCTGAAAGGGAGGAGGCTTGCCCACTGTTCTACGCCTTCAGAGCAGACAAATTAACTAACAAGACATGATATCCCCATTATGTGCAGATATTTTTTTATCATGTGAAGTGCACAATGTCAAATCTTCTCTCTATTCATGACACGTCAAATCTTATGTGATTTAGATGGATCAAATTATAAGCAACTTGACTACTTGGTATGTTAAGAGATGTAATATGATTGTTTTCATTTGTGGAGGTGTCAAAGCCGTTTTCATCTCTGCTGGTCATCCATATTTAGTGAGCAAGAGTTATTTCAATGACAGTGCGGCTTCGATTCTGGTCGGCCGCATGCATCAGACTACGGTGCACACTCTCGTTGGTGACTTGTGTAAAGAACAGAGCATGGGAAAACCCTAGCATTTCTAAGATAATATCCATGTGGGGCTATATATTTGTCAAAATCTTATCTAATGCTCATATATAACGTTGACACGCTGCAGCAACACTGAGACAAGTAATCAGTCAGTACTTTCCCACGCAACAACCATTCTGAATGCAAGTTAATTAATGGTAAATTCTAGTGTGTGTTGAAAATATCTTGTCTAGGAGTAGGAGAATAGAAGCAGCTCCATCCAATCAGTTATCAGTACAGTAAAAAACTCAATAAATATGGAAAGAAAAATACATAGATCATCCAGGATAACCAATTTACTGAGGTATATCTTAGAGCCTATGGAAAAGACTTGGTCGCCTAGCACAAGCACTGCCTCGCCTAGGGAAGAAGTCGGGCTTGACAAGGCTTTCCCTTAACCGGTGTCCGATAATGCTCAAACTACGTCGATCGCATTTGAATTCCTCTATCAACTTGCCAGTGTTGTCGCAGTGGAACATGTAACCTTCGAAGTAATTGTAGACTAGCACATCTCCGTTGCGAGACAACACCATATGCCGTGTATTTTCAAAGACAGACAAGGTCTCCAGTTGGAATTTAACACGGTACTTGAGTGACCAGCCCTCCCTCTCGTAGTCCTCCAGCAACCATATTTTGGAGACTGTCATCCCATCATCCTCAAAGCAACTGAAGCCCACCGAGCTTTCCATGTCGCACAAACCAGCGCAGAACTCAGTAGCGCCAACGGGACCGGCCATGAACCTGAATGATTCAACCACCGTGTCGAAGACGATTACGCTGGCATCGTTGTGAAGCCAGTGAATACAATCGCGGAACAGGACGGGTGGGGCATCGGTATCTTTGTTGATACCAGGGATGTCTGAAGGAACTCCGGCGCACATCCTCGGCGAGCAGCCCCGCTGCACCCCGAGGATGTAGTAGGCTTTCGTGTATCCCTTCATCCAGTACAGGACGCGGTACTCGCCGGACGGGCGGTGCATGTACATACCCACGATGATAATGTCTGCGTCGTCTGGGAGGCCTCGGAACGGAGCGCAGAGACGCGTGGCCGGGTTGCAGATGCTGAAGCCGAGGACGTCGTCAGATGGCGCCGAGAGCATGAGGAGCCGTCGCAAGAGGCGTGGATCTTGAAGTCATCGCGGTCGCCGAACCGGAGGATGGGGCGGCAACGCTCCAGGACGCCCGCGGTACTGTCTTCGTCGGAGACCCCGAGGAGGGGAAGCGACGGCTGGCGCAGGTGGTGGGCGAGGAGGAACTCGGTGGTGGAGGTGAGGCGGTGCCACGACCGGCAGACGGCGCGGCAGCGGAGTATGTCCTTGGCAGGAAGGCGGACAAAGATCTCCAAAACCAGGATCTCCTCCGGGAGGCCGAGGGCCACCGCGGCGGTGATGCGGCGGCGGCGTGCCCGCTTCCTTGCTCCTGGCGCGGGTTCCGCAGTGGTTTCCTCATGCTGATCGACCTCAACGGTGTCAAGCAGGGTGGCTGCCCCCTGCTCGGCGGCGGACGTAGGGTTTTTGATCAGGAGAGATGCGACGAGGGTCAGCGTCGGGCTCGGTGGTGTTCGCCAATTTGACTCCCTCATCGGGTCGGACAACAACATCCGCATCGTGATGCCCTGCCGGCCACCGGCGACCGGAACTAGTTATGGCCTTCGATTCGATGTCGCAGTTCCTGAGAATCTGAGATTGTTGGAGCTAACGGACGCTGCCTAAAATTAACATGGGATCGATCGATGCTTCGGTTAGGGTTTGCGCGATCAAAGTTGAAAGGTTTTGTGCCGCGTATGATTTGGAACCCCTCGCGGAAGCACGGCAGGCGGCAACACGTCTTCGTGCCGGTGCCGGGTTGACAACAGGTAAACTGAAACCATCGGCAAACCCAAAAGAAAAATAAAAGAAGTGATCAACTCGGTGTAAAAGTGATATTGTTGATCAAGTCCACAGCATATATCTTTCTCAGTCTCACACACAAAAGGTTGCATAATTGTAGAGTGATGTTCTTGGTTAAAGCTAAATTATTACCAGCCACATTATTCATTCATTCATTCTGTGCCTTGTTTGATTATCTGAACTCATGTCCACCAAGCATCTTGAGGCTTCTCGCCAATATGCACTCTTCAGATAAATATATCAAAATAAAGTGCAGATGAAAAGAGAAATATCTACACAAGTAACTTTTTTCTCACTATTTGCTGATGAAAAGCAAACACGCCTGGAAAGTAGGCTAAGCTGCCCGCTGATGTGCAATCGATCGCTTATAATTCAAGGATAACAGCTACTAAGTTATTGCCATGGCCCATGACTACAATGTACATTACTCTGCTTTCATAGTTACATATCCAAAACAAGTCAATCCTTGTTGATTGTTTCTCTCGACCCCATGGTTTTTCTGTGCTCCTCCTCTATCAATTTGCACTATAATGGATTGAATGAATGGATAACATGACTAATGGATGTACATATGTCGCTCAATCCAGTAACCCTTTCAAGAGGGTCACCATATTTGGCTGTCCAGTACCCTTCAGTAGGGTCAACATAATTATCTAGCTATCTCTGGCCAAGCTGAGGATGGGTCGCAACAAAATCCAACCCCACATGGATTCCTTACTTCTTGGTGCTCACTTTACCATTTGGAGTTTTCCTTCCATCAACCCCAACAACGGTTGATTGCTTACCATTCTTGATTGGAACATGAGCAGCTCCATTCGCTTTTTTCTGTAATGGAGATGCCCTTTTCGCAGGATTTGTCCCTCTGAAGAGATTCGAAACCAGTTCAGCTCAGAAGGCAGTGCACAAAATTTGCTTAATTCTAGAGAAATTCAGTAGTAAGCAACTAATATTACCTGATGTCTGTACTTTTTACACTCTTGGTTTGGGACTTCTTTGCAACTGAGCCGCCCCCATTGGCGAAACCGGAAGCTTTTGGGGCGCTGGCTGGCCGCACCGAGTCTTGTTCTGATGAGCAAGTAGTTGCAACCTCGCATTCATCTGAATCCTCCGTCGCGACAGACCCGGCCCAACTCCATTGTTGTTCAGGACTGTGATACAAGGCTAGATCATGTGTAGCATCAGGTCCCAACTCTGGCAAGGAATTGCTGCTCTTCAAGTGGGCATCGACACCATTACAAGTATCAAGCCACGAAGACGGATCGCTCTCTACAAGAACGTCTGATAATTCGAAGTTTGGCTTGTTCTGCCTTGGAGTACCATTGCTTCGGGTCTTTAAAAATTAAAATGCAGAAAATTAGATTGGTTAAACTGTAGGATAGCTGTGCTGATGCTTACGTTATATTTTGTTAAGTAAATGCAGCAAACTATCTCTTATAACTTTTTCTTTGAGAAACAGGTTGTTTCTAACCTCGTATAATACATGCTACAAGATATGTATGTCTAGTGTTCGAGGAGGAAAAAAAGGTGTTTGATGTATGTATACACTAGATCGAAAAGTCACTTGGGCTCCAGGGCTCAAGTGATCTCGTTTAAAAAAAATCAAAAAAATTATTTTTGCCTCTCAAAAAATTCTGAGAAAAAACGTGCAAGTACGTCTACATGTCTACTATGAACGACCAAATGTACGGCGAAATATATTATCCTACATAACCTTCACAAAAAAGACAAATGTAGCAAGTAAAATGAGTTCTTTTTTACCTTTTTTTCAGAGTCATGATTTTGTGATTTTTCTGTAGCCTACAATATATTATCTAGAAAAACTATAAAAATATTTAGATAACATGTGCATGTATCCATGTGAATTATTTTGGTATTTATGAAACTTCAAAATACCATTTTCGAAATTTTAAAAATACCCAAGATCACTGGAGCTCGGAAGCACCGAATCCTCTCTCTACACTAGATATACTATATTACTAATAAATACACCAAATTTTCA
The DNA here is from genome assembly GCA_947311845.1 of Poa pratensis. Lineage (NCBI taxonomy): Eukaryota > Viridiplantae > Streptophyta > Magnoliopsida > Poales > Poaceae > Poa > Poa pratensis. The sequence goes on along the minus strand of CAMZMU010000072.1, from coordinate 39,874,144 downwards.
GCCAAAGGAAAATAACCGAGTATGGATCCATTGGGAAATGCATCTAGTTAAAATTATTTATGCAGTTTTGCATTCAAATTTTGATTCAATAAAATGTTTTTCTTTGTGTAATTAGCTTGAAAAATGAATACCTCTAGACATACAACTTCTTCCATTGGGTGCCCGGGTGCAGGGGATGTATGGCCGATTTTAATGTCTCTTAATATGTCTGGGCTTGAATGAGAACTTCGTATGTTTTCATTTTCTCTATCTTTGCTTGCCAAAGCTGTCTTGAGGCAAGCAATCTGCAGAAAAGAAACATGAGCAGAAGTTGCTTCAGCATCACTTAGAGCTAGTCATCACGACAGTAACAAATAGGAGACTGGTAACTAAATTAACCTGTTCTTTGAGATCTTTGACTTCTCCTCCTTCCTTGTTTGTCTTGGCTGCTCCAAGCTCAACAGTGGCAACTCGCTCAGCAAACTTCAAAGTGCTTATTGATTCACCAATGGCATCCGGTTCAGGGGCTATGTGGATAAACATCAATGTTTTTGCTTGTCCTCCTGACCATGGCAAGAGAAAATTATTTATCACATATTTTCAGTTCCAAGAAGGTGGAAGGTGCAAATTAAGGATGTCTGAGTTTTAGAGATACCAAGAGAGTCCTGCAGTAACTGAGTAAGTTTGCTGTTTCGGTAAGGAACATGCGCATTTTTATGGGCGAGGGACGCGATGACATCTCCTAGAGCTGCGAGTGACTTGTTTATGTGTTGTGCCTCTTTAAGTCTGTCTCCTACAACCTCAGATTTGTCGACTCTTTCACTGCCAGCTAAATCCACAAGATGCATGCAGCCTCTTAGGACTGTGCCTGATGTTAGATCTCGCCCTTGAACATGGACTGTTAGGCAACTGCAAAATGCATTCCTCAACCATCAGCTAAAAACGCCAGGTTCATATTTTTGTTTGGCAAAGGCAGCATTGCAAAATCAAGCATTACCTATGGGAGCGACTACTTCTGTCATTCATGGCTGTTGAGCAAACTGCACGGTTCTTTTGACCAAGATTCATCAAATCAACCACATCGGACGTCGATGCAACCGGTACTATGTTTGCATCTGGAACTGCAATACCTTTCTGCGAGCTATTGTGAATTTCTAATGTTGCTTGATGTTAAGGAGGTCAAGTATATCGTAAAAAAAGGAGATTCATGTGTGTATTAAAATAATAATGACTACTGACAATCTGATATGATAAGTATAGAATTCACCAGCAAAGGATATTTCTTGTTTGGACCACTATGAAGCAGATCTCTCACTTGTTCATTGTAGATCTCAAGCATCTGCACAGAAATTTCATAACAAAATGTATCCTTCCTCTGTGCTTGAATATAGAACAGATCATTTAAAGCCCTATAGTTGACACCAAGCCCTTCTTCTGTCAATATTTTAGGACCACTCTGCAACATCACAAAATTATGTTTTTATTGCAATCAGACAAAAATTACGACAAAGATGGGAAAATCTTGTACCATTGTAAAAGTCTTCCCTGATCCAGTTTGGCCATAAGCAAATATACACACGTTGTAGCCATCAAGAACAGAACGGATTAAAGGCTGCATGTCTGCAAAGACCTCCGCTGCACTAATCAAAACGATGCATGTCATTTGATTGTCAAAGATACTATGCTACATAGCATAAATAACGCACTAGAGAAACTTGTAAGTAGAACCTTGGGTGGCTAAGGGTCCAAAGACCCTATTGAAAGTAAACGATTTCCGCGCATCTTTTGCATGTTTTGCTGCAGTCATGACAGTGATAGTTCTATCTTCTGTGCTAGCAACACTGCTTGAGGCACTTTCCTTTCCAGGTAGGAAAGGTCTCACTCGACAGTACACTCTAATATTCCCTGGTGACAAAAGATTAAATGAAGTATTAGCATGTGGTGTTGCACCATGAAGGACCTCATTTTGTCAGACTCCAACAGTGGTACCTCTAAGATCTTGTATTTGGTTGTACAGCTTGCGGTTTTCTTCCAGAACTTTGTGATACCCAGAAGCCGCATGAGAAATAATGCGCAGATGATTTCCTATTAAAAACAAGAAATAATATGAGATCCTTTGATAAACATGTGAAATATTATAAACACCCAAAACTCCGGATTCAGTTTACCAAGCTTAGTAAGGTCTTCAGAGTACTGCAATTTGAACTGCTCTATCCCAGACTTAACAGTGCAAATGTTGCTTTTCAAATCCTGCAGAAAAGATCAACAGAAGATAGTGCAAATGTAAAGGCAGAACTAAAGAAGAAGCTTCATCGTTAGAAATACCTGAATCTGTTTCTGCTGTAGCTCAAAGTGTATTTGTGCCTTTGCGTGTATATGTTTTTCCATGTTATCACTGTCCGCTATCACAGCCGCACTGACTTCCCCAGTTGTATTCACAGAATTGTGGTCTTCTTCTTCCATCTTCACATTATTAGTAACAGAACTGTTGTCTCCTTCGTCCATCTTCACATGATCAGTGACAGAACTGTGGTCTTCTTCGTCCAACTTCTCATGATTAATGACAGAACTCTCTTCTTCGTCCATCTTTACATTGTTAGCGAGTCAATGGAAAATTCATGGTCATTTATCCATTTCAGCCATGGTAAAGGGAATAATTTCAGCTCAACGGTATGTCACATATATCCAGATAATGATATGATGTAGTTGACAGAAACAGATACCTGCCCATGATCGCAGGTGGAAATTGTCTCCATTTCCTGTGGTATGTATGTTGACTCTGTTCTAGATAATGAGCTACTGTCATTAGGGTCTATAGTGTATTTTACCTAATAAGGGTTCTCTATTAGATCAGCTGCACAAGTGGTTGGTATAACCAAAACTAAAAGGTCATCAAAACAAGCTGAAAGATGTGAACATACCAAATCATTCTGGTTTGGCATACGACGCTCAAATTCATGAATAACTTTGCTTAGGAGTGATTCCACAAGCTGCAAATTAGTAGAGCACCTTCTATAAAAATTAATGTTCATGAATCACATTGTGTAAAAGAAAAGCTGTGCAGTAGACTCACCGACGGAACTTCTTCTGGTTTCTTATCTGAGAGAATCGTTTGAACAAGCATTCTGATGGAGTCTGAAGTAATCTACAACCACGAATGTGAATATCATTTCAGAGTAAATAAAATCACATACTTTGAAGTTTGAGCCTCAAATAAATACTAGCTGTTCTTTCTTTGAACTTACAGTTCCGCTGGGTTCTAGAGAACAATCAAGACTTAAAGTTTGCTCCAGTGATATGCCATCTCGGAGTAGCTCAGCTGAGTGACTCCTCGTCATTGCCTTCATAAAAGGTTCGTTCTTACGAACCTGGCATTTCGCTGACATTGAAGGCTTTATAATTCCACCATGTTTAAACAAAGAGTGTTTGCCCAGATGCTTAGTTTCAGAAAATGACTTGAGTGCGAGAACAGAGTCTACAACTCGGACACCTTGTCCACCCTATAGAGCAGTTAAAAATATATATCATTAAGTTCATCGTCGCATGAGTTTTGCACAAGCTGAAGCAACATTCCTTTGAAAGTGCATTATGAGCAGAGTTAAAGCTGCAAAATTGTGCTCAGAAGGGGACTAGCAGTAAGAATCTTATTTAACTGAAAATGATAGTGTCACCTTTTCCAGATCGGAAACCTCAAATGTTGGGAGACCTAAATCTTGTAGGCCTGTGAGGAAATTCCTCACATTCTCAAAGTACTGGTATGCACAGAGAGCTGCACCATCTGCAGGGATAGTAGAAACCTTTTGGACCTCCACAACCTAGAACAATCGATCGAACTCAGCATGCAAAATCACCTGACAGAAACTGGAAATTATAAAGATCCCAAGGAGACAAAATGCAACCTTGGGCACGGTTCCAGGCTGAATCTTATTGACTGCATTGCAAAGAATGATGCCATTCCTCAGGCCAACCCGGAATTCCTCCTCAGATGGTTCTTCTGCAAGGTCTCTCGCGCAGACTACCCCTACTATCCTACGCAACCAGTTAGCTGCTTCATTCCTTCTTACTGCTGCATTTATCAACACGAAACAAGTACAAGTTCAGATATCCAAGTAACAACACTGCAGTAGCTGTAGTATCTATATGTTCAGATACATAGGAGACTAGGAGTATACTGCCCAAGCTAATGCTTAAGTTCTGACATACTAGTGCAAATTAAATACTTTTTTTTTTGACTTTTTCTTCTAATTTAATTAACATCTTTTTTTTTGACTTTTTCTTCTAATCTAGATAACACCTTTTCCAAGATTGTTCATAACAAGTTTTTAGTTGCTTACAGTGCCTACCGCTCTGTGCAAATTAAATACTTTGTTACTTGGTGAGACTACAATTTTGTCGAAAAGACACTAGATTATGAACGTGAAATTCAACTGTCATCAACGATATTGCAGGAAAAAAAATTAATGACCAATTGCTAAGTGTATCTTCAGCACAACGAATTCAACTTGCTAGCGGAAAGTGGAGAAGCTGTAAGATAATCTTGTTCTATGCAAAGAAGATGAGATTACACCAATGCAATTATTTTAAACCATGGCACTGTTAACAGAGTCTAAGCACCAATCCAGACAACATTTGATAAGTGAACCAAAAGATTAAGGCAGAAAACACACGGAAATGCACATAAATCCCATCCTTCACTGAGATATACCACCCTTCCGACTTCCGAGCATCATCAACCCACCATAACAATACACAAAACCAAAATTTTAAGTCACTGCTGAACAAAAGGCCAGCATTAAAAACAGGAACAACTCACCGTCCACCTCAGCCTTGCGCCAGGCCATGTCAATGTTCCTCCCCAACGCCACCACTTCACCTCCACCCCCTGCTCCTAGCATCAATCCTTCCCCGTGCATCCTCAGAACGTCCTCCACGACGGCCGCGGCCGCCACCGTCTCCTGCTCCGGCGACGCCATAGAAGCCCCGGGTCAGCACCGGATCCGGCGACCCGACCACGGCCGAAACGACCGGGAGGAGGCGGCGACGCGGGGAAGGCGCGATCGCGGAGAGAAGGAATCTGATTAGGGGAGAAATCGATGGGAGGGGGCGCTGTGTCTTCTCCTCCAAATGGTGGTGGTGGCGCTCACGAGCGGGTTGGTGTTTTCTTTTTTTGAGGGGGCGGTGAGGGCGGGGAGTGGAAATAGGAGGACTTTGAGGGTGTGGACTCCATATATTTGGTAGCAGATTAGGGAGACTAAAAATGGGTGTTTTAGAAGGCTATTTTTGGGAGTATTTCAAAGTCTTGCAACTCGTTTTCCATGCTTGGGAAGAAGGGAGTAAGACCATTTCATCTTGTTGAATAATATTGTGAATCAACTAAAATGGGTTATGTATCATGTAGCGGTGAAGCCAAGATTTGTGGGACGGGGTGGGAACTGTATTGCACATTTTGATAGACGTGGGTGTTTATGTGCGAAAGTTTCAGGTGTATTCCGTGTAATATGAGGATCTAACTAGGTATATACAAAATGAATTCTCATTAATTCGGTTGTACAGCTGTGTCCGCGTTGCCTACGAAATCCGATCTTTCTACGAATATATGTGGGATTGTGTATCTTTGTATTAATGGAAACAAGTCATGGGGTATTACGAGGACGCTTACGCGACATTGCCGGTAATGCATGGGAAAGATGGTGAAGCAAATTGTACATTTGAGTGGGGTCTCCCCCTAGCTAAGCATGGGTATAGCTAGCACTTGACATTTTGGCCATCCGTGGTTTTTTACTATCATTGGATCCTTGCTAAGAGTTGTATCAAACTTGTTTGTTTCCAATTTTAAGAATCTGAACGTGTCAGTTCGGAAGCTGCTCTAGTTGGTCAAATGAAGTCAAACTATTATTAAAGGTCAAATTATAGTGCTTAAAGGGCATCTCCAGTTGCAAAAAGACCAGGTCAGTGTGCTCCCAGCCGGCCTCTCATTGTATACATATAGAGAGAGAGAAAAGAAAACAAAACAAAAATGGCAGATGGGTCCTTACAAGTAGATACATACTCCGTATATGGCTATATATACCACCCGTTGATAAATAGAATAGAAATCATCGCATCATAATACCTCCCAAATAAAATGCAAGGGCAATCGCATATAAATATAAATATATACTTGAAGTCAATGCAGTGGGAGCATCACGTATTAAGTGTTTGCGTCGCTTGTTCATATGCAGCTAACCTAATGGCTATAATGGCCCTGCTGCTTACAGCTTGCGGAGAATTTTGTGTTCCGACGAGAATTGAAATTGTTTCTTGTGTTTGGTATTCCCACACTCCAACTACGGGAAACCCACAAGACGACGATGGCCGGCATCTACGCCGACGGCCAAATGTCGGGACCGTCGGCGTAGAAGGCGAGCTAGAATAGCCCACGAACGTGGCCGTTGGCGTACCAACCCCGTTGGTGTAGACAGAAAGAGCCCGACGGCTGCCGTCGGCGTAAAAGGGTCGTAGGGTTTAGGCCGTGACGGCACGCAGACGGGGGCTTTACGGCATTGATACGCCGACGGCCACCGTCGGCATCTACTTTTTTTTTCTATTTTCCATTTAATATGAAATAATTCATATCTTTAAATTCGTAAATCAAAATTTTAAAAATAAAATATCTAAATCGATTAGAAAAATGAGAGGAATCCAAATATGACATCCATATAATCTTTTTTACCATGCATATGACATTTTGTAACATATTTTTGGTACTTGCTTAATTAAAAAGTCATTTTTGACACTTAAAAATGGAAAATGATATTTATGAAAATATTTTGGAAATTGTTTTTGGCAACAATGTTTTCCATACCAAGACACACCTATGTGTCAAGTATGGACACATTATCACAAACTATGGCACGGGGATGGCCATAACTTGGTCATTTGGCGCGAAATCTATACATATCCATAGATGATAAACCTTTTTGTGAAGCATTTTTTTGAAATATTTGTCAAAACTCAAGTTTATTATTTTTGCTAGCAACTAGTACACATAAAAGGACTCCATGCCAAAGGATTTTATTTTTTGAGTATTTGCTCAATTTCTTTTATTTTTGTGAAAAAAGGTCAAAATGATCGCCCTGCATATTCATTGAAAGGGGTCACATTTTTCAAAACTATCGATGTTTCTGTGATAAAGTCACTACTTGTGTACCTAAAAATGATTTTTGTAAAAACAAATTAGACCAAACTATCACACACCTGTAGTTCAAATTTCAATTACTTTTGAAAAATCGACATAAACTCATTTAAATAGGCAAAATTAGGTAGAAATCGAGAAAATTCCTAATAATTGGGGATTATCCATCAATATGTAGTACCCTTTGTGACAATAATATGGGTGCCTTTTTGCAACATATTTTTGGTATTTCCTTCATAAAAAAAAGTCATTTTTGGCACCTAAAAAATGGAAAATGATATTTATAAAAATAATTTGAAAATTATTTTTGGAAACAATGTTTGCCATACAAATACACACCTATGTGTCAAATATGGACACATTATCACAAACTATGGCATGGGGATGGCCATAACTTGGTCATTTGGCGCGAAACCTATACATGTCTATAGATGATAGACCTTTTTTGAAGCATTTTTTTGAAATGTTTGTCAAAACTCAAGTTTATCATTTTTGCTAGCAACTAGTACACATAAAAGGACTCCATGCCAAAGGATTTCATTTTTTTGAGTATTTTCTCAATTATTTTTATTTTTGTGAAAAAAGGTCAAAATGACCGCCATGACTATTCATCGAAAGTGGTCAAATTTTGTAAAACTATCAATGTTTCTGTGATGCAAAAGATGATATGGATGACATATTTGAATTCCTCTCATTTTTCTAATCGATTTAGGCATTTTATTTGTCAAATTTCAATTTACGGATTTAAAGATATGAATTATTCCATATTAAATGTAAAAAGGAAAAAATAAAGTAAAACTCATTTTATTGTTATTTATTCGAAATATACTATTACATAATCATTGTTATTTACTCAAACAAAATTTTAAAATTTAAACAATGAAAAGTGTAACATCATAACCGAGGGGTTAATATGATTGATAGGGTCCTAATATCAGTAAGTTCTAATTTCTCATTTGGAAGCTAGTTTGGAAGGAACTCAAAAGTTAAGCGTGCTCGGGCTGGAGGATGGGTGACCGAACGGGAAGTTTGACCAGGGTAAGTACTTTGACCTATAATTAAGTGTGCAATTAAGGATTAAGTATGTGACTAAGTGGGAAATTTCGAAATACAAATAAAAAGAATTAAAAAAAGTTCAAAAAAAAATCTTGTGGCATAGGCCGACGTCAATGCCGTCGGCGTATGGGGAGCTGACGGAACGGCGGGATGCCGTCTTGTGGGTCCCACCACCACGTATGGCTACGCCGACGGCCTTCTGGTCTACGCCGACGGTTGCCGGCCGTCGGCGTCTTGTGGGATTCCCGTAGTGATATGCACTTGTATTGCGGTTGTCCATTTTCATATTTCTTTCCAAAACAAAAGTGGGAAATTAAGTGTAAGTACTTAATTAAGTACTTTGACCAGGGTAAGTACTTTGACCTATAATTAAGTGTGCAATTAAGGATTAAGTATGTGACTAAGTGGGAAATTTCGAAATACAAATAAAAAGAATTAAAAAAAGTTTAAAAAAAAATCTTGTGGCATAGGCCGACGTCAATGCCGTCGGCGCATGGGGAGCTGACGGAACGGCGGGATGCCGTCTTGTGGGTCCCACCACCACGTATGGCTACGCCGACGGCCTTCTGGTCTACGCCGACGGTTGCCGGCCGTCGGCGTCTTGTGGGATTCCCGTAGTGATATGCACTTGTATTGCGGTTGTCCATTTTCATATTTCTTTCCAAAACAAAAGTAATAATTTTTTCGCCAAAACAATTTAGGTCCAATTTCTCAAAGACCCACAGGAGACATGTTGCCTCGTGCGTCCACCGCAGCAAGAGAGAAGGAGGCATTTGTTGGGTGGGGGAAGGAGCACAAGAGACACCAGCGCTAAATATCACAATAATTCATATGTTGCCAGTCACACAGACAATTCGACAAACTACACTAAAAAAACTGCACTAACGCAAACCAAAAGAAACTGCATGTTTACAGCCAACACATATGTTACAGCGGTTTATTTCATATCCAGAACGCCATGGCAACGGTTTATTTTACATCCAGAACGCCACGGGACGACTCAGGAGTAACATGGTAGCTTCGCCAGGCACGTTGAAGTATCTAACCCGGCGGTGGTGACCAGTCGTCAGGTCTCCATTTTCGTCATATTTCAGAGAAAATGTAGTCACTCGAAACATATAGCGGCATGACAAAGGTCCCTCTTCCCTGTAGTTGTAAATCCTCCCAACCCCAACAAGATGCTTATCATCGATGCAGATGCACTGTACAAGGCAGAATTCGCTACTGTCTCCCATCTGGATGAGGGTGGCACCGACGTGCCTCTCAGCCGGATCCTGACTGAACAGGGTCTCTTTGCTGACCTTCCTTGCGGGGCATTGCCCATGGCTGGCAATGGCGGCACAAGAGCAGAGGTGGCCAATGGCGTCCGGGTAGGTGGAAAGCCCAACCCAGGCGTCCAGCTTCCTGTCGAAGTGCCCGCAGCGGTTAAAAGGCAGTCTCCACTCACCAAGTGGTTCCCAGATCTCCTTCTCCATGTGGAAGCTGAAGGTGGCCTCAGTGTTCGTAAACATCCCAATGCTGACGAAGATGGTCTGTCCATTAGGGTGCACCGCGTAGGAGGTGACGCACCTGGAGTCGAAGGGCGGATAAGGGAGCTTGCACCACGACTTGGCGCACCACCGGCCGGACTGATCTTCGGGCGGAGTCGGGTTGAGCAGCTGGAAGGATTCGGATAGAGCCAGGAGCCTGTTGCCGACGGGGATGTACCAGGGGTAGCTCTGATCCTCCTTCGGCCGAGGGCAGAAGGCCATGGCCCGCGTGCGGACGTCGAAGCAGGTGATGAGGCGCTTGTGCGCGAGCGGGTAGGCGTCTGCCTCGTCCGCGTATTCTATAGGATGCATGGCCATGATCTTGGTGCCAAAGGCCGCTGCGAAGTACATGGGCAACCCACGCTGTGCATTGATGCAGACGATGGGTGATGGCAGGAGCTGCTCGCCGACGGAGGCAATGGAGCCTTTACCTGCGGGGACGCCGGCTGGTATCAGCTGACCAGAGTCGTCGCAATCAAAGTTGGATGACAAATCAACCTTGCGGATGGTGTATCCCAAGGACCAGTCATCCAGGACCAGATAAAGGTACCGCCGCCTTGGAGGCTTTGCCGTACGTCCGCCGCCGTCACGCCCATCGGACCTCCGCTTCGGCATCCTTGTTCTCTCTTTCCGAAGAGAAAGAGGTCACCCCAAAGCTGAAGATGGTCCGTCAGGAGCAACAATCTGGCCTATGGATTGTCGGGCGAAGGCGGCGGGGAGAGAGGGGGTGGTTGCGTAATTGCGTTAACGAGAGACCGACAGGGATCAAGATGAGGGAATTGTTGGATATAAAGACGGGCTACGCCGATGGGCCCTAAAAACGGAAACCTGGCCAATTCTGGTCCACCAATGGGCACCATCAGTTAGAGTTTGTTTTTTCCTTTGCAGTTGCATTTGCTTGCAATTTTGCATTTTTCGCTTAAGTGGTTGTATATTTTATCCGATTTCTTGAAAAAACGGTTATATTTTTTTTTGTGAATGATCTGTTTATGTTTTTTTGAAATGATTCATATTCACCTCTCCCGTAAGCCCGTAACCTTTTCCAAGTTGTGACATACTTTCCCCAATGTGGACGGATGCTCCCGGCAGCTAATTTTTTTAAAATAATGCACGAAAAAAAATTAATTCTGGAAATATTACGTAATTTTTTTTTTCAAAAATATTATCCAATCGTCTTCAGCGAGGCCGACTAGGCCCAGTCGTCTTCGACGAGGCCGACAGGCCACGGGCCAGGCGAGGCGCTGCTCGAGGCGGTGATTTTTTTTAAGGCTGGGCCAAGCAGATGTGGGCTAGTCGTCTTCCGCAAGGCCGATTAGGCCCAGTCGTCTTCCGCAAGGCCTAGTAGGCCCAGTCGGTTTCGGCGAAGCCGATTGGATAATATTTTTGAAAAAAAAATTGCGTAATATTTCCAGAATTAAATATTTTTCGTGCATTATTTAAAAAAAATTAGCCTCCCGGCACTAGGCTTCTAGTATTTGATTTCTCGTCAACATAACGACATTGCCTCCTGGCGCCATGCCCATTTCTTCATGGCCCCTGTTGGATATATGAGCAATTTTTCACAAGAAATAATAAAAATAGTTGATAAAACATGACTAATAACATGAAAATTAAACTATTTATCGAATATAATAGAGAGTACGCCAATAGTAATTTCTACGCATATTGGTAAAAGTAGTATTTGAAGCGTGATCTTAAATAGAATGTACAGGATCACATGTGGGGGATTGAATGAAGACATGTTCGCGATGTTGCTTGAACAGCCATGTCGCCAAAGATGTTGTCGATGTCGGTGAAGTTGTCGTCGTCAGGAAGAAATCGTCGATGTCGTTGGAGAAGAAACCAGTGGTCGTGTGAGACCGCTCTCCCAAAAACCTTATCGCTCCTCTCCCGTGCAGGATCGCAAGATGCGGGAATCCGGAAACCTACTGTCCGCGTCCCACGGTGCACGCTGCAAAACGAGATGGGGAAGACTTGAGCGGCAGCGCAAAGCTCTAGAACCATATGGAACACGCATATGATGTGGTGTGTGTCAAAAGGATGAGGAGCGACCTCATATAGAGAGAGAGACGATACGAGGCAAACAGTCGAGGACAACTTGCATAGGATCTAACATTAGGTAGGATCTATGATATCAAAAATTTCTCATACACAAAACATGTTCAAAATATTCTCAAAAAAATGGACAACACACATCTAGGTCATATATGCAACTCCAAAATTTTGATGTTTCAAATTCGACCTACACTTAGAGAACCAAAAAAGAGAAATTTCAGCGCAAATAGTGTGAAACACTATTCACCCATTAACTTTTTTGTTTCTCTACCTATAGATCAAATTTTGAGCTCAAATTTTATGAAGTTGTTGAAACAGCATGTAGATATGTTATATAATTTTTTTAGATTTTTTAGCAATGTCTAAATAGGATTTTTATGACTTGATCTTATGATCTCACCTAAAACAGAGATCCTATACAAGTCTCCCCGCAAACAGTCAGCCATAAGACGAGCTGAAAGGACAGACAGACCTTTCGGTTCGTCTCCCACTAGCGCGTGGCCAGACCTTTCGCTTTCGTCTTCCACTACTGGAAAGACGTTACAATTTCAGTGTGACCGTTCAACTTCATCAGTCATGTGTGGCAAAAAGATAGGCAACATGTACACGTGAAATAGGTACTAGCTCGGCGGCTCGAATCATTGGGGGGCGGCGGAGAAGCCAAGGGATCAAGTGGGCCGGGGATTTATAAGAACTAGTACAATTGCACGTGCAACGCACGTCTATATATATAATGTTGGTTCTGTGATTGTAGTAATTTATACCTAGCACTGACTAAAATAAACCCGTATGTGAAATTTTTGTGGACAAAGAAGAGATTATATGTTGCTAATATCATTAGTTTTTGAGAATTTAATTGCAGTTTATCTCCACAAACTTGTGATACCACATTCGAACTTTGATGTTTATATTTTTGAAAAAATCATTTTCTAACTTATGTACATGTCAAAAGGATGATCTTGTATCAAAATATTCAACAATGGCGGATGCAACGCTGTTATCCATTTTCTGCAATCATAAAACAAATCTATGTTAAAAAACAAAACCAGATTTGCTCCTACTGCAACCTAAAAAAGATCAAAACGAATTTGAGAGAGAGGACAGTACATAGATAATTCAAAAAGGAAAACACGCGACAAATCAGTTCTAAAATTTTAGGCCACGTGAGGTTCTAACAGTGATTTTTTATTTGCAAAAAGCCACCTGGTTACTTTTGTAAAAATAAAGCCCACTGTCTCTCTCCGGCTCCTGAATTCTCCAATCTGTGCCCCAATCCTGCCGCTCCCGTGCAAAGCCAGCTCGTGGCCCCCGTGCACTACACGATGTCTAGCAGGCAGCCGGCATGGTGGAGAAGGTCGCTGGGCGGATTGTGACGGCGGCGGAAGGACTGCTGGGTGCCGACACCTCTCCATGCGCTGCTCGCCACGCCGCCGCTAGCTTGTACGCGAGCTGCGCTCCACCTCCTAAGAATTCCGGCAGCATCCTACAGCCACCGCACGGTGCACGCCCACCTCGTGAGAACGCCGAGCGACAGCGGCGGAGCACACCCAAATCCCGAGCACCAGCAGCGAGCGAGCACGTACAGGAGATGGACTCCCGCGCCGCCCATCTCCTATGCGCCGTCAGCCCTGACCAGCGCGTCTCTCGTTGCGTTCCAGGCGGAGCCGTTGCTGTCCGTGGCCAAGGCGCCAGCCCTCCCGTCCGCTTGGGCCACGGCTTCGACCTCCCGAAGTAGCTCGCCCGCGTCCTCCGCTCTCCGGGAACAGAGGAGGAGCTGGAGCTGTGATTTGGCGTTGAGGGTGCAGCGCCGGTGATGCAGTGGCCGGAGAAGATGCGAGCATCACCCTGGTCGAGTTGGCCGTGGCACTCTTCTCGGCCGCCCCTATTTTATTCGTGGGGAGCTCTCGGCGACACTCTCGGGATGGACGATGCTCCGCCTCTGGATGGCCGGTTGTACAGGCTCGCGACGAAGCTGTCGTCTTCTGTCCGTCACCACGCGGCCGGCGAAAGTGCGGGGCAAATGGCAGAGCAAGCGGCCGGCGGCGATTCTTTTGAGGTGTTTATTTGAGCGGTGGCAAATCCTTGTAGAGTTGTCAAACATTGGAGCGATCTGGAGTGTTGATTAAATATTGAACGGATCAAATTTAATGTATCCCGAACATGTTTGCTCTTTTAATAATAGTATAGACTAGAATGATACACGGCGCATAGCAGCGGATATCTCTTAACAAATCTAATAAAATACATGAAACTTAAAGGGTATATATAATAAATATGCAAGATTTAGTTGATCGTAGCTGTTTAGAGGCTAAATTTAATAGACATGAAATATATGTATTTTAAAATTGTAAGGTCGTTATATTGATATAGATAAGGTGAAATCAACGGGCTGAGAAAACAGATGATGTGGATGACTTTGCATGAATATGCCATGCACATTGCAACATAATATTTTTAGAAATAACTTTTGAAACGGTTACATATAGAAGGGCACATAATTTCGAATAACAGTTATATGATTTTCATCACTAAAAATAACTGGCAAAAAGTTCACTTGGTTGGCGAACTAAATATGGTGTTCCACTTACAGATGATTTAGTTCGGTAATTACATAGGGGGATGGTGTGATCTTATCAATTGAACAACAAAAAAGGATGGTGTGGAAAATTTGATGGCTAAAGGAAAAGATGATTTGCATGCATGCATGAACAGATAGACAATAAATAATGAATTTTAGTGGGATGATGTGGACATTGGTTGAAAGAGTAAGTGATGTGGCTACCTTGCATGTTAAGATAGAAATTATTAATTACCCTTAGTGGTGGGGTTTTGTTTTATCAAAAGTATAGATAGATTACGGAAACAGAAAATGGTTTGCTCCAATTCGGCCAAAATTCCAACAGCCCTCACTGTCCAATCTCAGCTAGACTGACAGATAGAATCCTTTTTAGAGATAAAACTATAGTGTGGTTGGTAGTTAAATCTGGACTCTATCTGCAAACTAGGTTAATTCTAGAAATCTTATCAGTGAAACAGATGAACTACCTCGTACATTTTGACATTTCGATATCAGTATCAGAACTTTCTCCGCTCAACTGTTTCTTTGGCAAGTCTCATATTATCATCCTTGAGAGTAACACCTAGAGCCAACATGATCTGGATAGATGTTATAAAAGGTCGGACCAGCTATGCAATGAAAAGTATGAAATCTAGAACACTCAACAACATTCTTGGGTTCACTAAAAATAAAAAAGAGTAGGAAATATCACAAAAATTGTATCAACGGTTTTCATAATTTCCTAGAACTCAAGGCATCATGGCCTCATAACTCAAGGCATCTCCATCAAATCTGATCATCACAGGTAAAAAGATCTACGTACTCTTGGAAAACAAAAGAATTCGAGCAAAGGGAGAACCTTCCAGCCACAGGTATTGGGATCTATATACAGGTGCCTGATGCTGCAACGGAGAGGAAGATCATGATCCAAGGTTCATCAACCTCAGCTAATTCCCCTTTCATTGCGGCAAAAATTGCTTCCAAGCTCCACTCTGCAACGTCACATTCCTTACACGAATATCACCGGCTCAACGCAGATAGCATCAATTTTGGAGGTGTCTTCTTCAGGATTCTACTCAGCACCACACTGCTGTCTTTCACATCTCTAGAGACATTTAGCATCGCTCACAACTTTCTCATCAGCCAAATTTTATTGCATCAAGAAGGCAACGGGACACTTGAGGATTGGCTCAGAAACTGCTGCAGGCACACCATAGTACCGAACACGACCTTGTTTGCCAGTGGTCAAGTCTCCATTCTTGCCATATACCAGAAAAAAGGTGGTTAAACGAAGCAAGCAGCCACTTCCAGCTTCCTGCAGCTCGCCGTCAGAGACGAACTCCACGAGGCAGAACTCACTTCGGCTTCCCATGTAGAGCAGGGTAGCACCTACGGGCCTCAGGACAGGGTCCTGGCCAAACAGCTTCTCCTTGCAGAGCTTCACGGCCGGACACTGCTGCCCATAGTCACCGGCGCCGTCAGAGTTTGCGTCAGAGTTTGCAGACACCACATCGCAAGAGCAGAATTTTCCCGCAGGTTCTCTGGAAAGGCCAACCCAGGCGTCCAGCACGCAGTCGAAGTGAGCACGGCCAGTGAAGGGCAGCATCCACTCACCATGGCACTTCCAGCCACCATTCGACAGGGACGTGTCGAAGGTGAAGGTGACGGGCGAGCCACGCTTCTCGGTGCTGACGAAGATGGTTCGTCCATCAGGGTGGACGGCGTAGGAGGTGACATGCTTACGCCTGAAGGGCGGCGCGGGGAGCTCGTGCCACGACCACACCCATCCCTGGATGGCTGGTGGTTCAGCCGGCGGTGGATACAGCAGGTCGAAGGAGCCGGTGGACAGAGCGAAGAGCCTGCCGCCGACTGGGATGTAGATGGGGTCGGCCGGAGTTGGCATTTGCCGGGGGCCGAAGACGACGCTCCGGATGCGGACGTCGAACACGGGGACGCTTCGCCTGGGCACCAGAGGACGCGTACCGTCTGTCAGGCGGGTGATGGGATGCATGGCGATGAGCTTGGTGCCGAAGGCCGCTGCGAAGTACATGGGCAGCCCACGCTGTGCCTCGAAGCGGAAGATGGCTGACGGCAAGCGCTGCTTGCAGGCGGTGGAGCCTTCGCCTGCGGGGGCGCTGGCTGGTATCAGCTGACCGGAGTCGTCGCAGTCGAAGTCGGATGAGAGATCAACCTTACAGATGCTGTATCCCAAGGACCAGTCATCCAGGACCAGGTAAAGGTGCCGCCTTGGAGGACGGCCGCCGCCACGCCCATCGGACTGCCGCTTCGGCATCCTTGTTCTCTCTTTGCACCAACAAACAAGCTGGGCTTCCTAATGGACTGTCTGGCGGAGGCGGCGAGGAGAGAGGGATCGAGGATCGAAGATGAGGGAACCCTAGGGGACCGAATGGGCTGCCCGAATGCCCGATGGGCCCTTAAAAATGGGAGCGTGGCCAATTCTGGCCCACTAATGGGCACCGTATGTTCGTGGTTTTTTTTCCATTTGAACTCCCAAATCATTTTATCTTTTTTTTTTAGAATCCAAAACATTTAATCTTATATTAAGAAACAAAGAAAAGCCCTGAGATTAGTTGGGAGATCTTGTAGGCCTGCGAGGAAAATCCTCCGATTTTCAAGTGTACTGCTATGCACAGAGAGTTGAACCATCTGCAGGAATAGCGGAAATAGGGTTTAGGGTGTGAGGACATTCCTCACATTTTCAAAGTACAGGTATGCACGTAGACCTAGAACTATCACACTCGGCATGCAAAATCGCCAAACAGAAACTAAAAATTCTCGAAGGCCAGCTCAGATCTGACGACAGAGCGCTTATATAGACCTCCCAATCTTCTCCCAAAGTTAACTTTCCTCACAACATTTTAAACAACAAAAACATTTGAAGGACTTCAGGCATATACATTATAAGATCACATTTACACGGACCAGTTCCTACGGAAGTAGGAGAGCATATTTGGCTTCAAACATGCCCAAAACGAAAAACACAATATCAACGTCGATCTGACAATACGGTCACTTCAGATGTTGTAAAAAAATTGTTCAATCTGACAACACGAAACTGCATTTGGCCCAAAAATTCCGATCGCAGCATCCAGTGAGGCAAAGGGGTTTCACAGATTCTCGCGATTCAGCTGACGATGATTAGAAAAATCTCATCTAACAATTAACATAACCTACTTGTCACGTTCGTAGCTTTCTGTTAACGCCCTACAGGACAGCAAAACAGGGCACCTTCATTTATTCTATAAGTACTGCCAGTTTATGGTATCTACTAGCTGGTGCTAATCAAGCAAATCTTTTATAGCGCCACTGCCAGATATCTTCATGGATTCCAAGGCATCCCTGCATATTTCGATTCGAACTGTAAGTATGATGTCTATAGGCTGTTCTATGCTAAAGATCATGGCGACAAGGGATTTCAAAAATATCTTGAGCAATTATCGCTGTGCACTAGACTTGAATGTAGCTAAAAGGGACAAGTAGGATACCTTAACCCCTCTTCGATCTCTGTGTTCCCTGGCTCCAGTTTAGCACCTTCAAGAAATGCACCACATGCCTTCTCATAGTCCTGAAGACCAAAGGTAAGTACGTAAATAAAAATCGGGTTTACCAAAGAAAAGGCAGCACTTAGTGTTCCCGCAGAAAATAAGGAACTGATCTAAGCATCCTATCCCACCTTCAGTAACATCAGAGCAGTTCCTTCACGATAGCAAGCCTTTGCCCAGCCAGGTCGCAGCATCTTGCAAAGTTGAGCATCCTTCAAGGCCATCTTCGCATTACCAAAGCGAAGCCAGCATAGGCTCCGGTTTGAAAGCAAGGTTGCATTAAAAGGGTCAAGTTTAATTGCCTACAACAAGATAGAAGATTAACACAAATGTTTTAGATTAACACAAATGCTATTGGTCTGTACACGGATGTGTTGCTGCCTGGCCTATGGTCACAACGATGAATTGTATGCAATGGTAGTATGACTCACTCTGGCAGTGATCCAACTTTGTCATCAATAAAATAATTGCATTAATAGAGATTACAGAATTGCAGCATAACACAAAGGGCTTAGAGGCGCAATCTCTATCACATCTGCAAAGCGCAGAGAGCATAATTTCCATCGCATATGCCATTCCACAAACAAACGACTTAAATGCATTGTAGATCCTTAAACTTGTTCTGAACAGTCAATAAGTCCATAAACTTCAACAAACAAGATGCAAAAAAAAACCTTATGATAAATGTTTGCTGCAGCAAAATAATTCCCATTCTTGAACGCTTTGTGTGCTTCAGATTTAGCACTAGCAAGCATAGCTTTCTGAAACATTGAGAACAATCAGATGAAATAACGATTCAATATCATACACAATCCCTTCCCCACATGCTCAGTAGAAAATATATAATTAACTTCTACCTGAATTAACTCAACAGTTCTACCGTTTAAAAATAGGCCATGGATATTAAAGTTAAATTGCTGTTAAATAACTCCTGATAAAATAACAAATGGGTCAGTTTCAATAGTTGATAGAATTGTTCGATTTTCTTTCATTTCCACACGATTATGTTGGCATAGCAATCAACGTCACTAATAGAACTTGGTATTCTATTTTATTTCAGATTCACAAAACGTTAAGCAACAACTGGTTAGGTTAAAACATACAACAAATCAAAGAGTTCACAACAAATAATTATCATCTTCTACTACACATGGGCATGAGAATAAACTGTGAAAGACTTAACATGCAGTGTGTCATAAGAAACTCAGGTGATAAGGGCTATGGAGTTGGCAAGGTTAAAATAACGGTTTTGCTAATTCTCAATCGAATGAGAATTAGCTTAATTCTCAATCGCATGACATCATCAGTTGCAAGTGGACTTGCAACTGCTTCGGACCATTCGATTTGCTTCATGATTCGTCCATCAGTTGCAAGTCAACTTGCAACTGGGATTTGATGACGTCAGTGAATGAGAATTAGCTTAATTCTCATTCGACTGAGTTGCAAGTGGACTTGCAACTGCTTCGGACCGTCTGATCTGCTTCGTGATTCGTGCTAATCATGAGTTGCAACTTGACTTGCAACTGGGAATTGATAACGTCATGTGAATGAGAATTAAGAATTAAGATAATTCTCATTCGATTGAGCGCTAGAGAGACCCTCAAAAATAACAAATAAAGGTAAAATATTTAAAATTCTTTCAACTAAACCTTATTGCTCCCAAATGAATTAGCGTGCGTGCAGTACAACTGGCATACTTGGTATTCCCATTCAATCAATTTCGTAGCCAGTAATTGTGGTTCATTATAGGACAGTAAATTGTATGTCTACAACCACTCTTTTCAAATTACAATGATGAATTGCAGAAACCCCAGATTAGGGAAATCTCAGGGTTAGCATGCACACTCCAAAGATTAATACAAATAAATATGATAATGCTGTTCTATAACATACCTTCGCTGTGGGCACTGATTTTACATGCCTGATAACTCCATCGACACTCCAGTCACGCACATTAGACATACGGGAAGTGAATGGAAATAAAATTTTGACATGTTCACGCCTACCAGAATGTGCAGCAATTTCTATAGGTGTGCGTCCATACTGCCAACAGAACAAGCAAGATTAACTCCACTTACTATTTGGAATTTGACAAAGTGGAAACATACAAGGTATCTAGACATACATAGAGCAGACATGGCATAATCCAAGAACCCAAAGAAGTAGTTTGCAAGTTCAAAAAATGTAGCTTTGCTGTTACTTGTAAGAAACAACAATTTTAATGTAGTCTATGAGGGTAAACCTACGCGGACGGCGGACCAAATATACACAAAACAGATCTGCTAAATTAGCAAATTCATTAGGATACCTATTTCGAAGTTTACATTTTGAAGATGGAAAACCAATCAGAGTATGACATGTTAGGTATGGACGACATTATCCATGTAGCAGCAAGGGAAAAAAGCTTACATTGTCAGTAACATTAGCATCTGCTCCAGCCAGAACTAAGCACTTAAGGATGTCAGTTGAGCCATTTGTAGCCGCGATCATTAAGGGTGTATCTTTACCAATACCATCCACATGAGCACCGGCCTAACAATATAAACAAGGATTATATACTTTTATATGCTTCATATGGACACACATATACATAATTCTTCATTGGCATAATCATTTTATGAAAATTACAAAAGTTTAGTAAACATAACTCTCTCTTTTCACATTAGTACAGTAACCCGTAAGTTGATGCGTGAATAATGAGTTGACATACCTCAAGCAGGAGCTTAACACATTTAATTGAGCCTGCGACAGTAGCAAGAACAAGAGCTGTATAATCACTAGCACTCAAGGCTATAGTATGCTGTTGAGAGATGAAGAAATTAGAAATCTCATATAACTACAGTCAACAATAAACTTAAATAAGGGAAGGGTGTAGATATAACCATGTCACTGTGAGTAAAACTTTTGTCAAAAAGAAGAAATAACATAATTAACATACAGAAACATTGTGAACTAAATGAATTAGAATCTTATGTTATATATGAAAAGGTGCTGAATCCTTCTGACCCATCTGGAAAGTCCCTCACCACTCCAACAAATGCATACAAAATAAAAATAAAATGAGTTTCCAGCCCAGCAAAGTCAATGGCCATATAGAAGACAAAGCTCAGTCATTGTGCATTGACGGTTAAGCACTAACAAAAATATTGAAATGCTGCAAAGCAAGATCTTAAGCATGGACCCGCTAGAGTGATACTGTATCTTGACATTGCTAAGATGTTAAGCTGCAACTTGTCAAAATATGTCATGCACGGACAGTAGAAACAAAAAAGGGTATGTAGGAGTTCATAAAGTAAGATATGCATACGCTAGAAAACAGAAACATGTGCACAGTCAGGTCTATCGACTCCACCTGGTGGAAATTTTACATGTGCAATGAAATAAGAAAAATAACCGCTGAAAAGGAGACTACATGTTGATTTGTAGATTAGAGAAAATGGGATTCATTCGAAAGAAATAGCGACACACCGCTCATGTTACCAAGACGCAATAATAATGAGACTATGGTTTAGAAAGTGGAGCAGGTGAAGAATCGTACTCCACATGATTAAAGCTTACAGTTAAAAGGGATTAAGAGAACACAAATCTAGCACGTGAAACCAACCACATGAAAAAAAAACTCAAATATGAGATGATGGATAGGAAAACAATCACATAAATAAATACTCCCTACGTTCACTATTCTAAGATGTTTTAGCTTTTATCTAGACGTGTTTCAGTGTGTAGGTTCACTCATTTTGGTCTGCATCTAGTCCACATTGAAATATTAAAACATCTTGTGATCGTGAACGGAGGGAGTAACTAACTAACTAACTATTACTGTGGATTTTACTATTCTAAATAGCAACCCAGTTCATTAAAAAGAAAAAATGGGGGTGATGCTTACATCTGCATCGTGGTCCAACAAAATCTTCACAATATCATCTCGCCCATTAGAAGCAGCAACATGTAATGCTGTCCCACCAAGATTTAGTGCATTCACGTGAGCTCCTTTCGAGAGTAAGAGCTTTACTATTTCAATGTTTCCTGGACACAAATACAGGATATATCATGAGTTGAATATAGATATTTTGTTGTAACTCCTTGTCTTTGTGGTGATTTGTTAATATCAACCTATCTAATACATGTTAAGAAGCTTATAATAAGGAGCTGGGTATATACACATATATATTAGCAGAACTAAAGCTATCCACGAAATACAAAGTCAATAATTATGGCTTGGGAACTGATGGAGTACACATAATTTGGACACAAGGCTATGTTTGAACTTCAGGGCTTGGCTAAGCTAAATTAACAATGTCATGGCCTGCTAGTTCTTTTTTCTGCACAGCATAATGTCTATAGCGGGGGGAAAAGAACTTCCACATACAGCATGCACTTTACTCCCTTTCTTCAGATGTTTGCCACTACAGAAAATACATAATAGATATATGGGTCCTCACGCAGTAATCACGAAAATACTTAGGAAAGATGCGTATGTGTGATGGATACTTAACCGTAGAGATCGATAATACCTTGTTTGCAGGCGAAATGGAGAAGAGTACACCCATCGGGGTCGAGCTTCTCTGTGTCAGCACCTTGATCAAGACAATAACGCACCAATTCAACATTCTCACGGGCCATAGCAGCGGCGATAGCTGTTTGGCCTGCAGGGATACCAACAGGGAGAAGGCGAGAAGCTTAATTAGCACAAATCCAGCGCATTGGACGAAACAACTACCCTACCACTCTGGTGAATAATCAAAACTAGGATGATATTTCTGCACATGGAAGTAAGCAACTATTTTAATGAAGGAAGGTGACGCACCCAACGGACCGTCGGCATCAACGTCCAATCCGAGGTCCTCGAGCAGGTAGCGGCACACGGACAGGCTCCCGCCGAGTGCGGCGTAGTGAATCAGGCGCATACCGGAGCCGTCCATTACCGCGCCCAGCTTCTCAGCAAGGCGGCGGCCTTCCGCGCCCCTGCCGAGCGCCCTCGCCGCCTCTGAAACGAAACGGATCGGCGCCGGCCAAAATCAGCACGAAATTGAAGAAGACGGAAACGAAAACGCCGGCTTACTGTACGTACGCTTGACTCGGCGGAGATCGCCACTGAAGGCCGCCATGAGGAAAGCCTGGTCGTACTTAGGGTTAGAGGAGAATCGGTTGGGTTCACAGAAACCGGAAGGGATGTCCTTGTAGCGTTCGTAGGCCTCGGGAGGGTGGAGAGGCGGCTGGGGCGCCATGGCGACAGGGTTGAAGGTAGGTAGGGTTTAAGCCAGGGGTTGGATGGGGAGGCGTAGGCGGGAAGGAAGTGAGGGGAGGGAGGCCGGGGAAGACGACGATGGAAATGGAAACCCAGCGGGCAGCGAATTTTCTTGTAGCGAATTTCCTGTAGAGTACTCTACATGAGATCAAATTAAAAAAAAAATCCTGTAGAGTAGATAGGATACATGAGATCAATTTTTTTAATTGACAAAACATGTTCAAATATTCTCAAAAAAATTGACAACACACATCTACTCCCTCCGTTCCAAATTAAATGACTTTCATTTGTGTACATGTGGATGTATATATACTTGTAACATGTCTAGATACATCCACATGTGAATAAATGGAAGTCAATTAAAATGGAACGGAGGGAGTATGTATACAACGCCAAAACTTTGCTGCTTCAGATTCAACCTATATTTAGAGAGGCAATTAAGAAAAACTTCGGTGTGGGAACCACTATTCACGGTGTAATATGGCCCTTTTGTTTCTCTAACTCTAGATCAAGTTCTGCGCTGCAATTTTTTGGAGTTGTAGAAACAGCCCATAGTTATTTTGTGTAAGTTTTCAGATTTTTTTTAACAATTTTTAAATATGATTTTTTTGGTGACATGATCCTATGATTTCACCTAAAGAACAGATCATATACAAGTCTCCCTGCGATTTGTGCGGCTCGATAGGGACACAGAAGAGTGCACCACAAGTGACGATGTGGCAGAGGCATTATCGCTCAAAAAAATAGTATCGAATTAAAGCAGCGTGCTGATATTAAAGTGTTGTTGTCTGAATTTAAAAAGTGACGGGCGGACCATTCTGCACAGTCGGATTTATCATCGACTAAAAACGAAACCTTGTAGTATGAAGCGGTAAATAAGCTTGTAGAACGTTGGATGATATCAAAAGAGTTGGGTGAAGCGTTGATCGAGATACTGAATTTGTCGACACATTTTCCACTATTCTGCTTTATAACACTCACAGTTTCATAAGAGACGTGTCCTCAAGGACGAAAACTAGGCAAGCGTTCTGAATGAAGGAATCAACTTCCCATGTTGCTTGAGCTTTTGGTATATTTACCCACTCATATGTATCCCTAAACTTTGGGAATTAAATTCCTCTCTAGCAATTTCTTAGGAGCAATGAACATTGTGCCATCAGGATTTATCAGTGGTAGGTATGGTGTAGGAATAGCTGAAGGACCAAGATGATTTTTGAGTTGACTGGCATGGAAGGAGGGGTGTAGCTGCCAGCCTTCATGCATAAAGCTTGTAAGATACACTACTAATTTTCTAAATGACTCGGCAAAGACTTTCATTCATTTTGAGCATTCATGAGTTTTTCCTTGATCTGTCTTGAGATGTTCTTATTGGTTTGGACTATCAGTTTCAGAATCAAATGGTAGTAGTGTTTTGAGCCAATTGTGAAGGTGGTCTTCCATACAAAGCCTTCAAAGCGTACACGTTAGGGGCGGTATGGAGCAGGTGTTTTACCACAACTTTGCAAGAGCAAAGCTAGTTAGGCCATTTATTTGGAGTTTGAAAAGCCATGCATGTGAGATATTGTTCCAGACACTTGTTCACATTTTCAGTATGTTCATTGGTCTGGGGTGATATGAACAATTTCCAAACACCTATTCACCCTTTCAGGTTACGTTCTATGTTATCAGTCGATGGATACAATGGAGTATATCCTTATCGGATGTCCTTATTCGCGGATTACTTGCCACGAGGTCATGTCTTGGATCTGCTTCACTACGAGTGTCCCATCCACGGAGGTTCGTGGATTGGTGGCAGGAGATCATCCTGGCGTCCCCTTCGGCGACACATAAGGGTATCTCTTCGGTGATCATGCTTAGGGCGTGGTGGTTTGGAAAAGATGCGGCGTAGTCATTTTTTACGACGCGCATGCTGACCTTGGCGGTTTGCTCGACACAATCAAGACGGAGGCTAAGTCGTGGGTTGTAGCGGGGCTATGGGTTTGGCAGTGATCCCCCCCCCCCCCCCCCACCACCCCCCGGTTGAGTTGTACCGGGGTGTGTGGAAGCTTTTGCATTTTCTCGGAAAAAATGAGATACTACTGCCCATGTATTCATCTATAGGTAGATTGTGTTTCTGGCTATACCTTCTCATTACCGCGCTTAACTTTCATTTCATACATGCCGATGAAAATATATTGTTATGTTAAAGCTTTACCTATATGCATGGATGATTTTTCTTCGCCTCCAAGGATAAATATAAAAATATCAATATACTATTGTAATGTTTCTGATGTTATATTAGTTAATTTGTTACAGCTTTGTTATGTTTTATTTTAGTATTTAGTGAGATCAAGATGATAGTCTTTACATTAGCCAATTGTATAGGAGTGAAAAATGCATTGTTCCTATTTATTTGAACAAGTATTGATCTATCCGGTGCAGGCAGCAGCGGGAGTGGTGGCTCAGCTCGGCGGCGACGAGGTATCTGATCGACTTGTTGAAAAAGCATTGTCGCTCTTTATCTTGTTTTGGTGTTGATGATAATACAAGGGTTGCATCTAACATTTTGAGTAAGCTTGAACAGGTTCATATATTGTGTCCATCGCGTTCGCAATTCTAAATGGAGCTTTTGGAGTATATATGCCAGGCGGCGGTAGTACCGCTCGGATAGGTGGTAGTACCGCCAGTTCCGTGGCAGCAAGCCGCAGCGGCAGTACCGCTGGAAACGGGTTCTGCTCGCGGTTCCGGTACCTCCAGCGGTACCGGCAGCGGTAGTACCGCTGAGGAGGAGATGCTCTCCAATCAACCAGCGACGCAATGAAGACCGCAGCGGTAGTACCACTGGGGGTACCGCCAGATCAAGCTTCGGAGGGCCTCTGCGGTACCGCCAGCGGTACCACTGGCGATAGTACCGCTGGTGCGGGACAGACGCGCAGAAGACCGTTGACTTCACTGGCGCAACGATGAAGACTGCCAGCGGTAGTACCGCTTAGTCCAGCGGTAGTACTGCTAGTGCGGGATTCTGTCCCCAATGGGCAGATCTGAGGGAGGGGGTATTTAAATCCCTCCACCTACATTGGGACAAAGTGACCTACACGAATTAAATCCCCATTGTTGAAGAAGATTCAAACTCCTAGATCTCCCACTTCAACCACCCAATCGTTTTGATTCTTTGAAAGGTGCTTGAGAAGATCTAGATCTACACCTACACCGAAGGAATTTCATTTCCCCCATCATCTTTGTGACTCTTGTTACTCCTTGGATTGCTTGTAAGCCCTTTGTGCGTTTTGGAGGCTCAACTTGTTGCGAGAAGCTCCGGGACATTGTTGGGAGGCTCCAACTCGGAGTTCCCTGACCTTTGTGTACCAGTTTGGTCAACGTCTTCAAGTCGACCTCGTAGTGGATGAGCCAAACCCCCACAGGTGAGACTCACGTAGAATAGAGTGAACACATCCATGCTATTGGCGTGCCTAGATGGCTCCACACTCTCCAAATTAGATGTACTTCCCTTGGGAAGGAACTACGGAAATCATCTCCGTGTCACACTTTACAGTCATTTCTATCCTTTACTTGTTGCTTCAGCTACTTGTTATATCTTGCTTGTATCATAAAGATTGTATCATCTACATAGTGCACATGTAGTCAACCTTGTTATACATTGCTCAAGCCGTGATTAAAAAGAAAATAATTTTAATTTGGTAATCGCCTATTCACCCCCTCTAGTTGACCATATCGATCTTTCACTTGTGCCGCCGGCCAAGGTGGGCCTGTGACAGCCGATGGCCACTTTTGATATAAGGCTCAACCATGGGAAGGAGCTCATATGACAGTCCCTCAGTCCCAGGCTCCCAGCAGACGTGCTTGAGTACTCAGGTTGGCGGCGATGAGCGACGGAGGCACCTCATTCAGAGGCTGGAAGAACACCACGAGACGCAGGATCTCATTCAATCAATCCTGCAGCAACCCGGCTTTGAGGAGACTGCAGTTTGGAAGTGGACTCTCGGCGATCACTACACGGCCAGCTCGACATATTGAGTTCAGTTCGAAATCCAGCTCAGATCTGACGACAGAGCGCTTATATAGACCACCAAAGCTGCTAACAAAAGCTTACTTTTCTCACAGCAGTTTAAACAACAAAAACATTTGAAGGCCTCGAGGCACATACAGTACATTATATGATGACATTACACGTACCAGTTTCAATGGAAGTAGAACTGTAGAAGACGATATTTGGCTTCAAACAGACCCAAAACGACAAACAGGAGATCAACATCAATCTGGCAATACACTCACTTCAGATGTTGTAAAGACATTGTTCAATCCGACAATACTCTCAAGTTTTTCATGCCAACAGAACCATCAAATAATATTCTGTATACTAAATAACATTTGCGCCGAAAATCCCAATCGCAGCATCCAGTGAGGCCAAGGGGCTTCACAGATTATCGCCATTCAGATGACCATGATTAGCAAAAAGGTCATCTAACAACTAACATAACCTACTTTCATGTTCGTAGCTTTCTGTTAACGCCTTACAGGACAGTAAAACAGGGCACCTCCATTTCTTCTGTAAGTACTGCCAGTTTATGGTATCTACTAGCTGGTGCTAATCAAGCAAATCTTTTATAGCGCCACTGCCAGATATCTTCATGGATTCCAAGGCCTCCCTGCATATTTCGATTCGAACTGTAAGTGTGATGTCTAAAGCCTGTTCTACGACAAAGATCACGACGACAAAGGATTTCAAAAGCATCTTGAGCGATTATCCATGTGCGCTAAACCTGAATGTAGCTAAAAGGGACAAGTACGATACCTTAACCCCTCTTCAATCTCTGTGTTCCCTGGCTCCAGTTTAGCAGCTTCAAGAAATGCACCACATGCCTTTTCATAGTCCTGAAGACCAAACGTCAGTACGTAAATCAAAACGGATTTGCCAAACAAAAGGCAGAAATTGTGTTCCCGCAGAAAATTAGGAACTGATCTAAGCATCCGTCCCACCTTCAGTAACATCAGAGCAGTTCCTTCACGATAGCAGGCCTTTGCCCAGCTAGGTCGCAGCATCTTGCAAAGTTGAGCATCCTTCAAGGCCATCTCCGCATTACCAAAGCGAAGCCAGCATAGGCTCCGGTTTGAAAGCAAGGTTGCATTAAAAGGGTCAAGTTTAATTGCCTACAACAAGATAGAAGATTAACACAAATGTTTTAGATTTGCCAGCAAGAATCTGTTGTGCTGACTGAATCACTAAACTATTTCATCTTCATAAAATTTATGCAGTAAACACAAGTCATCCATGAAAAGATTAACTTGTATAAGCATGCCAGAGGATAACTGTTCATCCAAACTATCTCTGCCCTGGATGCACAAAATATGAATCCATAGACAAATAGGCAACCAGAACAGAGGGACAAAAAAGATAAAGTCAGTGGATATTTGAAAGCAAATATAGCCATGTGTGTTCATTGGCAAACCTCTCGAAGAGTGAACTCCCTAATGGCCTTCCAACATTCTTAGAAACAGCCAGGAGTACCCAACCTACCATTTACAAAGTTATCCATAGATACCTTAATTTGCATGTCATTGCGTGCTGCTAGCAAGATAATCCTATTAACTGGATCCCACCCTGGACTTGGACACATTGTCTAGAACATACAATTAACATAGGTTGTTCACTGAATTTGCATAACAAAGTACAGGAAAGTATCATTTCAAGGTAGCCCAGCTAATTATGTGAACCTAACTCTATATCAGGGTCAGACAGCAGGGTCCGTGGAGCAGATGGATATACATAGACTCCAGCGAGAGAACTTCAAATTTAAACTAATTTGTCTCCTTTGAAACTACGTACATGAGCGTCCATTTATAAGGACTACTTAGACAGTCAGACTTCTCCTGACTCTCATGCAACTCCAATATTGACACGACTCGCCTAAAAGAATCAACCTTAACAAAGATGCTGATAGACTACTTGGACATATCGAATCTACTTCTGAATTCAACGGACTATATCTCTAAACCAACTCCAAAACCATTAATCTATTTTCTTGGTGTCCGCTTCTTCCTAGATGGTTTGCAGGCCAGCCGCTTATGTTGGTCTCTAGACTGATGTGCTGATGCCTGGCCTATCTCACAATGATGAATTGTATGCAATGGTAGCATGACTCGCGCTGGCACTGATCCAACTGTGTCATGAATAAAATAATTGCATTATAAGAGATTACAGAAAAAGCAGCATAACACAAAGGGCTTACAGGCGCAATCTCTATATACGTCACAACATTACCACGTCTGCAAAGCGCGCAGAGAGCATAATTTCCATCACGTATGTCATTCACGAAGGAAAACGAACTAACGAGTCAAATGCATTGTAGGTCCTTAAACTTGTTCTGAACAGTCAATAAACTTCAACAAACAAGATGCAAAAATATACCTCCTGATAAATGTTTGCTGCAGCAAAATAATTCCCATTCTTGAACGCCTCATGTGCTTTAGATTTAGCACTAGCAAGCATAGCTTTCTGAAACGTTGAGAACAATCAAATGAAATAAAATTCAATATCATATGTAATCCCGTCCCCACATGCTTAGTAGAAAATATATAATTAACTTCTACCTGAATTAACTCAATAGTTCTACCGTTTACGAAGTGGCCATGTATATTAAAGTTAAATTAATATTAAACCTACTACCTCCTGATAAATAATAAATGGGTCAGTCTCAACAGTTAATAGAATAGTTCGATTTTGTTTCATTTCCACACGATTCTACTGGCATAGCAAGCAACATCACTGATAGAACATGGTAATCTATTTTATTTCAGATTCACACACCTTAAATTCAATCAACATTACCGATTACCACACCTTGCATCCTCTACAAAATCCACAGCAAAAAATAAAGCCTTTAGTCCCAAGCAAGGGATAGCCTACCTTAAAAAAACCACAGACCATGGATATATTTGGTTTGTGTCCAAGATTGCCCTACCAAAAGTTTGGCTAGCCAAAATTTTGGTTGAGGTTTCACTTGCCCATGGGTTGGCCAACAACAGCTAGAAAAATGAACTAGAATTGGCAAAAAGCATTGACATGCGAAAAGGTTGGTAAACCATCCAAGACCAATTTTTTTGGTCATAGTCAAAATATCGATAAGGTGCACTTTGGTCATAATCCAAACATGCCCCATGATCTAATCGATAAAAACACTCCCTCCATATCATAATATAAGATGTTTTAGGTATTCCAATACGGACTACATACGGAGCAAAATGAGTGAATCTACACACTAAAATACGTCTATATACATCCATATATTGTCTGTATTATTATACCTAAAACATCTTATATTATGATACAGAGGGAGTATTATTTATCTTATCCAATTCATCATATATTATTTTATGTTAATCTCAAATGCTAATCACGGCCTAAATTGGTTCAAAATCAATACTGGTTAATCCTGGTTACGTTAATACTCACAAAAACTAAAAGAGTTCACAACAAATAACTCCATCTTCTAGTACACATGGACATGATCACATGACAATAAACGGTGAAAGACTTAACATGCAGTGTTCCATAAAAAACTCAGGCGATAAGGGATATCGAGTTGGCAAGTTTAACATAACAGATAAAGGTAAATATTTAAAATTCTTTCAACTAAACCTTATCGCTCCCAAATGAATCAGCGTGCAATACAACGGGCATACTTGACATTACCAATCAATCAAATTCGTAGCCAATAATTGCAGAAAACACAAATTAGGGAAATCCCACAGCTAGCATGCACAAGCCAACAACTAATGTAAATAAATATGATAATGCTGTTCCATAACATACCTTGGCTGGGGGCACTGATTTTACATGCCTAATAACTCCATCGACACTCCAGTCACGCACATTAGACATACGTGAAGTGAATGGAAATAGAATTTCGATATGTTCACGCCTACCAGAATGTGCAGCAATTTCTAGAGGTGTGCGTCCATACTGCCAACAGAACAAGCAAGATTAACTTCACTTAGTATTTGGAATATGACAAAAGGGGGAACATACAAGGTATCTAGACATACATTGAGCAGACATGGTATAAACTCAACTATATCTATAGGATAAATAAGTGGAACTTAGTTCACGTGAGCTGCTTAAGATATGAAATGGTGTCTTCTAGTGTAGCAATGAGCAGACGGAACATTGCCTTGCTGTCTAAGATCAGTCAAGCACCACACAAGAACAACATTGATACTATACACGAATTATTACATGATAACACTACCCCCCAACAACTTCTAGGACGAAGCAGATAAGAAATAACTCTTGATGATAATTGCAATTTCGGTTTATTTTTTTCTCAAACCCGCCTTCTACATTTTAATCCAACAAATCCAAAGAAGTAGTTTGCAAGTTCAAAGTTAGCTCCAAGGTACGTTGCTCCTATCTAGCAGATAACCCAGAGCCGTCACATACTAACACGTCTCTCCAAATAATCAAATGGAATATGGTATTGAATTTAAAATGTACCTTTGCCGTTACTTATAAGAAAAAACATGTTTTTAATGCAGTCTACAAGGGTAAATCTACATGGAGCGAAAATACATAAAACAGATCTGCTAAATAATCAAATTCGTCGGGATATCTATTTCTAAGTTTACATTTTCAAGATGGAAAACCAATCAGAATATGACATGTTAGGTATGGACGACATTATCCATGTAGCAGCAAGGGAAAAAAAGCTTACGTTGTCAGTAACATTGGCATCTGCACCAGCCAGAACTAAGCACTTAATGATGTCAGTTGAGCCATTTGTGGTCGCGATCATTAAGGGTGTCTCTTTACCAATACCATCCACATCAGCACCAGCCTAACAATATAAACAAGGATTATATACTTATATGGTTCATATGGGCACATGTATACATAAAATTCTTCATTGTCATAATCATTTTATGAAAAATAAAAAATTCAGTAAACATAACTATCTCTTTTTACATTAGTACAGTAACCCGTAAGTTGATTTGTGAAAATGAGTTGACATACCTCAAGAAGGAGCTTAACACATTTCAATGAGCCCACGCCAGTAGCAACAACAAGAGCTGTATAATCAGTACCACTCAAAGCTATAGTATGCTGTTGAGAGATGAATAAATTAGAAATCTCATATAACTATAGGCAACATTAAACATAAATAAGGGAAGGGTGTAGATATAACCATGTCACTGTGAGTAAAAACTTTTGTCGAAAAGAAGATGCAACATAGTTAATATACAAAAACATTGTGAACAAAAGGAATTAGACTCTTATGTTATACTCCCTCCATTCCGTTTTTTATTGTCGTGGAGAAACAACTGAGGAAGTACAAAAAAAAGGAACAGAGGGAGTATATGAGAACGTGGTGACTTCTGACCCATCTGGAAGTCCCTCACGACTCCCAAGAATTCATCTGAAAGCAAAAAAGAATAAAAAGAGTTTCCAGCCCAGAAAATTCAATGGCCATACAGAAGACAAATTTCAGTCATTGTACATTAACAGTCATTCGGTCAAGCACTACAAAAATATAGTAATGCTGCAAAGCAAGATCTTAAGCATGGACCCATTAGAGTGATACTGTATCTAGACATTGCTAAGCATGCTAAACTTCAGCTTGTCAGAATATGTCATGCAAGGACAGTAGAAACAAAAATGTGCAGGCGTGCAGTTCATAAAGTTAGATTATGCATACGCTAGAAACAGAAGCATGTGCACAGTCAGGTGTCTGGAATGCATCTATTGGACATTTTACATGTGCAATGAAATAAGAAAAATCACCGCTGAAAAGGAGACTACACATTGATCTGTAGATTAGAGAAATGGGATTGGTTTGAAATAAATGGCGACACATTGCTCATGTTACCAAGATACTCATCAAAAAACGAGTCACAATCTGGAGGAGATGAATTTGACGGGTTGTTTTCAGTTTGTGGCTAATATGCACTCTTTTCTCTCGATTTCTCTAAGTACAGAATTAGTCCACCACATGCAAAATACTGGTGTCGTAATATCCGTGCCAAAACCTTAGACACCTTACATTAAGAAACGGAGGGAGTACAATACTACTGAGACTACGGTTTGGAAACTGGAGCAGGTGAAGAATCGTACTCCACATGATTAAAGCTTACAGTTAAAAGGAATTAAAAACACAAGTCAACACGCAAAGCCAACCACATGAAGAAAAAAACTCAAATATGAGATGCTGGATAGGGAAACAATCACATAGGTAAATAACTATTACTATGGTTACTATTCTAAATAGCAAGCCGGTTCATCAAAAAGAAAAGATGGGGGTGATGTTTACATCTGCACCGTGGTCCAACAAAATCTTCACAATATCATCCCGTCCATCCGAAGCAGCAACATGTAGTGCTGTCCCACCAAGATTCAGTGCATTAACGTGAGCTCCTTTGGAGAGCAAGAGCTCTACTATTTCATACTTTCCTTGATACAAAATACAGTATATATCATGAGTTGAATATAGAATACTTTGTTGTAACTCCTTGTCTTTGCGGTGATGTGTTAATATTAACCTATCTAACAAATGTTAAGAAGCATACAATAAGGAGCTGGGTATTTACACAAGAAGAACACTTAGGATAGATGAGTATGTGTGATGGATAAGCCTAGAGATCGACAATACCTTTGATGGTGAGATGGAGAAGAGTACACCCATTGCAGTCGAGCTTCTCTGTGTCAGCACCTTGCTCAAGAAAATAACGCACCAATTCAACATTCCCACGGGCAATAGGAAAGGTAATAGCTGTTTGGCCTGCAGGGGTACCCACGGGGAGAAGGAGATAAGCTTTAATTAGCACAAATCCAGCCCATCTGACGACGAAACAGCTACCCTACCACTCCGGAATATAATCCACAGCCCATCTGCACATGGAAGTAAGCAACATTTTTAAGGAAGGAAGGAAAGGAAAGGTATTTAAGGTGACGCACCCAACGGACCGTCGACATCAACGTCCAATCTGATGTCCTCGAGCAGGTAGCGGCACACGGGCAGGCTCCCGCCGAGTGCGGCGACGTGAATCAGGCGCATACCGGAGCCGTCCATTACTGCGCCCAGCTTCTCAGCAAGGCGGCGGCCTTCCGCGCCCCTGGCCAGCGACCTCGCCGCCTCTGATACGAAACGGATCGGCCCCAAAATCAGCACAAAAACACTGAGATTCGAAATTGAAGAAGAAGACGAAAACGCCGGCGTCCTATACGTACGCTTGACTCGGCGGAGATCGCCGTCGAAGGCTGCCTTGAGGAAAGCCTGGTCGAGGTTAGGGTTGGAGGAGAATCGGTTGGGTTCACAGACACCGGGAGGGATGTTGTTGTAGCGGTTGTAGGCCTCAGGAGGGTGGAGAGGCGGCTGGGGCGCCATGGCGAGAGGGTTGGAGGTAGCTAGGGTTTAAGCCAGGGGTTGGATGGGATGGGGGAGGAGGGAGGCGTAGGCGGGAAGGAAGGGAGTGGAAGCGGAATGGCGGCCAGACAAGACGACGATGGAAATGGAAACCGAGCGGACAGAATATTACGGACGTTCTCAGCTCCGTCCTCCGTGAGGCTTTGTTTCTAGAATTTTGGACTAGGAGATAATTTGTGGATTGGATCAAACCACTACCTTTACCCAATCCACACAATTCACAAATTCTCAATCCACTAGGGAAGGGTAGTGTTTTAAGTATTAAAGAAAATACACTAGAGTTTGAAAAATTCATGGGAAAATGGGGATAAAACCTATCAAATACACTAGAAACAAACGGTACCCTAAATTATGTGAGGATTTAGATTTTAATCGGGATAATCCCCACCAATCCTCACAAAAAAATTAGAAACAAACATAGCCGAATCATTTCTGGCCATTTACTGTCCGAATACAAGCAAAGCTGTCATTTTTACGATGCCTGATCTTGGCGGTTTGCTCGACACGATCAAGACATACGATAAGTTGTGGGTTATAGCGGGGCTACGGGTTGGCAGCGATTCATCCTAGGTTAGGTGTAGATTGTTGAGTTGTACTTGTACCAGGTTGTGGCCTTTCTAGACTTACAATAACGGATAAAACATGTTGTTCGCATGGGCAACTACACACCTAGGTCTGAAATTTGAGGCAACCCGAGCCGGCTCGGCTGCACTCGTTAAAGCTCGATCAATTAGTGAGTCAGCTCGGCTTGACTCGTTTTATAAACGAGTACAGAACTAGAATTCGGCTCAACTCGCTAAACTCGAGAGTTTGTTCATATAACTCATTTAGCTTGATAAAACTGTTAACATGCATTATAAAAGATTTTATGTAGAATTGTTTATAATTATTTTGGCATGTGTGATACATTTATCACAACAATCAATGATAATATGACACTATCAAATAATATCTAGTCGTTAAACTATGATAATAACAAAAAATTGTTCACGAAAAAGAAGAATACATGTAACAAATTTTCTTACCTAGTTAAACGAGCTAAACGAGTAGTTAGGAACTTGGCTCGTTTAACTCAAACTTGTTAACCATCTAAAATGAAAATTTGGCTCGGCTCGTTTAGCAACGAGTTCGATACAAGCCGAGTCGAGTTTCGAGCTACTCATTTAACTCACGAGTTTCGAGTTTTAATCCAGCCTATACACACCTTAGTTTGACCTGCCCTTAAATGTTACGAAAAAAAGAATACAACAGGGTGGGAACTCAACATTAGAGTTGATAGGATTATCCAAAAAATACTTTGAATCTTTTTCAACTCATGTGCCGGTTGTTATGATTTTCAAAGTCAACAGAAAAGGTCAACTCAAAAGTCAATCTTAAAAAATTATGAACAAAATATATTTTTTTCAAAATTTTGAAACCAGTTTTATACACCAAAAAATTGTGCTCTACCGGGATATCAAGATAAAGTAGGAACATACGGCTTGTAATAAACTTTTTCTAACGTTCAATGAAACACAAAGTTTTTGCATTTTCTCGAGAAAAAAGAGATATTGCTACCAGTGTAGTCATCTTTTGGTAGATTGTGTTTTTGGCTATACCTTCTCAGTTACTATGTTTAACTTCCATTTCATACATGTGGATGAAAATATATGGTTGTGCTAACATTCAACTCTTATCTTTTCAACGAAACACCTGAAGGCCGCCCATCCCGTTTGTCTCGTGAAAAAGATGTAAATTGCTTATTTCTGAAACATGGAGGGTGTATATATAATTGTTTTCTGTTGGAATTATGATTCATTTGTCAATGTTGATCTATTTAGTTGAGTTAGTCCTCCACTCCTTTTAGATATATAGCATTGAAAAGAACAGTCAACCTAAACCCTTTTGTAGGTTTTCTTCTTCTTGGGATTGGGAGAAATACATGCTGGATTGTGTCAAACTATTCAAGCCATTCATCAGATTTACCCTGGCATGTGTATAAGTGTTGCTCCCTTGCTCTTGGGATTGGTACTGCATCAGGTTACGTATCTATTTATGTGTATAAGTGTTGCTCACTTGCTCTTGGGATTGGTACTGCATCAGGTTACGTATCTATTTATGCGTAAGCGCCTGCCAGATGTCACAGTATTTATAGTTATATACAATGTTTGGGATATCGCTTCTCGTTAACTTATCGGTCGACCTAACATAAGAGATAAATCGGCTTATTGACAGATTAATCAATTTTGTCTGGCGACTATTTATCGGCAAGGTTTTGACAAATCTCATGTTTTCGTATCATCAGGATTGATCAACATGGCAAACTCTTAAGCCATGTCATATGTATTCCCTTAAGTAACCTGAGATATACCGGAAGTAGCCATCTACACAAATAGAAGGCATCAAGACCAAAAAAACTCAAACAACATAAAAAAGTGGAGCTAAATCGGGTGGGGACACAGATTTACCGGTGAATATCGGTGATATATCGGTGAATATTTGCGAATATCCACGATATATAGCTCTGACAACCGATATATCCAGATGGTAAACGCCGGCGGTATTGACTTATCTTATCGGTCTGACCCTGATAAGCGACAAACCGACCGATTTATCGGCTTACCTGCCGATATTTTGAATAGTGGTTATATGGCCTTACAAGTATGTACTTTGGTGGTGTCATCATTAGGATAACTAGTAGGCCTTGGCGCGGCGGCACGCCGCGCCCATGGGCAGACCCTGTCGCTGCATACTAATAGAATCCGATAAGTGATATCACCTGAACTCTTCGATAGAGACCCAAAAAAGGACATGTCAGGCAGTTGTCAGATCTAATAGACCAGGCGTTGCAAGAGGTAGATTTTATCAAACTTACTTCACCGACGCTTGATATAGGCTTTTGTATATACCATGCCCTTTAGTAAACATGCCAAAATCAATGCGAGAGAGTACCATTCACTTGCTATTGTAATTATCAAAAGATGCCTACAACTATATTAGTATTAGTACCGAGATGTTCTAAACGAAAAATAGCTAATGGAGAATTTCTCTGGTCTGGAACACCCATACCAATAGAATACATGCTACTGAGATTAAGATGGACCGTCTACGTAAGTCGGACACTTCAAATAGCCGAAAAATTATGAATTCACGATCACAGGCAATTAGGGAAAATCAAGTACATATATTGGAATTGCCACGAAATAGATAAACTCTTCAACCACATAGATCTTACAATAGTCACATCATACTACCGGATGAAATTGGAATGTCCATATAAGAACCACAGAGAAGCTATGACATAACGCAACTTGTTGCCTTATTCTTCATCATCGGAGATAACGATCACCTCCGGCGGCACTTTAGCAGGTACCTGATTTTCCTTTTTACTATCGTCGTTGAGCAGCTTGAGCCTCTTAACCGCACCCTGCTCTCCTGCTCGACTCCTGAGGCGATCCTGCTCCTCTTTTGCGTACTCCACCAAGTGCCTGGCAAACTTGTCCCGGTGCGCCATGGCTCGAGCGGCCGGGGGGTCTAACGCGAGCGTAGCTTGGCGCTTGGCGGCCGCGTGATGCATGTAAAATGCATACATGAACTTTACATTTTATTACATGTTATTCCATGTTATTTGCATCATATAAGGGTTATATTCATGATTTATATTAAGTTTTGGGGATAATTAACAATGTCCCCATTTTTCTGGAATTAACCCTGCACTGTCAGAAAACCCCTTTTTCTATATTTTTACGTTTCAGGCGACCAAACGATGTCCAAATGACCTGAAACTTTACGGGGATCACTTTTTTGGAAGGAACGAAACGTAGGCGCAAAGGAATCGAAGAAACGGAGACCAGAAGGCAGAAAGGGGTGGGCCCACGTGGCCAAATTCCCTGACCGCATGGGACCCACCAAGTTGGCCCTCGGGCCTCCGCTGTTGTCGATCCTTCTTCCCGAAGCTTCGTCTTGACCTAAAAACGACTATATATAGACCCCCCAGGGCTTTCGCGAAAGGGAGCGCCGCCGAAACACAGAAACCACGAAACAGAGACCTGGAGCTGCAGATTGGAGGGGGAAAACTCCGGCGGGGCGCTGCCGGGGTGGTCTCCATCTTCTCCAACGACTTCTCCACCGTCTCCATGATGAAGGGGGAGTAGTCCACCCCCTGGACTTGGGTTTGTGGTGGTAACTTATGTATCTCTCCTCTCTTTGAGCTTCACTAATTAGTACCGTATGAGCTGCTGAACATGATTACGGTCATCTATGTAATTTCTAAGGTGGATATTGTGGTATGAGATGATTTGTTATGCATTTACCGTTGTGTTGGAGCTTTTATGATTTGTCATACTTTGGAGATATTCTATGATGCATGGGATGGTTTGATTTATGCATAATGCCTTGTTTATCCTTGTCATGAGGTGATTGACACCACCAAGTGTGGATAGATGATAGAGATGTGGTCATGCACACGAATTATGAATCATTGCACTAGTGTTTAGAATATTGTCCATTATGAAGTATGATGTATGTAGGTACGGGATGGCCGATGTGACACGGCATATGTATTGAGTGACATGTGAAAAATAGCCCAACATCCTTTATCTGGGGGTAAAAAGAAAGAGTATGATGTGGGAGTGACAACAGCCATGCTAGCCTTGCGGGGGTGACATAGCACACAAATGAGTATTTCTTTCAACTATGTGTTTTAGGACATATAGCCGTCATTAAAAGCTACCATTAAAACATGACAATTGTGTGTACTTTATCCATAAGATGATAATCACCATAGATGAGAGAGAGAGAGGATTAAGTGAACCCATGAACCCATGTCCATTGTTCCTATAAGAGAAAACCTTTGTCTTGTCCTCTTGCATTGAAGAGGATTGGGACACTTTTACATTTTGTTTTGTTGCATTAAACTTCCATCCATTAAATCAACCATCTTGTTCCTTAAACTTGTTTAGTGCATAATCAACTTAAACTTGTGACACTTTAGTTGTAGGGAATAGATAACTTTTCCTTCTTGCTCCTGCGGATCGATACCTTACTTCCACATTGAGAGGTGCTACAGTGATCCCCTGCTCTTGGGGGTTATCAAGTACTTTTCTGGCGCCGTTGCCGGGGAGCGTAGCGTTTAAGTTTCTATTCTTGTGTGCACTAGACTTTAGATTTATTTTATCTTGTTTTATATCTTGCAATCATCTAAGCTTGGGGAGGTTCCTTTAAACTTGTTTGGTTGTGAGTTTCTCATTAGTTTTATTTTCAGTTATATATCAAAACACATAAAAATTAAAAAAATGGAGAAAGGTTATGTCAAAACTATGGGAGCTTACTATGAATATCGATCAACCAAAGAAGGAAATAGAATGCTTGAATTGCTTGAACATCTTAATGATATGGCCACTGAGTTTTGTGAATTACACTCTCTCTATCAATGTAAGTATAATAGTGATCCTATTATTGCTTCTTATCAAGAGTGTAAATTTGCATGCCATGATATAGAACAAGTTGAGAAATATATTGCTTATGTTGCAGCCCATGAGATAGACTTTCTTATTGATAAATTTGTTGCAACTAGTCATGAAGCTCGTGTAATGAAAGGACACATTTCTATTCTTCTCCAACTTTGCAAAAAGGAATTTAGTGATAATGTTTATGTTAAAGAAAGAATTCTTGCTTCCATAAAGCTCTAATATTTTGCAGGAAGAAGATGACAAAAGCTAAGCTTGGGGATGCCCGTGCAACCCCAAGAGGATGATGAAAACATAAGCTTGGAAGAGGAAGTATGTGAAGAGGAGATTGAAATGGATGTGCTCCAACCTAAGCTTGGGGAAGAGTTGGATCTCCCAGCTTCACCATCAACAAATGATAGTAACACTCAAACTCAAAAATCTTTTGTTATTTATGAGAATCCATGT
This sequence comes from Poa pratensis, assembly GCA_947311845.1. Lineage (NCBI taxonomy): Eukaryota > Viridiplantae > Streptophyta > Magnoliopsida > Poales > Poaceae > Poa > Poa pratensis. The sequence continues at coordinate 39,833,675 of CAMZMU010000072.1, read as the reverse complement.
TATGATGAGTGTGAAACTGAAAATGCTATGGTCCTATATGATAACCCATGCTATTATGATGAAACTAAAAATGCTCCTTTACTTTCTATTAATGCAACTAGTGAACTTATTGATGATAATGAGGAGTATTGCTTAAATATGCTATATGATAATGCTTTAGATGATGGTCCTATGCTTATTGATAAACCTCCATGTTTAGTTGTTGCTAAATTATGTGAGGATAAAAATGATATACTTGCTGTTTGTGATAGTGCTCTTACTCATGAGAGTCCTACTTTGTTTTGAACTCTCCTAATCACACCATAGAGGAGAAATTTGCTTATGTTGAGAAATACTTATGTGATTTGCAACTATCTTTAGTTCCAAATCTTTGTTGCAACCATGATATAAACTTGATATTGATCTTATTAACTATTTTGAAAGAGGGAAGCATGCTAATGAATTCCATAATAAATTTAATAATCCTCTTTATGTGCCTAAATTATCTAAGTTGAATGATTCTTGTGGTTATATGGTTGAATTTATTTCTACTACTTGCAACTATTATGAAAGAGGAGGTGATAAGAACCCTCTTTATGCTAATAATTATATGCTGCAAGTAAATATTGTTAATATGCATTGGGAAACTTCTATTTATGGTGATTCATTCATATACAAAATGCCAATGCATAGAAAGAAAGTTAGACTTCGTTGTTATTACTTTTGTGTTTTGTTTTTCTCTCAACTAGGGTTCAACTTGACTATTATTTTGATTGGTTTGAGAACACCATGGGATCCTGGTATTATGCATGAACACTTTCCAAGGAAGAGGGACACACAAAGTTCAAGCTCCCTCATGAGCTACGTCCCTTTGATTATCAAGTAAGTAAGCCTAGCTATATGGCTATAAAGAAAGCGCTTTACGGGAGGCAACCCGGTTGTTTTTGTTTGAGATTTTCTTTGAGTCCTCTTGCTGTAACAAGAGAGTAGTTTGTTAGTTTTGTTTCTGGATTTTTAATAAAGAACCAAGTTTTACCTATTTTGGGTTTGAAAAGTTGCTATTCATTTTCGGAGAGTTTTCTGCCTGCACGAAGTCTGTGCACGGTTTGATTTTTCATTTTTTATCTGTAACTCCGATTGAGCTGTAATTTGAACGTAGCTTCAACTTTTCATCCTCTGTACACGTGATTTTTTCAGATTTTTCTGACGAGTTTAAGTAGGGTAGAAAAATGCGTTTTGCTGCTGCTGTTTTTCTGGACAGATTCTGTCTTGATATTGTTTGATGCATTCTTTGAGCTTTTTGCTTGAATCTTTTTGATTCAATTGAGTTTATGAGTAGGCATACAACATTATATACTCTCTGGACATTCATATGAATTTTTGCCTAAGGATTTTATGCAGCAAGGAACCTATTTGTTTATCACTACTAATATCACCCCACAGAAAAGAAATGGGAGAAACGGTGTTTTGAAGTTTTTTCACAGGGATTAGAGGAGCTGCACCAAGAGCTATCCAAGGATGGTGAAGACCATAAGCTTGGGGATGTCAAGACAACCCCACTGGACCAACACACTCTCGGTTTGCACACGTCTAACTTCTGTTTTTCGATCAAAGCACTTTATCGTATAAACTTGGAGCGTCTGTTTTTTTTGCTTTTGTTATTTCGGTTTGTTAATAAGACCACCACTATCATTTATATATGAGAGAGCTACTGGAAGTTTGGGTTGAATTATGTTGGATGCTATTAAATATATTGGGATAGGGATGTTTGAGTTGATTTTAAAAGATACATATAGTTGCATAATTCATGTGCTTTGAATGAATGTTAATTTGCAAGTGTGTTGTCAAGAGCTATCTTTTACCATGTTTAGATGTTGAATTTTAACTTTACTTGGTTTAACATGGATTGATTAGTTCTATGGACACTTATGCATGCATTTAGATGGTCAACTTTCTCCCTATTGCTAGCCCAAAAATTACAACAAGTAAAAAGCTTGTTTCCCAACACCTTCAACCAAAGTTTTTCCAGTGAGTCCACCATATCTACCTATTAGCTTTATGCTATTCCAAGTATGTTTATCATGTTATATTGTGTTATCTACATTTCTGAATTTAAATGCTTATGTTATTGATTGTCATGGGAAAAATTGGTTAAAAGCTCTCACGAACTTGATGCACAATTTACTTTTATTGCATTTAATAAGCATGAACCATTGTGATTAAAATTATGAAGTTGTGGGCTTGACAATAGTTTTGGTTGGGAGTTAGCCCATATGTGCTGTCACATGGCAAGCTTTCAACATTGCACTTATTTATATTTAGTTGATGTCATGTACTTTTGTTTATGGATGCCTATCATGGGTGAAATGAATGTGGATACTTAGTAAGTTCAAAGAGTTTGTATAAATGGTTAGAGAAATGCCTGGGCCGCTAATCTAAGCCATGCATCATTCATGGTGGAAATTTACAGCATAACCATAATGTTCATTCAGTGATGCACCTCATAATAAAAAGCTATACCCATAGTAAATAAAAGAGTGCTGAGATTGTTCATTGTCTGTTTGTCTTGTTGTTTTGACATGGGCTTGTTCATGTCAAGGGGCAAGAGGTACCCCAGTGCAGTTCTTGATGATACTATTATTACTTGCAATGACCTTTATTTGAATTTACTTTGTGGACCAAAGTGAGTAACACATGGTGTAGGTACTTGTATTCAAGGGACATGAGACATTCAACCAATACATTGTCAAGCACACCACTCATATTTGCTTTCACTTTAAACATTAATCATTCAAGATGCTATGATAGGGGTAATGAGAGCTCCACACCAATGACTACCACATTGCAAGCATTAACTTAAGTAGAAGTGTTTGGAAGTTAGATGAAACTTATTCATGCTTTACCTCTACTTATTTATCTATCCAAAGTGTCCACCTTTTATATTCAGTTTTCATAAGAAGTACTCTATGACCACCATAGGATGTTTTTACTTTTCATTATGCATACATTTGGTCCATAGTACTTTCTTCTATGTTACACTTTGTGAATTTATCATTGAACATCTTTACATTGAGTATTTGATATCACTTCATAATTTATCTTGCATATTGTTATTCCTTTGAAGAATGAATCATTTGACTTATGTAGCAATAGTAATCACCTTTGATATCCATTGATAGTATTAAAATGCAAAGTCCATGTTAGTTTTATCACCTTCATACTCGGGACGAGCATGGGTTAAGCTTGGGGATGTTGATGCATGTAAAATGCATACATGAACTTTACATTTTATTACATGTTATTCCATGTTATTTGCATCATATAAGGGTTATATTCATGATTTATATTAGTTTTGGGGATAATTAACAACTTCCCCATTTTTCTGGAATTAACCCTGCGCTGTCAGAAAACCCCTTTTTCTATATTTTGATGTTTCAGGGACCCAAACGACGTCCAAATGACCTGAAACTTTACGGGGATCACTTTTTTGGAAGGAACGAAACGTAGGCGCAAAGGAATCGAAGAAACGGAGACCAGAAGGCAGAAAGGGGTGGGCCCACGCGGCCAGATTCCCTGACCGCGTGGGACCCACCATTGGCCCTCGGGCCTCCGCTGCCGTCGATCTTTCTTCCCGAAGCTTCGTCTTGACCTAAAAACGACTATATATAGACCCCCCAGGGCTTTCGCGAAAGGGAGCGCCGCCGAAACACAGAAACCACGAAACAGAGACCTGGAGCTGCAGATTGGAGGGGGAAAACTCCGGCGGGGCGCTGCCGGGGTGGTCTCCATCTTCTCCAACGACTTCTCCACCGTCTCCATGATGAAGGGGGAGTAGTCCACCCCCTGGACTTGGGTTTGTGGTGGTAACTTATGTATCTCTCCTCTCTTTGAGCTTCACTAATTAGTACCGTATGAGCTGCTGAACATGATTACGGTCATCTATGTAATTCCTATGGTGGATATTGTGGTATGAGATGATTTGTTATGCATTTACCGTTGTGTTGGAGCTTTTATGATTTGTCATACTTTGGAGATATTCTATGATGCATGTGATGGTTTGATTTATGCATAATGCCTTGTTTATCCTTGTCATGAGGTGATTGACACCACCAAGTGTGGATAGATGAGAGAGATGTGGTCATGCACACGAATTATGAATCATTGCACTAGTGTTTAGAATATTGTCCATTATGAAGTATGATGTATGTAGGTACGGGATGGCCGATGTGACACGGCATATGTATTGAGTGACATGTGAAATACAGCCCAACATCCTTTATCTGGGGGTAAAAAGAAAGAGTATGATGTGGGAGTGACAGCAGCCATGCTAGCCTTGCGGGGGTGACATAGCACACAAATGAGTATTTCTTTCAACTATGTGTTTTAGGACATATAGCCGTCATTAAAAGCTACCATTAAAACATGACAATTGTGTGTACTTTATCTATAACATGATAATCACCATAGATGAGAGAGAGAGAGGATTAAGTGAACCCATGAACCCATGTCCATTGTTCCTATAAGAGAAAACCTTTGTCTTGTCCTCTTGCATTGAAGAGGATTGGGACACTTTTACATTCTTGTTTTGTTGCATTAAACTTCCATCCATTAAATCAACCATCTTGTTCCTTAAACTTGTTTAGTGCATAATCAACTAAAACTTGTGACACTTTAGTTGTAGGGAATAGATAACTTTTCCTTCTTGCTCCTGCTGATCGATACCTTACTTCCACATTGAGAGGTGCTACAGTGATCCCCTGCTCTTGGGGGTTATCACTGCGCTGTCGGCGATATCCGACAGTTCGCTTTCTTCATCGTCCAAAACTGTTGCGGATACCTCCTTAGCATTGGCCTTCCTACGCATCTCTGCTTCCAGCTCGGCGTATCTCGTTGGTGTCATCACTAGTACAGAACGACACATCGGATACCCCTCTATGGCAACGGCAGGAGTTAGGCGACGGTAAATCGCGACATCCCCCGCGTGCCCGCACTAGGCCGTAAAGCAGGCCCACAACATCGGCAACGGGTGAATAGTGGAATATATGTTGGCAACGGAGTTTGGTTTAACTCCGTTACCGATGTGTGCTCATCGCACACGGACAGTTTCGTAATCTCCGTTGCCATTAGAATCAGCCCGACAGCCGGCCTATAAGAACCTACTATGCCCTTCACTCTCACTCTCACTCACTTCCAACCCTAGCCGCCGCACAGTCTCCTCTCTCTCCACTCTCTCGCATGGCTTCCACCGTCGGCGCTGGTAGATCCGGCCATCGCGGCCGTGGCCGCTCCACCCTCCGGGCCTTCTGGCAGCAGCAGCATCAGATGGTGTTGCGGGACGAGCTTGCGGAACTGGCCGCCGCCGATCCGTCCCCCGCGGGCCGGTCCCGCAGCCTTGGCGCTCGTCCGCACGGCGAAGGCTCCGGCCGCACCCGCTCATTTGGCCACCATTACCGCGAGATCCGCCAGGCGATGTACCCCGGCCGCCATCCGTCTTCCTCCTCCTCGTCCTCGTCCTCCGACGAGGAGGAAGAGGAAGAGGAAGAGGAGGAGGATCGTGATCTGGAGATCGCTTGCCAACTCTCCCGCGCCGATTTCGAGCGCGAGGACGCCAAGCGTCGTCAGGGCGAGGCCGATCTGGAGGCGGCGGTTCTCCTCTCCGAGGCGTCGACCCAGGTCGAACGCGCCGAGGAGGCGGTCTACCAGTCTGACCTCCGGGCCGCCATAGCCCTCTCTTTGGTCCACGGCGAGGGCAAGGCGCCGCCAGGGGAGGCCGGCGCTAGCTCCGTCGCCGGCGGCGACGCTAAGCGAGCCCGCCTCGCCTAATGTAAGACCCCAGTTCAATAGGATAGCTGTTTTCTAGTTGTAAGTGGCTAATTGTTTATCCATAGATTTGCTCTGTTTTTAGTAGGCATTGTTTACACATAGATTTTAGCTGTTTTCTAGTTGTAAGTAGCTAATTGTTTATTCATAGATTTGCTCTGTTTTTAGTAGGCTTTGTTTACACATAGATTTTAGCTGTTTTCTAGTTGTAAGTAGCTAATTGTTTATTCATAGATTTGCTCTGTTTTTAGTAGGCATTGTTTACATGTAGATTTTAGCTGTTTTCTAGTTGTAAGTAGCTAATTGTTTATCCATAGATTTGCTCTGTTTTTAGTAGGCATTGTTTACACATAGATTTTAGCTGTTTTCTAGTTGTAAGTAGCTAATCGTTTATCCATAGATTTGCTCTGTTTTTAGTAGGCATTGTTTACACATAGATTTTAGCTGTTTTCTAGTTGTAAGTAGCTAATTGTTTATCCATAGATTTGCTCTGTTTTTAGTAGGCATTGTTTACACATAGATTTTAGCTGTTTTCTAGTTGTAAGTAGCTAATTGTTTATCCATGGATATGCTCTGTTTTTAGTAGGCATTTTTACACATAGATTTTAGATGTTTTCTAGTTGTAAGTAGCTAATTGTTTATCCATGGATATGCTCTGTTTTTAGTAGGCATTGTTTACACATAGATTTTAGCTGTTTTCTAGTTGTAAGTAGCTAATTGTTTATCCATAGATTTGCTCTGTTTTTAGTAGGCATTGTTTACACATATATTTTAGTTGTTTTCTAGTTGTAAGTAGCTAATTGTTTATCCATAGATTTGCTCTGTTTTTAGTAGGCATTGCTTACACATAGATTTTAGCTGTTTTCTAGTTGTAAGTAGCTAATTGTTTATCCACGGATATGCTCTGTTTTTAGTAGGCATTGTTTACACATATATTTTAGCTGTTTTCTAGTTGTAAGTACCTAATTGTTTATCCATGGATATGCTCTGTTTTTAGTAGGCATTGTTTACACATAGATTTTAGCTGTTTTCTAGTTGTAAGTACCTAATTGTTTATCCATGGATATGCTCTGTTTTTAGTAGGCATTTGCTCTGATTTTAGCTTTGTGCATCCTGTGCATCCTACATGGCTCGCTTGCTCCATCCCTGGAATTTGTGTGTCCAATCTACCTATATATGAGGCATTGTTTAGGCTAGATTCTAGTTGTAATTAGTTCTATATTTTCTGTAATGCCGATGAAGAAGCATATGTCTTGTTTATAGAGATGAAGGAGCTTACATTTTGATTTTTTCATCTCCTTTAGGGCGAGGAGGAAACCTGGAGACTATGCGGCGGCCGTGAAGACGTAGGAGCGGGGCTCCGTCCATACGGTCCACTGAAGCCGGCGCCTCCAGGAGCAAGACTTTTGTGCAGTACTAAATAGGTAGAAGAAGACCACGCAATGAAGCTGGGCGAAGAGGAAGGTGAAGAACCGGCGGCCGTCAAGCAGGAACCACAGGGCTCCGTCGACGGTGCAGCAGGCGTCACCGGCTTTTTTGTTTTGTTTCCTTTAGCCCTCATTACAAACGGTTAAAAACTAATCTCCGTATCTGATGTAAAGACTAAAGGCAACGGTTATATATTATGCCCGTTGCTAAACTTATTGCAAACGATAAAAATCTCCGTTGCCATTGTGAGGCTTCACATCAGTGACAGAGGCGGGGACACGGACCCTTTCTCTGTTGCCGAAGGGTTTTTGGCCCGTTTCCGATGTGTCGTTCTGTACTAGTGCATCTTCTCGTAGGTTGTAGCCTTCTGCCTGGCCATGGTGACAAACAACCGAAATTGGCGATGGTGACCTTAGTAGTGCAGGGATGGCTTGTAGAATGATACACTGTCGATTGACTTGCAGCAATAGTCCCTTTAAAACAACAAACTCGGGGCTCCGCTGTTGACTCGTCTCTCACCCCAATAAATGCAACAGAGGTAGACTACGCATCGTGTCGGTGTCCCGGGAGCGGCGGTCCCCCGGAGACCAGGCGCATGGAAGCCCGCCCCTCGGGAAGCGGGGGATCAAGGCGCCCTCAACCAGTGGAGAAGAGGAGATCCCTGGAGGTCGGGACCACCCCGGCGCCCTGGGATCAACGCGGGGACACGCCTCTTGATGGGGGGATTACAACCCGGTAGGCCCATGAAGAGAGAAGCGTGACCCGCCAGGCAGGAGGCCTGGCCAGGACAGCTAACCATCAGCTTGGGCCGGGTTACGTCGATGGGCCAGCAAGCTTGTTGGTGACCCGGGTAATAGAGGAAAGCTTCTAGAAGACCCGGAGGCGGTGCGCGCTACGGAGTCCAGGACTTGGAGGACACGAAGGCCAGAAGACCTAGAGTAGGACTCCGAGTCTGGGTAGAACCGGGGCTTACCTTGTATAGAACCAAGAAACCCGGACATCTATATAAGCGGGTTACTAGGTTATAGTTAGGGTTAAGCCCTTACGAGACAAGCTTGACGCGAGAGAACCAAAGAGAGATCAGAAGTCATCATCGCTACCAAGCGAACCCTGTAACCTTGATCGAGATCCGGCTCTGTTGTGGTAGCCGGGTTATCGAGATTGAGATCAATAATAGCATAGCAGGAAGTAGGTCTTTATCTCCAATGGAGAGGCCGAACCTGGGTAAATCCCTTGTCCACGCAGAGCTAAACAAACTCCCAGACACTAGCTTCGCCTTGCCCTACAACTCTAGTTACCCTATGGTAACATCTGCCGTGACAACCCCACGATAGTTGGCGCCCACCGTGGGGCATGCGTCCAAAGGTGTCATCATCATGGGAGAAGCTAGGCAAGGAATCAAGAATTTCATTTTCGGTGAGGTTACCATCAACTCACAAGGAGAATCCATCGTTGACGATTCTGGCTGGGGGCCGGAATCAGATCTGATAGAATCAGGTGATGTTATTTCAATTGGCACGATTAATGTTTTCGTTGGTATGATACATGTAACTAGATCTGCTAGTGATGAAGAATATGAATCTGTGTCAGGAGCCGCTACGCTCGTCCAATCTGACGGGGAGGAATCAGTAGGCATGGCAGAAGCTGGGTTACCATTGGTCATGCACGAGGAACGGTCGGAAGAACCGGCATGGATCCCGGGTGACGCGATGGAGCATGAAGAGGACACAGAATCAATCTTGCCCCTGTTTGAAGGTCGGTACGGATACGAGGCAGAAGGAGAGGACGAGGAGGAGCAATAGTACAGCGCAAGCCCGGTTAGGAGGGTGGCAGTTTACACCGCACCTTCGATCAACGTGGGGACGCCACCATAAACTGTTATTCCACCAGCCACAAACCCGGACCAACAACACCAACAGTTACCACAAATACTGGAGCTGGCGGGTCAGAGGACGGACGGGGACCCGGCTTCGGTGACGGATGAAAGTGAAGACACGGCTCGTTTCAGAAATAGCTTCGGTTTCCTCAATAACCGGGCTCAGGGCGAAGAAAGAAATAATACGGCTAGTGCTCCTGCCTTATTCAACAATGGCCTGGTCCTAGACCCAACAACACTTACAAGATTGGTTACTCCATAAAACGCAGCAGTAAGAGCTATCGAGTTAGATACAGCACGCCGGGCTTTGAAACAGATGCGTAGAGACACAATGGCAGAAAAGCAGCAGATGGCAGCCAGACAAAGGCAAATCGAGGATCAAGAGAATCGCCTCAATGACATGACAAGGGTTCACCAGAGGAGGCACCAGAGCCGGTTGGCTCAGGGAGAAAATACCATAAATCCAGCAGTACTGTTCAGAACCCCGAAGGATCAACCCATTGGTGTGACTCAAGCAGTTCCAACTATCAGAACAAGTGCAGAACCAAACAGATGGACTGGAGGAGCCGGTGTCATGGTTGCCGGGTCACCGGGTTTACTCGCCGGGGAGCCGGGGAAATTCGGGTCTGCCGTCTAGAACACCAAGGTTCCACACGCCAGCGGGTCATTATTCCAATCCAGCGAATAACGTGTACGCCGCAACCTTAGCACTCGACCGTATTCCCCTTGGAGACTCGCCAGCAGAGATTGAAGCCCGGCGTGCCATTGACATGTTACATACCGCAGTAGTTCAGCAAGTCCACTATTCGAAGGAGAAAAGTGCACTTCATTCCACAACCTATCGTAGTAAGCATACCAAGAGCCGCCATGGCGAGACCCCGCCGTTGGCCGGGCCTGCCGTGGCACAATAGCAGAATCCATCTCAACAGAACCAGAACAACCAGTAATACCAGCCCGCCCCAGCAGTTTCGGTGGCTCAGCAGATAGTTAATGGATCGCGAGCGAGAAGAGCGGCCAGCGCGAACCCGGCGGTACCTGTCGCAGCAGTGCCGCAAGGAGGACCCGGCGCCGCGGCAGCTGCGTCCATGAGCTCACCAGGTAACAATAATTTTTTAGCAAGTTCTTCTAACTTAGCCGGGCCAAAGTGTCTTTCAGATACCATTAGAGCGGAGCCTTTCCCTGAGAAGTTCAAGGAGCCCAACAAGATATCCAATTACGAGCCTAGCATGGACCCGGCAAGCTGGTTGAGCAGTTATGAGATGGCAATGTGTATACGCAACGCCACGGAGAATGTTTGTGCAAAATATATGTACTTGATGATGAGCGATGGAGCAGTGAAATTATGGTTCAAGAACTTACGAGAGAAATCCATCAAGTCATGGGACGAGCTAAAGACAGTTTTTACTAAGCATTTTCAAGGTACGTGCAAGCGTTTGTTCTCCATTGAAGACCTTGATTGTTGTGTACAGAGAAAGGGCGAGTCAGCACGGCATTGGATGAGACGGGTCACGGAGATCCTTCACTCCTCATCTGGTATTGAGCCCAAGGACGCGATTTCAACGATGGAAAAAACGTGCAAGTTTACTCCCCTTGTCCAGAAGATGGGCCGCATGAAGGAGAGCCACCGGGTCAAGCCAGTCACCATGGCTGAGTTGATGGATGCTTGCAACAGGCACACAGCCACGGACAAGACCCAGGATGATAACGAGGAAAAAAAGAGAAATGTCCTGTGAATAATGGAGGAAAGAACAACAATGGCAATGGAAATAACAACAACAACCAGAATCAGCACAAGCGCGGGCACAATGAGGGAAATTCAGAGTTGGTGGCAAACACAAATGACGAGTTTCAGAGGCAAAGGATGGAAGGAAATTTTCATGACAATAGAGGTTATCAAGGAAACAATGGGAACTATAATGGCGGAAACAGTTATCAAGTATCACGCCCAACCAGCACTAAAGAGGCTTCCAGGATGCCGTGTCCTCGCCATAGCAGGAACGGTAGACCCGCCAATCACTCGTTGGCCCAGTGTGTAGATTTAAACAGGTGAAAAAATAATGAGATACATAGAGCATTGCAAGGAGCAGGCAGAGGTGGAGGACCCGGCCCGGGTGGTAACCCGGCTACATGACCTTTGACTGGAGCAAATGCAGTACCCACCAACAACGCAGGAGCCGGCCAAAACGTAGGCAATCAAGGTGGGTTTTCACAGCAGCCAAAGCAACTTGGCCAATATCATATATACACCAGTGGCACAACCAAGAGAGAGCGAAAGGTAGTCAAAAGGGTGGTTAATGCAGTTGCTGCAGGAGTCCCAAGATATTTAAGATGGTCAGAACATATGATTACGTGGAGTAGAGCGGATCACCCGGATGTTGTGGAGCACCCGGGTCTGCTAGCTTTAGTTGTGGCTCCCCAAGTGGGTGGCTTTGAGCTGAAGAAAGTGCTGATGGATGGTGGAAGTAGTATCAACATCTTATATTGGGAAACGTTTTTGCGTATGGGTGTCAAAAAGTCACAGTTACAGAAGACCTCCACAGTTTTTCACGGCATAGTTCCAGGAAAGTCAGCGACACCAGAGGGAAAAATTTCGTTAGAGGTTGCTTTTGGCGAGTCTATTGACAACTTCAGATCAGAGTGGCTCGTTTTCGAAGTGGTGAAGTTTCAGAGTCCTTATCATGCACTGTTCGGAAGGCCGGCTTATGCCAAATTCATGGCAAGGCCGTGTTATGTGTACCTACAGTTGAAAATACCGGGTCCTAAGGGGATTATCACTGTTCATGGCAACAAAGAGATAGCAGCACAGTGTGATGAAGGAGATGCGGCCTTGGCAGAGCATGCTTGTGCGAAAGAGGAGCTGAAAGCTTATAGGTCTAATCTTGACCTAGAGGATAACACAGCACTCAAGAAACCAACAACAGAAGATGATAGGGCAAAATTCAAAGCCGCCCAAGATACAAAGATGGTGGATTTCGTGCCTGGAGATTCCTCCAAGCAGTTCGCCATAGGGTCCAATCTTACTGATAAATAGGAAAGCGCGCTCATCGAGTTCATCCGTGAGAATCGGGATGTTTTTCCATGGACACCTAGTGACATGCCTGGCATTCCGACCGAACTCGCTAAGCACCGCCTACATGTTGATCCCAAAGAAAGGCCGGTAAAACAAGGTTTGAGGAAGATGAATGTAGAGAGAAGAAAGGCTATAGGAGAGGAGATAGCCCGGCTACTAGCAGCCGGCTTTATCATGGAAGGTTTTCACCCTGAATGGTTGGCTAACCCGGTTCTAGTTCTGAAGAAAAATAATGAGTGGACGATGTGCATTGATTTTACAAGTCTGAATAAGCATTGTCCCAAGGACCCGTTTGCACTGCCGCGCATTGATCAAATCATTGACGCAGTTGCGGGCAGCGAGCTCTTGTGTTTTTTGGATGCATACTCAGGGTACCATCAGATCAAGCTTAATCAGCAAGATTGGGAAAAGACAGCGTTCATAACCCCGTTTGGTGCCTTTTGTTACAAGACCATGACGTTTGGATTGAAAAACGCAGGTGCCACGTACCAAAGGTGTATTCAGAAGTGTTTTCATGATCAGATTGGGCGCAATGTGCATGCTTATGTGGATGATGTAGTGATCAAGACAGAGAAAGCCAGGTCATTCATTAATGACCTAAGAGAGACGTTTGTCAACTTACGAAAGTACAAGATGAAGCTCAATCCTACAAAGTGTGTATTTGGTGTTCCAGCTGGGAAGCTCCTTGGCTTCATCGTGTCAGAGAGAGGAATTGAGGCAAACCCGGAAAAGATCAAGGCTATTCAAAGTTTGAAGGAACCTGAGGAATTGGCAGATGTGCAGAAGTTAACAGGGTGTGTAGCTGCGCTGAGCCGGTTTATATCCCGGCTCGGAGAGAAGGCCATCCCTTTATACAAATTACTGAAGAAAACGGACAACTTCGTGTGGAATCAAGAGGCAGATGAGGCATTTGAAGCCCTCAAGAAGCAGCTGTCAGAAGCGCCAATACTTGCGGCGCCGGGTCCCAAAGAGCCCATGCTACTATACGTCGCCACCGGGCCTCAGGCTGTTAGCGCTGTAGTGGTGGTCGAGCGTAAGGAAGTAGGCAAAGAAAACCCGGTCCAGAGGCCGGTCTATTACGTCAGTGAGGTATTATCAGAGGCAAAGCAGCGCTACTGTAGCGCACCTGCACTTAAAATATGGCAAGGTACCTGTGTATAGTGCAAACCCCTGGATCGTTTCATTTGCACATACAGTTTAAGATGTAGTATCACAACAAAGTATCATTATTACATCGAATGATCCAGACTTGGTAAAATATTCATTACAACTTGCATAGCATATAGCTAGCTTGAAAGAGTAAAGCAGCGGAAAAAAATTATTCTTCATGGAGTCTCCATCATCGTCATGTGCCACAGGCGAAAACATGTTGGTTGCAGACTCGAAACCCTTAACGAAACTCACTCGTCGTCAGAACAATCTGCAACAAATAAAATTTTGCAACAGAGTGGGTCAGAACCATTAAAAATGGATCTGGCAAGTGACACTATGTGGACACTTAATGGAATAACTCTAATAACCTATATGCATATTTGGCTGGTGGAGTTTCAAGGCTGTTTTGCATAAGCGCCAATTTTTCCTATCTTTTATAAAACATTTTCTTTTGTCAAAACATGTATGGCATGAAAACCACCCTCTTGTCTACCTTTATTCAACCTTCAATATTTTAACTTAAGAAATTGGAATGTCGGGAGCCTCCGTTGTCGTCCTTGATCAGCTGCTCAAATTGTCCGTAACCGGGGACACGGCTAAGTACTTAGTTTTTAACTCTGCAGAGATTGTGCACTTTCACCACGAGACCCAACAAACCCAAACTATCCTCAAGCACTCAATTTGTGCTAAGGAAAAGGAGAGAGTTGAGACGAGATCATTGGGAAACAGTCCCCTGTTCCTCTGGGCAGACCCATACAAACATTCATCCGCTGAGACCTGCCGGAATCAGGTTCCTATAACTTAGTCAAGGCAGAGCCATAATACCAAGTGGCTGCACTGGAAGCATCTTCACTTAGAGAAAACATTGGTCCCTTTAATACCCTGGGTGGCAACCACAAGTGACCATCCCTTAGAGGTCACCCCTAAGAGATGACACTCAACCTTTCCATCATCTTTTCAAAACCAAGTCCACCCAGGTAGTAAATTAACTTAGTAGAATTAAGCTTTTCAATAAAACACTTTTGCTTAGCATCAATATTTCTACTAAGTTATCAATAGGATTCTAGACACAACTAAAAAAGGAGATAGTAGTTTTAGCATAACAATACTATCCTACACATGCGTATAAAGAAATACACTAAATAATGCATATAAAAATACTTAGGAAAATTCATGAGGGGTGTGCCACTTGCCTTGGCAAACAGAAGTGTAGAAGTAGCAGTTGCAACCACCTTCGTCTCTCTCCGAAATTTCTAACACATCAAACAATACACCATAAATATGCAGCCAAACAAGATTTAAGAAAATATGACATGCATGAGATGCAGAATGATTTATGATGTGAAAGACATACAGAACACAATAAGGATAAGACACAAAACAACTTATTTCAAAAAGGCTAAGGCAAGGTAAAGGTTGGGTAGACATAACAATGCTAAAACAACAACTTGAAAGGTTGTAAGGCTACTCTAAGTCTTCATAATTTTGGTCTTCAAATAACCTTCAACTCCTTTGTAGCTTCGTTGATCTTCAATGGTATTCAATTAGCACTCTAGGGACTTAATCATAACACAAAGAACTTGGTCTATGTCCAAAGTGAGACAATAGTAGAAGGAAAGATGATAGAAAGAAAAGAAGTAGTTGGTCTTAAAAAATTCTTCTCCTTGTTTCCTTGTAGTTTTACTTGATGCGATGACTTCATTGCACTTGTGGACTTGTTGATTCTGAAGACTTGATGATGTTGGCGGAAGATTGATCTTGAATATAACTTAGCCACCATGAAGTTTAGGAGAAGAAGTAAGAAAGAGAGAAAGGGGAGAAAGACTTAGAAAATGTAGCTGGTTGGTCTTCATGAACTTTCTCTTGATTTCTTCTAAGTACTTTTCTTCTTGGAGATGTTCCTGAGTCTTGTCTTCTTGGCTAAGTCCTTCTTTGGTTCTTGATTGTTTCCACTAATTTCTAACTTAGTGGTTTTAACTAGAGGGGTCAAAAGAGCTAACATTCATCCTCAAAATTTCTAAGGAGGAAGTCATGTGAAAGTACAAATTAATCCTAAGGACTAGAGATGCATGCCATGCCCTAAAATTATTCTAAGTTAATGCAAGGCAAGCAAGATGGACAAAAAATGACTAAGGACCAAAGGTCAACAATAAGTCAAAAATAATTTCTAAGGAAAAGATAACAAAACTAAGAGGTGCTAGAATTTTCTAAGGAAAAAGTATTGTCAAAATACTTGTCAAATATTTTATAAGGAAGAAATAGTTTTGTTTGAGAGACAAAATATTTCTAAGTACTTGTTATCAACTAAAGTCATCAAAATATGATTAAGTCATTTATCAGTCGAAAATAAGAAGAAAAATATTTTTAATAAATTTTTGATTATTAAAATAACACCTAAAAATCATTTAATCAATATTTAATCAAAAATCATTAAAAATAATTTTACAAAAATACTAGGGTATTCCTACGGCCAATACTTAGGCATACAAAATTATAGCAAAAGAGTTTGCTCAAAAATCTATTTTTAAACACAATTTATAGTCAAAATACTAATTAAACCACCTTTAAAAATTAACTAATTGAATTTCGTCAAAACCTAAAAATAACTATGCCAAAAGTTTCTACGTGTCATAAGCTTTCCAAAAATATTTTATTTGTAAAATTTGGCCAAACCAATAAAAAGTAGTGATAGATCTAAGATTTAGGGTTTTTCTGCAAAACTGCCGGTCTTCGGTTGACTGTTGACTCTGACCGCTGACGTGGAGGTTGACTCGCTGACGTGGCAGACTGACTGGGCTTTGACTACGAATTTTGACCAAAAATAAAGTTGCTCGGATGGAAAAACATGCTTAATGAAAGTTGTAGAGAATTGCGTGTTCTTTCTAACTATCACAAATATATCATAAGTGGATGAATAGATTAGGCACAAATCGCAAATTACCTTTCTGATCCGAAACTTCAAACTCGAAAATCTCCTAGCTCGCTTGACCAAAAGAGGTGAGGCTTGGGCAAAAGAAAGGTATTGATCAGGGGAACAACTTTCGTAACTATGGCTCGAAGATTTGAGATTGTTTTCTCCTCTGAAAATCATCAAAAGCAATCTGATTTGTACAGAGAATTACGTACGTCAAATCAAAAGAGTGCAATAGCAAAGTTGTAGGTAAGGGTTAGATCTGACTTCTCACCAAAGGAATTTCGATTTGAAGAACCGAGCGCGAAGAGATCTAAGAAATACGACTTCAGATCTGAAGGATGGCGATTCGAAATTCTCTCTCCACGGTTGATAAAAAGAGTTGAGCCTTCCCGGGATGGAAAGATATTGAACAGATCGACAATATTGCTTCAGGCTCCGGTGCGATTCGAGATCGTTTTGGTGGGTAAATAAATGAAATACGATTTCGCTGGTTAGGGTTTCGGTGGAACGAAAAGGGGGAAAGAGATGCCGACGGCTACAGTTGTTTATATAGGCCAAGGGTCGGTGGAATAGCTTGGGCTCGAAGTTATGAACGCGTAGCATTAAACAGATCTGGATTTGGAGTTATATTTGTTGAGATAAACGTGTTTGAATGAAAAAACTTGGAAAACCAAAATTTCCTGCCATCGTGTTCGAACCCGAGTTGGTTCGGTCCGGCTGGGCTGGCTCGGTGTCCTGTTGGACCGGCCGGTTGGCCCGTTTCATTTTTTTTCTTTTTCTTTATTCTTTTTCCAGTTTTCTTTATAACTTTTGATTTCGGAATCGGAATCGAGTCAAACCAATTTCTATAGTTTTGTAAAATCAAAACCTTTCCATTAAAACTTTCAAAAATTATTTTCCAAACTTTTCAAAATTTGAAATTCAAATATTGCATAAAGGTTTAATTAGATCTTTATGTTAAATTTTATAAATAGGATTTTATAAAATTCTTTTGAACTTAAATTTAAAATCCATACCAAAATATGCGTAATCATATTCCATATCACTCAATAAGATAATTGTGCACCAAAACATTTTGTTTATAAAAGAGTTTGATAATTTAAAATGAAATCAAAACTCATATTAAAATCCAAATAAATATTTTCTTTCAAAACAAAACTATTAAACTTAAAAATAGAGAATAGGTAAGTAATAGAATAACTTCCCATTCATACAAACAATTCACAACCAAACATTAGACATTACAAATAAAACCATAATAATCAAAAACAATATATAGGGCATAACTCGCCCTTTTAATATATTTTCTTAAATATGTTTTCAAGTGGAAATTTATTTCCCACTTTTGAAATAACCAAAAGCAAATAATGCAAGATGATGACTGCATGCATGAATTTTCTTTTCAAAGCAAAATACATAATAGTTTTCAAAAGTTTTAAATTTTTCTGATTTTTCAACTTTTTAAAAATCTTGGGATGTTACAGACTACCACCCTTAAAAGGAATCTCGTCCCCGAGATTCGAGAAGGCTAGCAAAAGGTTGTGACTGGGATATCTGGGTGGGCTACCACCCTTAAAAGAAATTTTTGTTGGTAGTGAAAACTTCGAAGTGGATACTTGATTGAGAACGTACCGTTCACCAAGCTAGGTTCCTCAAACACTTCTTCCACATTGATGTGGTTCACATATCCTTTGTCAAGAGGATTTGACTTGGCAGCTTCTTCGGCCTTCTTTACTGGGCACTCATTGGCATAATGGCCCTTGTTGTTGCACTTGAAGCAAAGCACTTGGCTGATATCTTTCTTGGGTTCAGGATTTGGGCGATGTTGTCCATTGTTATGGTTATGGCCAGCACGTCCATTTCCCTTGTGGTTTCCATTGCTTCCCTTGAATCCACCATTGTGATCAAGATGCTTGTGGTGACTTCCTCCACCATGGTGATTCCCCTGTTTGTGACTATGGTTCACTTCAGGAGTAGGGTGTCTCTTGAATGAAGGCTCAGAATGATGTTTGTTGATACTAAGTTTTCCCTTCCTATTCCCAGTCTTCTTGATATTATCTTTCAGTATGATGGCTTGGTCCAATAAGGCCTGATACTCCAAAGCGTATGCGGCTGTGAAAGGGATTTTCATCTCGTCGCACAGTCTCTTGAGAAAATTTTCCTTCCTCTTCTCCTCGGTATCTATGTCTTCAGGGGCATAACGAGACAATGCATAGAAGTCATCTCTATACTCCTTGAGCGTCCTGTCCCTGTCGGGGGGCTACCCCCGGGTAGGGTCAAGGCTTGGTATAAGGATGAGTTTAAAGACATGCCGAGGTACGGAAAGGGCCGACCTGCTTGGGCCTAGGAGAATCCGAGCTTCACTATGACCTGGAGAGTTCAAAGGCCGACCTATCTTGGCCCGGAGGGGTCCGAGGTATCCCGTTGGCCTGGGCCGAGGTTCACTGTCCGGCTATGTTCAGCCGACCTACTACCTCGGTACTATGGTTGGTATGTGAGACCAGGAGAAGCTGTGGGAGGAAGTAAGATCCGACCTGGTAAAGATCTTAAGCGCAAGACCCGAGGTACGGAGCCCGTCACATCCGTGCCGAGCTAACCGAGGTGGTAGGCTGTAGGTCGGGCAGGAGTCAATGCTCCTGTCACTTCCAGCCGGGTACAAGAGCGCCTGACACGGGAGCGTCTGTCAAGGAGCCTGGCAGAGGCGTGCCCCGGGTTCGGCGGGCCTGCACGTCTCTGACCGCTGACCACGCGGGATCTGGGAAAAGGCTACGAGGTAGCTCTGCCAGGCCACGTCCTGTCTCGGTCAGAGGGGACATGCTAGTTCTGCCGTTAGGCTACAGGAGATGGGCAAGCCACGTCTTGTCCCTGACGAGGTACGGTGGTACGGTGGTGACCGTTGCAGAGGCATGGCAACAGTGTTCAGCGAGGGGCACAATGGTAACCCGGCTGGCCTATATAGTGGGCTTCACCCCCCTCCTGCTGAGGAGCGGAGGAACTAGTTGATCAAGAGAGAAAGAAAGAGAGAGGAACCTCGGAACACCCCGGAAACACCTCGGATTCAGCTCGGAGTGCCTTCTTCCTCCCGTCTAGCTCCATCTTTTACCTCAAGTTCTCACCATTGTAGCATCATACAGCTCGAGGAGCAGCTTGTACTTGTCACTTTGAGCTATACACTGAGTAGGATAGTGCTGCAGTAGGGGTGTTACCTCCACAAGAGGGCCCCGAAGCAGGGTACATCGTGGTGTGCTTTGTGTTCTTGTTTCTTGGTTCTTCGTTCGTGTTCTTGCGTGTTCTTGCGTGTGCACTTCTTGAGTGCATAAACCCTCCCCGGATTCCCCCAACGACCATTCGGCCCCATCTTAGCCATACCTATGGCATCTGCCGTGATCCCACCACGACAGTTGGCGCCCACCGTGGGGCAGATTGAGGCGTTGGAGGGAGTTTTCATCCGGACGGGCTCAGGCGAGCGTGTTCTTTCCGGGCTTGTCGCCAAGATCGGAGAGTTCACCTTCATCAGCGACAACGCGGGGTGTTTCGCCGGCAAGCCCTTCCCCGAGCACGGCTTCACCATGATGCTCGGCAGCTTCGTCACATACGTTGCTGTCGAGGTTGTTCGCGGGTACCCGGAGCAGGTGCTCGTGGACGACGAAACTCCTCTCCTCGCGGCTTTAGGTCGGCGTATCACTCGCCCCGAGAGCTGCGTGGAGGTGATGATGACAGGTCCGGTTGACGCCGCTGGCAAAGTAGATGCCAGCCAATCCAAGGCGGCCGAGGTTGCTAAGGTGAGATCTGCAAAGCCCAGGCTAGAGAAAGAGCTGCCTGGTACCCCCGAGGTGCAGGGCCGAGGTGCGACCCTGGTAGAGATAGTGGAGACACTGGCAGACCCAGTAAATCCAGGAGTGGATGTAGTGGTGACTGTGGCCGACCTAGAGGCAAAGCGTGTCCTGTTGCAGAAGGAGGCTGTAGCAATGATAACAGCTAGAGATGAGTTCAATAGAGATCTGCGTGAGTACAATGCGGCAAATGGCTTCACCCCGGTAGCAGTTGATACACATAGGGGAGCCGAGGTGCGGCAGAGAGGCAAGGGGCTCAATGATGAGATAAACAGGGAGGCTCGACCTACCACCTCGGCTAGGAGTGAGAGTCGCGTGTCGACTGGAAGGCCGGTGTATAGTTCCCCTGCTAAGAACCTCAGAGCTGCCGAGGCAGGCAGGGCCGAGCTATCCGGGTTACTGGAGATGCATGGCGTGCGCAGCAGAAGCGAGTCAATGAGTTAGTGTATGTGGCTAACCAGCAGAATGAGGCTCTCCGCAGAGCATATGCCGGGGCTGGTGATTCAGAGATGGTTTATTCAGCTAGGCCAGTTAGTCAGGTGTCCAAGGGGCAAGCCTCGTCTCCACTCGTCGGAGGAGCCGATCGAGCCCGGAGTGTCACCTCGGGTCAGAACAAGCAGCTGCAGATGTATGATCCAGTCTAGCAGCAAAGCAGAAGGTGGGCCAGGGCAATGCTAGCCGAGCTAAGGGAAACCCCGGCCCAGGTAATGCAAGCCGAGCTAAGGGTAACTCCGGTCAGGGAAATCAGAATGGCGGGCAAGCAGCGTCGGCTGGCCGAGGTAAACCACCTCCGCCCCCGAGGTATCAGCAACAACCCGGCCGCAGGGGCAATATCAGCGAGAGCCGGAGTATGTTCAGCAACCTCAGAATGTCGGTCAAGGCGATGACCGATACGATGATGGAGACTCGGCCATGGCGCGAGCTGGATACCACAGAGTGGATGGGGCGTTGGGACCTCGGATAGGAGGTCGGATGTTAGCTCCAGGCGATGTCCGTAACAAGCTGGATAGAATCTACTTGTCTGAGCAACTGGAGGAGGAAGGCCCTCCTGGTCCGGCGTGTTTTGGACCTCGGATCATGAAGGAGCCACCACCACCAGTATCTCAGTTCCAGTTAGGTCGGAACACCAAGCCATACAATGGGAGCACCAAGCCACAAGATTGGCTGACAGATTATGTATCCTCGGTGCACATAGCGGGGGGCAATCGCCGATGGGCGGTCCGGTATCTCCCGCACATGTTGGAAGGTCCAGCTCGGATCTGGCTGAATAATTTGCCGGAGTATAGTATCAACTCCTGGATAGACTTGGAGCTGGCGTTTAACAGCAACTTTGCTAGTACATACAAGAGGCCAAACCGACCTCAGCTCCTGGCGGCATGTAAGCAAGATGATCATGAAACTGACCGAGAATTCTTAACTCGGTGGAGCAATGTTCGGAATTCCTGTGAAGGAGTGGTAGAGGCACAGGCCATTTCCTGGTTTGCAGATGGTTGTCGACATGGCAGCATGCTGTGGCAGAGGCTCCAAGAGATATGCCGAATCCCTAGCAGAAACAATCCGGATTGCAGATTCTTATGCTCTGGGTGATCCGATGCAGCCAGCAGCAGAGGCAGGGCACGTAACAGAAGGAGGGAGCCAATAAACAACCGGCTCGGACCAAGGTGTAATGACCGCCAGGAGTTCGGACAGAAGAGGAGGGAGCCGGACTACCCATACACCTCGAACCAAGTTGCAGCGGTGAACCCGGATCAGCCCGGAGCTGGAGGTGTCCAGAGGCCAAAAATCAATGGTCCGGCATTTAGTCCGAACCCGGAGCCACCCTTGACCTATGAATCAATGATAGATGGTCCGTGCTGTTACCATACGACCGACCCGCGCAAGCCAGCCAACCATTCAACCCGGCAGTGCAGCTGGAACCGCAGAATCAGAGAAGAAGGGGCGAAGGCCGGAGGAATCAGAGCAGGACCACCACCTCAGAGATTTCAGCCGAGGTCCCACCCAAATCTGTCCGGAGCAAATGTTACCCCGATAACCACTGCACCTCTTCCGAGGCCTGCAGCAGCAAGACCCGTGAATGTTGTGAATGTCCGAGGTAATAACAACAACAATGGTGCCGGACCAAGTCAGCAGTATGAATACCCCGGAAATGACTATAGAGAGGCTCATGCGAGCTATGTGGTCTTTGTGACCGAGCCAACTGACAAGAAGAGCGTGCAGAGGCGTGCCATGGAGGTGAATGCAGTAATGCCGGTGGTGCCGACCTATATGAACTGGTCTGAGCAGGAGATCACTTGGAGCAGAAAGACACACCTCGGATCATGCCGAGCCCTGGAAAGTATGCCCTGGTGGTAGATCCAACGTTGTGTGGGCCTACCAACAATGTGAGGTTCACCCGAGTTCTGGTGGACAATGGCAGTGCCATCAACATCATGTACCGAGACACAATGGTGAAATTGGGCATATCGCCTAATCAGTTGATGCCAAGCAGTTGTACTTTTCATGGGATTGTGCCTGGCGTTTCCTGTGCACCCATGGGCAAGATATGGGTGGATGTAGCATTTGGAACCAAGGACAATTGCCGAGTTGAGAGTATCGAGTTCGAGGTGGTGGACTTGGAGAGTGCATACCATGCATTGCTTGGAAGGCCGGCTCTGGCCAAGTTCATGATTTCCACCCATGTTGCATACCTGAAGATGAAAATGCCAGGGCCTAATGGGATCATATCCATCTCGGGTGACTACAAGCGAGCCATTCAGTGTGCCTCGGCGGGGTCTAATCTGGCCGAGTCTTTGGTGATCGCAGCTGAGAAGAAGAAGCTGCATCAAGTGGTGGCAATGGCGCAGTCAACACAGCTCGGCCTGTCCGGACTGATGAGCCCGGACTCAACTGCGGCGTTCGAGGTGCCCAAGGAGACCAAGAAGATCCCCATTGACCCGGAGCACCCAGAGCATATGGCCATCATTGGGACCGGGCTGGGCGAGAAATAGGAAGGCGAGCTCTGTCACTTCCTCCGTGAGAATCGGGATATCTTTGCATGGTCGGCTAAGGACCTGCCTGGTGTTCCGAGGGAGTTGGCAGAGCACTCTTTATTTGTTAGGCCAGAGGTGAAACCGGTGAGGCAACCGACCCGTCGTCTCTCAGACGACCGAGACAAGTGGTGCTGGACGAGCTGGCTAAGTTGCTTGCAGCCGGGTTCATTATGGAGGTGCTGCATCCGGACTGGATATCCAATCCGGTCTTGGTGGAAAAGAAGAAAGACGAGCCAGCCGTGGTCAAGGTGTGGCGCATGTGCATTGACTTCACTAACCTCAACAAGGCGTGCCCGAAAGATCCATTTCCATTACCTCGGATTGATCAAGTGATCGATTCCACTGCTGGTTGTGAACTGTTGTCTTTTATTGATGCGTACTCTGGTTTTCACCAGATACCACTGAACCCAAAGGATCAAATAAAGACTGCTTTTATTACCCCGTATGGGGCGTATTGCTATCGTGTCATGTGTTTTGGTCTGAGAAATGCCGGGGCAACTTATCAGAGGTGTATGCAGAAATGC
The DNA here is from genome assembly GCA_947311845.1 of Poa pratensis. NCBI lineage: Eukaryota > Viridiplantae > Streptophyta > Magnoliopsida > Poales > Poaceae > Poa > Poa pratensis. The sequence goes on along the minus strand of CAMZMU010000072.1, from coordinate 39,810,050 downwards.
CTGCACTCTCAATGGGCAAAAATGTGCAAGTGTATGTCGATGATATGTCATCAAAACTAAGGAGAAACGTACTCTCCTCGAGGATCTCGAGGAGACATTTGTGAATTTGAGAAAGTATCGGTTGAAGCTTAACCCGGACAAGTGCACCTTTGGTGTCCCGGCTGGAAAGTTGCTCGGATTCCTGGTGTCTAGCCGAGGTATCGAGGTTAACCCGGCCAAGATCCGAGCTATTGAGAGCATGAAGTTACCGAAGTGTTTGAAAGATGTGCAGAAGTTCACAGGGTGCCTAGCCTCGTTGAGCCGATTTGTAGCTCGGCTAGGAGAAAAAGCCTTACCTTTGTACCAGCTCATGAAGAAAAGTACCGGGTTTACATGGACCCCGCAGGCCGACGTGGCGTTCGGTGAGCTGAAAAAGATGTTGTCCACTGCCCCGGTGTTGGCGTCACCATTGCACAATGAGCCGATGTTACTTTACATTGCGGCCACAAACCGAGTTGTAAGTGTGGCAGTGGTGGTGGAGCGCGAAGAAGGTGGCAGGTCGGTGCAGAGACCGGTGTATTACTTGAGCGAGGTGATCTCTACCTCGAAGCAGAACTATCCTCACTACCAGAAGATGACGTATGGTGTCTACCTGGCGGTCAAGAAGTTGAAGCATTATTTCCAGGAGCATCCCATGACGGTGGTGTGCGAAGCTCCAATCTCGGAGATCATCGGGTGCAAAGATGCAACTGGCCGAGTTGCCAAATGGGCGATTGAGGTGTCTCCATATGCACCACATTATGAGAGAAGAGACGCAATTAAATCCCAGGCGTTGCCGGACTTCTTTTGTGATTGGGCCGAGATGCAGTATGAGCCACCCAGGCCGGACTATAATTATTGGAAAATGCATTTTGATGGGTCCAAGACAAAGATCGGGCTGGGGGCTGGAATAGTCCTCACCTCGCCAAAGCGAGATCAGCTGAAGTACGTGCTGCAGATTCATTTCTCAGCATCAAACAATGTGGCGGAGTATGAGGCCTTAATCCATGGCCTCAAGGTGGCAAAGGAGATCGGTATCCGGCGTGTAGAGTGCTTCGGCGATTCCGACCTGGTGGTGCAACAATCTTCTGGAACTTGGGATGCTCTGGATGCCAACATGGCGTTATATCGGTTCCATGTGCAAAAGATATCCGGGTTCTTTGAAGGGTGTGAGTACAGGCATATACCTCGGGCAGAAAATGATGCTGCCGACGTGTTGTCAAAGCTCGGTTCATCGAAAGAGGCAGTACCACCAGGGGTAGCCCTGAATCACTTGAGAACTCCTTCAATCAAACCTTCTCCTGAATCCGAATCTATTTTCATCCCGGCGGAGCAAGAGCCCGGACCTGTTCCAATGGAGGTAGACGTCGGGTGCGTTTGGTCGGACCCGGGGACTGCGTGGCAGAGCTCGGGGACTGCGCACCGAACCTCGGGGACTGCTCATCAAGACTCGGGGACTGGTCGCAGGATGGTGGAGGAAATAATGGAGGAGATTATGGTGGCCGAACCAATGGAGGTGGACGAGGAACTTTTTCCTTTGCACCCAGTGCCGGAGTGGGCGGAGCAAATCATGAAGTTCATAACGGAGGGAAGCATGCCAAGTGACACAACCGAGGCTAGGAGAATTCAAAGGAGGGCCAAGGCGTACACCATCATCAACAAGGAGCTCTATAAAAGAAGCGTAACCGAGGTGTTGCAACGGTGTGTCGAGCCAGCTGAAGGCAAGGAGATGCTTTTGGAGATCCACCAAGGAGAGTGTGGTCATCATTGCAGCACAAGAGCTCTGGTGGCCAAGGTGTTCAGGCATGGGTTCTATTGGCCCACTGCTCTTGCTGATGCAGAGGCCATAGTCCGGAGATGTGAAGGATGCCAAAGGTTTGCCAAGCAAACGCATATGCCAGCCTCGGCGCTCAAAACAATTCCTATCACTTGGCCGTTTGCGGTATGGTGTTTGGATATGGTGGGAGAGTTCAAACCAGCCCGAGGTAACATGACGCACATATTGGTGATGGTGGACAAGTTCACCAAGTGGATCGAGGTGAAACCAATCCGGAAGTTGGATGGTCATTCAGCAGTGACTTTCTTGAAGGAGATTATTCTGCGATATGGCTACCCCCATAGCATTATCTCGGACAACGGCACAAACTTTGCTGTTGGAGAGTTCGCTCGGTTTTGCATGAACAAGGGAATCCGGCTGGACATAGCCTCGGTGGCACACCCGGAGTCTAATGGACAAGTGGAAAGATCAAATGCTCTAGTGTTGGCCGGCATCAAGGCTCGGCTCATTGAACCACTGCTGAAAACGCCGGGGTGTTGGATAGATGAGATACCAGCAGTACTGTGGGGTCTAAGGACCACGCCAAATCGATCAACTGGCTATACGCCATTTTTTATGGTCTATGGGGCAGAAGCTATGCTACCCACTGACATCGAGTATGATGCGCCCAGAGTGGCAATGTACACTGAAGCCGAGGCAAAAGAGGCTCGGGAGGATGCAGTAGATCTGCTTGAGGAAGCGAGAGAATTGGCCTCATCTCGGTCAGCAATATACCAGCAAGGTCTCCGACGTTATCATAGCCGGAGTATCAACCCTCGTGTGTTTCACGAGGGAGATTTGGTGCTGAGGTGGTGCAGCGCAAGAAAGGTCGGCACAAGTTGTCACCTCCATGGGAGGGACCGTTCATTGTGACCCGAGCTCTGCTCAATGATTCCTACTATCTAATAGATGCGCAGGAACCAAGGGAAGATGGGCTGGACAACCCCGGATCAGAGGTCAGGCGACCATGGAACGTAGCTCTACTCCGACCTTTCTACTCATGAAAGGCGCAATGTATGTACCTCGGTTAATCCTTAATAAAATGTCGGCACTCCGAGGTTGAAGCTCGGGGACTGCCTCGCTCTTGTGCTTGTGTTTTATTTCTGTTTGTCAGTTTCGTTCATATGCCGAACTATTTTGAACCTCGTCTCAAACTTCAAGTAATGTATGCTGTGTAACTAATCTTGTGACTCGACTGGCATCTGCCTAAATGGTAGTCAAGAGCAAAGATGAAAAAACGTGGGAGACATGAAAATGAACTCGGGGACTCGGTCCAAAAATATAGTTCGGCATGTGTCGTTTACTAACCCCTGTCTTTACCTTTCGTTTATGTCGGATGGTTTTGAAACACACTTCGAGATTTGCTAAGTACTGTATGCTATAAAAACAATCTTGTGACTCGACTGTCGAACGCCTAAATGGTAGACAAGAGCAAAGAATGCCAGATATAGTAAACACGAAAGTGAACTCGGGGACTCGTTCCAAAAGGGTTCGGCATAAATTCTTAGAAAAGCTTGGTTCGGATAGCAAGTTAATAGTAATGGTAGCAAAGCAAACTACTTAAGGTCTGTTACATCTGCACCCGGCATACCGGGGATTTAATGTTTTGCTTAAGATAAATTCAGGCCTCGGAACCAGAGACCTCGGTCGCCGAAGTGGTGGCAGTGGGAGCCTCGGGCGCAGCAACCTCGGTCGCGGAAGCAACCTCGGTTGTGGGAGTGGTTGCCGGGGTGTCCGTCACGTCGGAGGAAATCACCTCGGTGGCTACAGCTTTGCCGGACTTGCCCTTGGAGTTCGGAGGTTCGTCGAAGCTGAAGTCATCATCAGAGCCTTCAGCCACCTCGGTTGTTTTGCCGGCCTTGCCCTTGGAGCTCTCAGGCTCGTCAAAGTCAATGTCCTCGCCTTCAGAACTTTCTTCACCGGACGCCGCTTCCTCGTCCGAGCTCTCTTCGTCCTCAGAGTAGAGGCGCCCGTCATCAAAGGTCCGGGTGTTTGCGTAACTAGCAAAGCGGTCGGCTGCTGCTTGGCGTTTCGCAATGCCATCCGGGGTGGAGTTCCAAGGAGAGCCCCTGCGCAGGGAGGTAACAGTGTGGATCTCAACATCCTCATACCAGGACAGCACGAACACCAGGGCCTTGTCCGCTCCAGCCCGAGCTGACGAGCATCTCCACTCCCGAAGTCTAGCCTCGGCTCCTTTCAGCTTCGTGGCGAGCTCGTCGATGCAAGTGGGGTCTTAACCTTGGGCCAGAGGGCACGGTGGACCTCGATGGCAGCATCAACAAGCTTGGTTCCAATGGCCGGAGCGGCCTGATCCGAGCATTAAGGGCAACAAGGTGGTCCTGGATATCCCAGCTGTCGCTGAGAGTTTCTGTCTCAGCCCTCTTTGCCCGAGCTGCTTGAACTTCGCGGATAGCCTTGTCCTTGGAGTGCTCGAAGTTCTCTGAAGAGGACAAAAAGGCTGTCGCTGAAATAAGGCATACGGTGGCACGGGATGTAGGTCGGCAGAAAATAAGGAAAAGGGAGAAGGAACTTACTGTCCATTTGATGATTAATCCGAGCGAGCTCGGACAACCAGCTTTTCGAGATAGCTCGGAGGGCGGTAAGTTCGGCTTCGGCCGAGGTGGCACGGCTCTCCAGGGTCTTGGCAAGCTTTTGCTGCTGTTCGGCGGCCTGGTCCTTAACCTTCATAGCGTCCTCCACAGCAGTCTTGGCTTCATTAGCCCGGTTCAGCTCTTGTTGCAGCCGAGCTATTTCATCCTCGGCTGTCTTCAACTTGGAGGCGTAATCCTTGTCGCTCTGCTCCTTGGCGGATAGAAGAGTCCGGTGAGACTTCTTCATCTGTTGTGATCCAGCAGGAGGTTCTTGAAGACCTTTGTCCGAGCATTGTTGCATTCCTGAAAAAATAGAGAGATCAGTTCGGATAAATCCGAGGTATTTCTAGCACCCGAGGCCCAATTGAGTCCCGGGGACTTGGCATTGGCCTCGGGGACTCAGCATGGGAGAAATGACAAGTTTTTGAGATTCAAGCCGAGCAATTTTAACTCGGTGGAGTGTCAATTGCTCAACCCGAATCTCGGGGACTGGGAATAGTGTATGTTTGTCATTTGATTTCAAAGGAAGAAAGAGAGCTGTGTAAAGAAACTTACCGAGGCCTTCTTGCTGCAATCAAGGACTGCAGTCTGCATGTTATAGATAGATTGGAGCACGGCGCTGGGTCCAACTTGATGCTCAGAGCTCGGGTTGGAGGAGACCTCGACAGTGTCAGCCGAGTTCCAGTCCATGTCATAGTGCTTCTCCGAGCCTAGGCTGTTCCCGCTCTTGGTCCGGAGTTGCCCGACCTCCCAGCTGCTGATGTCCGGCTGGGTAGTAGCAGCGAATAAAGCTCGGGAGGTGGCGACCTGAGAGCTCGAGGGCGCGGCCTTGGTCAAGGTGGACCTCGGCGCAGAAGCGGGAACATGCGGCACCAGTTGGGTGCTCGCAGTCAAGGGGCCTGATGACGGTGGCGGCATCGGAGTTTGCTGTGGCTGTTTGGGGGGCTCAACGTTTTGAGCTGAATCTTTCTGCTGCTGCTGGAGCTTTTGCTTCTGCAGTTGTTGTTGTTGTTTCTTCTTTTGCTGCTGTTGCTGCTGGTTGCGCGCAGCTTGAGACTTGGGGGAGCCGAGGCTCCTGCACGGCTTTAACCGGAGTCTTGGCGCGATCTCTCCGCATCCTTCTGAGGAGGCGGAGGAGTCTGATCTCGGCGGGGAGCAGAGTGCCCCAGGCCGGAGTCAGAGCTCGGCGGTGGAAGTTCGGCGGAGGAGACGCGCGCCGGGGAGGAGATGGTCTTCTCCGGGCTGGTGAGGTCAATGGACCGTTCTGGAGGAGAGGCTCTGGCGGGGCTGCCGAGGTTAACCTCGACCTCGGTTGTCTGGCTTCAACCACTGGAGGCAGTGGTGAGTGTATCGAGCTATGGCTCTGTTTGACCTGCCGAGCCGGGCTAGACGAAAGAGAAAGATTAAGTTAGAGTGTAAAAAGCTTAACCTTGGAGCAGCGTGAGAAGTAAGGAGGAGCAAAGGTGACTTACGCATCTTCCTCCACGGGACCTCGTTTCTTGCGCCGCGCCGAGGTCTTCTTGGCACGCTTGGCTTTGGGCGCTGCAGTCTCCGAGGTCTTGGAAGCCTCGGCATCCGAGGTACCAGGTCCTGAGCGCTTCCGGGAAGCTGCAGACGCTGGATGAAAGTTCTTATATGTTGGAGGAGCATATGAAATGGGAATAACGTTGACAGGTTCCAGAATTTGGCAATCGTCATCGTCATCATCGTCGTCAGACCAGTCTCTGATGGAACTGGGAACTTGTTTCTTACCCGGGTTGGAAGAGCTAGTCTTGGGGGCGGACCTCGGAACGGCCTTAGGGATCGGCAGGTGATCCTCATTGTCCGGGTCTTCAGTCTCTGGACCTTCCAGGGCGAGGCGGGCAGGCGCCCAGTTCGACAGCTCCGCGCCGTCCTCGATCAGCTGCCGGGCGAACCGCTGCAGGAGTGGCAAAAAAGAATTGAGTTAAGAAGCAACCGAGGTGTGCAAGACCGGAGCGTAAGCTCGGAAATTAGTAAGTACTCACTTGCTCCGGAAGATTTTCTCTGTCGTGAGGCTCCACGCCCCATGTCCACTCCTCGTCCATCTCAGTCTGGGCAACGGCTTTGACCCGGCGCCAAACTGAGGCCTTGGAGAGCGCCTTGCTGCTGATCCGAGTAGGATCGAGTAGACCTTCCATATGGCAGATCTTATGGGCTCGTTGTTGAAGGGGGCTGACTCTTCGTTCCACAAAAGTCCGGAGGATGTCATCGGAACCCCACCCTCTTTTCTTGAGATCCAGCATGTATTCATGGATCTCTTGAACCTCGGCGTAGGCGTCCTCCGGGTTGAAGTCCCAATTGAGTTGTGCAGTGGGAGGGCCGAGCTGGAAGTCCGGGAGGTTGATGAGGTCGACAGTACCGGGGTTCCTCACATAGAAAAAGGATCGCTGCCACTTCTTGCAGCTCTCCAGGCCTTTGATCCGTGGGAACTCGGAGAACAGCCGGGGTGAGATAGAGGCCGCACCACAGGCAGTCATATCTTTGTTCACAACCTCCTTATTGGAAGTACTTGGCCCAGCCCTCAACGCTCGGCCAGAGGCCGAGATATCCTTCAGAGAAAGCTGCATAGCACGACAGCTGTAGCATGGAGTTAGCAGGGAGATGGTGCGGCTGCAAGCCGAAGAACTTCAGAAATTCCCGAAAGAACTTGCTGGCCGGAAGTCCGAATCCGCGCTCGAAGTGAGAGACAAACACCACTTTCTCGCCGGGGTTGGTGATCGGTTCGCCGTCCCCAGTGTGAAGCCGATATAGCAGTTCGGCTGGGATTCGATGAGTTTCTTTGAGCCATTTGATATCATCGTCAGTGACGTCCGAGCCATCCCATCCACCTCTCTCGCTGGCGGAAACCTCGGCGCGGTTTGACGTAGCAATTGCCGACATGTTGAGGCTTTCCTGCAGAAGAGGAGGTTCAACCGGGGTAAGTACCTCGGACAGTTCAGGATTCCGGGGTAAAATACCTCGGATCAGTCAAAACAGCCGAGCTAAAGAGTTTTGGGCGGGAAACATGTTTCTACCATGGCGAGATATTAGCAAAGATCTACCGGTGAGCCAAAAAGGGAAATAAAATCAAGTTCATCAATGGGCAAACCTAAAAGGACTGTGCTACGGGTGCGTCTGATGCCAGTCTAGGTGAGATCTAAAGTGGCCAAAAAGTGCAAAGGGGATCATCTAGTTCATCAAAAGCTTAGGGTTCATCAGGATCCTCGAGTTCATCGGAGGATGAACTCATCCACGGCAATGGAGGGGAAGCAAAGCAAGGAACTCACCGTGGAGGAACGCGAGGGATCGGCGGCGAGTCGATGGCGCCAGGCGCAGCGCGCTGCTCCGGTGCGGCGAGGCACTTGACGGCGGTGCGGAACGGTGTTGCAGAACGGCGGCGCGTACTCCGGTGCGGCGAGGCGCTCGACGGCGGCGATGGAGGCAGAGGGCACGGGGCAGCAGGCGAGTGGGGAGGAAGAAGATGAAACTCCCCTGGGCCCCTATTTATAGCCGCGTGCGGTAACTGCACGCGTTAACTGCGCACTACCGCGCGGTTATCGGGAAGGCGCGGGATCGTGTGCGGGCGGAGAAGCGGTTGCACGGTTGGTGGCCGCACGATCGGCCACATCGTGGGCCGCAGAGTGGCAACCGCCAACCTCGGATTTCCTGTGCCGGTCAGCGCGAGAATCGAGGAGTCGCGGGCGGTCAAGTTGGTCTCGCACTTGAGTGCGCAGGTGCGCTGTTTGGTGGGTCCGGCTGACGAGGGCGGCGTGTGGTCAGGACCTGTCTTTCAGAGGTCCGGGTTTCGAGGTCCGGGCAGAGATTCTTCGCCACGTACCTCGGAAAATCTTGAGGCAAGATTGTGCTGAGTCACATAGCTCGGAAAGTTCAGATTGCAGATCAACCTCGGATGAGATTAAGGTCTGTGGGAAGTACCTCGGCGGAGCTATGTTGGAGGTCGGTTTAGAGGTGGTGCATTGGTTATTTTTGAACCTGCTACGGCCCTCCATCCGAGGTCGTAGGACCGCACCAGCTTCGGGGACTAATGTCGGGGGGCTACCCCGGGTAGGGTCAAGGCTTGGTATAAGGATGAGTTTAAAGACATGCCGAGGTACGGAAAGGGCCGACCTGCTTGGGCCTAGGAGAATCCGAGCTTCACTATGACCTGGAGAGTTTAAAGGCCGACCTATCTTGGCCCGAGGGGTCCGAGGTATCCCGTTGGCCTGGGCCGAGGTTCACTGTCCGGCTATGTTCAGCCGACCTACTACCTCGGTACTATGGTTGGTTGTGAGACCAGGAGAAGCTGTGGGAGGAAGTAAGATCCGACCTGGTAAAGATCTTAAGCGCAAGACCCGAGGTACGGAGCTCGTCACATCCGTGCCGAGCTAACCGAGGTGGTAGGCAGTAGGTCGGGCAGGAGTCAATGCTCCTGTCACTTCCAGCCGGGTACAAGAGCGCCTGACACGGGAGCGTCTGTCAAGGAGCCTGGCAGAGGCGTGCCCCGGGTTCGGCGGGCCTGCACGTCTCTGACCGCTGACCACGCGGGATCTGGGAAAAGGCTACGAGGTAGCTCTGCCAGGCCACGTCCTGTCTCGGTCAGAGGGGACATGCTAGTTCTGCCGTTAGGCTACAGGAGATGGGCAAGCCACGTCTTGTCCCTGACAGAGGTACGGTGGTACGGTGGTGACCGTTGCAGAGGCATGGCAACAGTGTTCAGCGAGGGGCACAATGGTAACCCGGCTGGCCTATATAGTGGGCTTCACCCCCCTCCTGCTGAGGGAGCGGAGGAACGAGTTGATGAAGAGAGAAAGAAAGAGAGAGAGGAACCTCGGAACACCCCGGAAACACCTCGGATTCAGCTCGGAGTGCCTTCTTCCTCCCGTCTAGCTCCATCTTTTACCTCAAGTTCTCACCATTGTAGCATCATACAGCTCGAGGAGCAGCTTGTACTTGTCACTTTGAGCTATACACTGAGTAGGATAGTGCTGCAGTAGGGGTGTTACCTCCACAAGAGGGCCCCGAAGCAGGGTACATCGTGGTGTGCTTTGTGTTCTTGGTTTCTTGGTTCTTCGTTCGTGTTCTTGCGTGTTCTTGCGTGTGCACTTCTTGAGTGCATAAACCCTCCCCGGATTCCCCCAACGACCGTTCGGCCCCATCTTAGCCATACCTATGGCATCTGCCGTGATCCCACCACGACAGTCCCCTTGCCTCAGGTTTAGGAATTCTTCTTGCTTCCGGTTCAAAATGTAGAGGAGATGTGAGCATTACAAAATCCTTCCTTGAACTCTTTCCAGGTTAGAGTATCAAATGGGTGAGTGCTATGATAAGTTCTCCACCATTGAGCAGCTGGCCCTTCCAAGAGATAAGATGCAGAACTTACTTTCTCTGTGTCGGTGCACTCACAAGTTACCAGATCTTTGTCTACTAATCGTAGCCAGTCAATTGCCACAATTGGCTCATTTGTAGGGCGGAACGTGTTAGGTTTAAGACTTAGAAATTTGACAAGTCTATCCTCCCGGTTAGGGGTGGCGGTGGTTCACTTTGATTTGCCTTGATCTGAGCCATCATGGTCATCAGCTGGGTTTGTGCTGCCATCATCTGTTGCACATTGCTTCAATGTTGTTGTTGTTGTTCTCAGGTGTGGTTTAAGCATAGATAAGCAAAAGATAGACAGATCTAGGAGAAATATTCCTACCCATACAAGCAATTTGACACAATCAACCACACATGATAAAAACTCACAAACTTTTGAGAAAACCAAACAGTCGTTTTTGGATCGAACGTACGCCTAGGATATGGGGAAACAATATGTTAGTACTGCCATACCACAATTTGATAGGTCAATACATCAACATGGTTTCTTTATTCTAAAACATAAGGGGGTCTATTCTATCTTCTTCTTGAGTGCATCAAATTCCTCCTCTATTTCCTTGAGTTCATCGAGGTATTTCTGAGTGTTGTGGAGTCTAAATCAAAGTCTTCTTCCAAGGTTCTCGATGGCCTCCCATGCTGCACTTCTTGCTGAGTCAAAGAATGATGTTCGAATTATTGGGTTTGTGAACATGCAGCAACCTTCGGTCTTGTGGTCATCGTCTTTGTTCTTGTATATATGGAGTTGCACCCACCAGTACTCTTGACCTTCACCCATGAAAGGAAAACCTTTGTAGACTGCTGCTCCTTCAAGTCCCATGCTCAACATGAGGTCCTTCAAAGCTTTTGGAAACTCAGTCTCACATTCCAAGGTCATGGTCAATTCTAGACCTTTCTTGAGTGATTCCAGGAGGCGGGACATCTATAAATAAGAGAAGGCATTTAGATCGCGAATAGTTAAGAAGTTACAAGAATGATATCAAAAGTTTTTAGACAAAAAGCAAATAAAGTTTTGTCCTATGGGATTTCTTATTTCTAACCAGACTTAGGGTTTCGAACCTACAGGCAACACAGCGCTCTGATACCATCTGTAGCGCACCTGCACTTAAAATATGGCAAGGTACCTGTGTATAGTGCAAACCCGGCTACATGACCTTTGACTGGAGCAAATGCAGTACCCACCAACAACGCAGGAGCCGGCCAAAACGCAGGCAATCAAGGTGGGTTTTCACAGCAGCCAAAGCAACTTGGCCAATATCATATATACACCAGTGGCACAACCAAGAGAGAGCGAAAGGTAGTCAAAAGGGTGGTTAATGCAGTTGCTGCAGGAGTCCCAAGATATTTAAGATGGTCAGAACATACGATTACGTGGAGTAGAGCGGATCACCCGGATGTTGGAGCACCCGGGTCTGCTAGCTTTAGTTGTGGCTCCCCAAGTGGTGGCTTTGAGCTGAAGAAAGTGCTGATGGATGGTGGAAGTAGTATCAACATCTTATATTGGGAAACGTTTTTGCGTATGGGTCTCAAAAAGTCACAGTTACAGAAGACCTCCACAGTTTTTCACGGCATAGTTCCAGGAAAGTCAGCGACACCAGAGGGAAAAATTTCGTTAGAGGTTGCTTTTGGCGAGTCTATTGACAACTTCAGATCAGAGTGGCTCGTTTTCGAAGTGGTGAAGTTTCAGAGTCCTTATCATGCACTGTTCGGAAGGCCGGCTTATGCCAAATTCATGGCAAGGCCGTGTTATGTGTACCTACAGTTGAAAATACCGGGTCCTAAGGGGATTATCACTGTTCATGGCAACAAAGAGATAGCAGCACAGTGTGATGAAGGAGATGCGGCCTTGGCAGAGCATGCTTGTGCGAAAGAGGAGCTGAAAGCTTATAGGTCTAATCTTGACCCGGAGGATAACACAGCACTCAAGAACCCAACAACAGAAGATGATAGGGCAAAATTCAAAGCCGCCCAAGATACAAAGATGGTGGATTTCGTGCCTGGAGATTCCTCCAAGCAGTTCGCCATAGGGTCCAATCTTACTGATAAATAGGAAAGCGCGCTCATCGAGTTCATCCGTGAGAATCGGGATGTTTTTCCATGGACACCTAGTGACATGCCTGGCATTCCGACCGAACTCGCTGAGCACCGCCTACATGTTGATCCCAAAGAAAGGCCGGTAAAACAAGGTTTGAGGAAGATGAATGTAGAGAGAAGAAAGGCTATAGGAGAGGAGATAGCCCGGCTACTAGCAGCCGGCTTTATCATGGAAGGTTTTCACCCTAAATGGTTGGCTAACCCGGTTCTAGTTCTGAAGAAAAATAATGAGTGGACGATGTGCATTGATTTTACAAGTCTGAATAAGCATTGTCCCAAGGACCCGTTTGCACTGCCGCGCATTGATCAAATCATTGACGCAGTTGCGGGCAGCGAGCTCTTGTGTTATTTGGATGCATACTCAGGGTACCATCAGATCAAGCTTAATCAGCAAGATTGGGAAAAGACAGCGTTCATAACCCCGTTTGGTGCCTTTTGTTACAAGACCATGACGTTTGGATTGAAAAACGCAGGTGCCACGTACCAAAGGTGTATTCAGAAGTGTTTTCATGATCAGATTGGGCGCAATGTGCATGCTTATGTGGATGATGTAGTGATCAAGACAGAGAAAGCCAGGTCATTCATTAATGACCTAAGAGAGACGTTTGTCAACTTACGAAAGTACAAGATGAAGCTCAATCCTACAAAGTGTGTATTTGGTGTTCCAGCTGGGAAGCTCCTTGGCTTCATCGTGTCAGAGAGAGGAATTGAGGCAAACCCGGAAAAGATCAAGGCTATTCAAAGTTTGAAGGAACCTGAGGAATTGGCAGATGTGCAGAAGTTAACAGGGTGTGTAGCTGCGCTGAGCCGGTTTATATCCCGGCTCGGAGAGAAGGCCATCCCTTTATAGAAATTACTGAAGAAAACGGACAACTTCGGGTGGAATCAAGAGGCAGATGAGGCATTTGAAGCCCTCAAGAAGCAGCTGTCAGAAGCGCCAATACTTGCGGCGCCGGTCCCAAAGAGCCCATGCTACTATACGTCGCCACCGGGCCTCAGGCTGTTAGCGCTGTAGTGGTGGTCGAGCGTAAGGAAGTAGGCAAAGAAAACCCGGTCCAGAGGCCGGTCTATTACGTCAGTGAGGTATTATCAGAGGCAAAGCAGCGCTACTGTAGCGCACCTGCACTTAAAATATGGCAAGGTACCTGTGTATAGTGCAAACCCCTGGATCGTTTCATTTGCACACACAGTTTAAGATGTAGTATCACAACAAAGTATCATTATTACATCGAATGATCCAGACTTGGTAAAATATTCATTACAACTTGCATAGCATATAGCTAGCTTGAAAGAGTAAAGCAGCGGAAAAAAATTATTCTTCATGGAGTCTCCATCATCGTCATGTGCCACAGGCGAAAACATGTTGGTTGCAGACTCGAAACCCTTAACGAAACTCACTCGTCGTCAGAACAATCTGCAACAAATAAAATTTTGCAACAGAGTGGGTCAGAACCATTAAAAATGGATCTGGCAAGTGACACTATGTGGACACTTAATGGAATAACTCTAATAACCTATATGCATATTTGGCTGGTGGAGTTTCAAGGCTGTTTTGCATAAGCGCCAATTTTTCCTATCTTTTATAAAACATTTTCTTTGTCAAAACATGTATGGCATGAAAACCACCCTCTTGTCTACCTTTATTCAACCTTCAATATTTTAACTTAAGAAATTGGAATGTCGGGAGCCTCCGTTGTCATCCTTGATCAGCTGCTCAAATTGTCCGTAACCGGGACACGGCTAAGTACTTAGTTTTTAACTCTGCAGAGATTGTGCACTTTCACCACGAGACCCAACAAACCCAAACTATCCTCAAGCACTCAATTTGTGCTAAGGAAAAGGAGAGAGTTGAGACGAGACCATTGGGAAACAGTCCCCTGTTCCTCTGGGCAGACCCATACAAACATTCATCCGCTGAGACCTACCGGAATCAGGTTCCTATAACTTAGTCAAGGCAGAGCCATAATACCAAGTGGCTGCACTGGAAGCATCTTCACTTAGAGAAAACATTGGTCCCTTTAATACCCTGGGTGGCAACCACAAGTGACCATCCCTTAGAGGTCACCCCTAAGAGATGACACTCAACCTTTCCATCATCTTTTCAAAACCAAGTCCACCCAGGTAGTAAATTAACTTAGTAGAATTAAGCTTTTCAATAAACACTTTTGCTTAGCATCAATATTTCTACTAAGTTATCAATAGGATTCTAGACACAACTAAAAAAGGAGATAGTAGTTTTAGCATAGCAATACTATCCTACACATGCGTATAAAGAAATACACTAAATAATGCATATAAAAATACTTAGGAAAATTCATGAGGGGTGTGCCACTTGCCTTGGCAAACAGAAGTGTAGAAGTAGCAGTTGCAACCACCTTCGTCTCTCTCCGAAATTTCTAACACATCAAACAATACACCATAAATATGCAGCCAAACAACATTTAAGAAATATGACATGCATGAGATGCAGAATGATTTATGATGTGAAAGACATACAGAACACAATAAGGATAAGACACAAAACAACTTATTTCAAATAGGCTAAGGCAAGGTAAAGGTTGGGTAGACATAACAATTCTAAAACAACAACTTGAAAGGTTGTAAGGCTACTCTAAGTCTTCATAATTTTACTCTGAGTAGACTGCGCCATTGCCACCACCTTCTGAAGTTGCTTTTTCTCCGCCGCGATCACCAAGGACTCGGCTAAACTGACCCCGCCGAGGCACATTGCATTGCCTTCTTGTAGTCACCAGAAATGGTTATTATTCCCTTGGGCCCCGGCATTTTCATCTTTAGGTAAGCCACATGAGTGGAGATCATGAACTTGGCCAAGGCTGCCTTCCCAGCAAGGCATGGTAAGGGCTCTGCAAGTCCACAACCTCGAACTCAAGACTTTCGACTCGGCTGTTATCTCGGGTGCCAAAACCCACGTCGACCCAAATCTTTCCCATAGGTGCACAAGAGACCCCGGGCACAATACCGTGAAATGTACAGCTGCTAGGCTGCAACTGGTTCGGTGAGTATCCCAGCTTGACCATTGTGTCTCGGTACATGATATTTATGGCACTCCCATTGTCCACCAAGACTCGGGTGAATCTCACATTGTTTGTCGGCCCACAAAACGTCGGATCCACCACTAGTGCATAGTTTCCAGGACTCGGCATGATCCGAGGTGTATCTTGCCTGCTCCAAGTGATTTCTTGCTCGGACCAGTTCATGTATTTCACCACCGCCGGAGATACTGCATTCACCTCCTTGGCACGCCTCAGCATACTCTTCTTATCAGTTGACTCAGTCACAAACACCACGTAGCTCTGATGTACCTCCCTATAATCATTACCGGGGTTCTCATACCTCTGATTCTCAAAGGACCACGTTTGGCTTTGGCCGGCACCACCGTTGTTGTTGTTGCCCTGGGCACTCACTGCATTCACCGGTTTCGCCTGCACCGTCTTCTGGTTTTGGGCCGCATGCACCGGGGTTGAATTTGCTCCGGTTAAGCCCTGATTCTGCGCCGCTATGGTCGGCTTATGCTGCTGCTGCGTGTTCGGATATTGAGGTCTACGCCATTGGTTCGGTGGCCCACTCCAGTTTGCCCCAGCTTTCGCCCCTTCTGCAGCGGTTCGGTGATGAAAACTACACTGCAGAGTGGTATGGTTGGGGGTTCTGCCATTCCTGCCATGATAGATACATGGTCCATTCACCAATGACTCGTAAGTCACAGGTGGTCCGGCCTCCTGCCACTGCTTCGCACCACCTCCCTGATTCTGGTTCTGGTTCGGAGTCCACGCCTGACCCTCAGTCTTCGGTCTCTGGGCGCCTCCGGGTCCGGGCTGACTTGGGTTTACAACATTGACTTGGAAATCTGGTTCTCTCCTCTTCTGCCCGAACTCTTGACGGTTATCAAACCTCGGTCCGTTATTGCGGTTGTTCATCGGATTCCTCCTGTTCCGGGCATTCCCATCCAGCAGAGGCTGCATCGGATCGCCAAGTGCATAGGAATCAGCTATCCGAATCGTCTCGGCCAGAGTCTTCGGCATGTCTCTCTGGAGCCTCTGCCACAACATGCTACCATACCGACATCCATCAGCAAACCACGCTATAGCTTGTGCTTCGATAACTCCCTCACAGGAGTTCCGAACATTGCTCCACCGAGTCAAGAATTCTCGGTCAGTCTCATTGTCCTCCTGCTTGAACGCCTGCAAAAGCTGAGGTCGGTTTGGCCTCCTGTAAGTGCTGGCGAAGTTGCTATTGAATGCCTCCTCTAAATCCAGCCAGCAATCGATGCTATTCTCCGGCAAATTGTTCAGCCAGATCCGAGCAGGACCTTCCAACATGTGCGGGAGATACCGGACCGCCCATCGGCGATTGCCCCCCGCAATGTATACTGCTGAAACATAATCAGCTAGCCAATCTTGCGGTTTGGTGCTCCCATTGTATGGCCTGGTACTCCGACCCAACTGAAACTGAGACACCGGTGGAGGTGGTTCCCTCATGATCCGAGGTCCAAAACACGCCGGACCAGGAGGGCCTTCCTCCTCCAATTTCTCGGACATGTAAATCCGATCTAGCTTGTAGCGTGCATCACCTGTAGGCAACGTCCGAGCTCCGATACGCTCTCCCAATGCACCATCCACTCTATAGAATCCAGCCCGCTCCATGGCAGAATTTCCATCATCATATCGGTCGCCACCTCGACCGACGTTCTTCGGCTGCGGAACATACTCCGGCTCTTGCTGATACTGCCCCTACGGCCGGGGTTGCTGCTGATGCCTCGGGGGCTGAGGTGGTTTACCTCGGCCAGCCGACGCTGCTTGCCCACCGTTCTGATTTGCCTGAGCTGAACGGCCTTTAGCTCGGCTTGCATCACCTGGGCCGGGGTCTCCATTGGCTCGGCTAGCGTTGCCAACCTTTTGCTTCCCAGCTAACACCGGATCGTACACTTGCAGCTACATCTCCTTGTTCCGACCTGAAGTGACACTCCGGGCACGATCGGCTCCTCCGACGTGTGGAGACGAGGCTTGCCCCTTGGACCCCTGGCTAACTGGCCTAACCGAATGGACCACCTGCGAACCGCCAAGCCCGGCCTTGCGGAGAGCTTCATTTTGCTTGCTGGCCACATGCACTAACTCATTGAGCCGCTTCTGCTGCTCACACCATGCATCTCCGGTTAACTCCGATAGACTGGCCCTTACTGCTTCGGCTGCTCTAAGGTTCTTAGCTGGTGAACTATACACCGGCCTACCTGTAGCCGACCTGCTACTTGTTGCCTTACTCGAGCCCGAGACTGCAGCCCTAGCCATCTCCCCATAGAGGTCCTTGCCTCGGTTGAGCAGAGCAGCTTTCTTACGCCGCACAACCGGAGTAAAACCATCCTCTATACCATGTGCAGCATTGTACTCCTTCTGCTCCATATCGAACTGCTGCTTAGCCTCGCCAGCAACCGAGCTTCTCTCAGCACCCTCTGGCGCTCTGCCTCTAACCCGGCCATCGTATGCTCCACACTTGCCTCTACTGCGAGCGCCGAGCTAAGCTATCAACGATAGTGTAACATCCCAAAATTATTATCAGGATTATATTCCAAAAATGAGAGCCAACAAAAACTTTTGTTGTTTATTGTGTGATAATTGCTTTTGTTACTTGAGTTGTTGTTCTTGCTGTTTGTGTGAGTGTTTGCACTAGTAAACACTAGTAAGAAAGAAAGAAAACAAAATATAAAATCAAAGCAAGAAAAATAAAAGTGACAAGTGGTCACATGAAAATCTCCAAGTGACAAACTCAATTATTTTCAAACCAAAGTCAGTGGAGTTGTAATGTAAACACTCCCCATTTTGTTCCTACCACTTTCCCCTGTCAAATATTATTTTTGAATTAGTTTTAAAATTCTAAAATAAAAACAAATGGAAATAAATTCAAATAACATAAACAAAGTACTATAAAAGAAAATGTTTCAAAACATTTTATTATTTTATGCCAATTTTTGTGGAGCTTCTGTACATTATGGGAAGGCCCCACAAATTTTTGCAAATTTTTCTAAAATGTTTAAATGCCCTAATTAAATCCTAGAAAACCTTCTGGATTTAACAGAAGGACTAAAACAGAAATAAAAAGAAGCAGAGAGGAGGCAGGGGGTTTTCTGCAAAAACGTCATCCCCTACCTCTCTCCCTCGCCCCGACGTGCCGCCGTGTCGCCGTGCTGCGCCTCGCCGTTTCCGAGCCGCCCAGGCCCCCCCTGCGCGCGCGCCCGGTGCCTCTGCTGCCTCTGCGTGCAGGAGAGAGCGCTCGAGCCCCTCCCCGCGCCATTACGCCGCCCTCTGCCCCGATGCATCGCCGTGGCATCCGCGGCGTCGCCGGCCAAATTGGCCCAGCCCTCTGCGCCTCGACACGCCCAGCTCCTCTAGACGCTTCTAGAACGTGTCCGGACCCCGTTAAGCACCAAGCCGCCACGAGCCTCTGCACCCTCGCCGCGTAGCCGAGGAATTGGTCGCCGTAGACGCGCCATGGTCGCCGCCGTGGACCTCGACCACCATGGACCGCCCCGAGCCTATAAAGCCACCCCGAGACCTCACTGAAACTCCACACCCCTCCCTCGATCTCTCCCTGCTCCAATTTGGTCTGTGCACCGCCAGAGGGCCGTGCACCGCCGCACCCGTCGCCGCCGTCAAGGTCGATCATCGCCGCAACACCACACCCTCCCATTCTTCCCTCTCTGGCCTGCACTTGCTTCCCTCTGCTTCACCGCACTCACCGCACCCTTTTTCCCTCTGGATTGTGTCCAGATTCGCCGTGGGATCATCGCCGGAGCTCGTGCCCGTGGCCGTGGAAGTTGCAGACCACGCCGTCACCGCTACACTCCGTCCCAGCAAGCACAACTCGCGCCACAACCTTACCCGAGCCTCCGCCGTCGATTCACGTCATCGCCGCCGTCTGCCGTGCCCTCTAGGTGAGTTTTCCGTCCACCTCGCCGTCGCCGGCGGCAGCGCCGCTCGTTTTAGGTCGCGACGTTTGTCGACGACGTGGGCTAACGTGAGCCGTTGGATCTTAATCCAACGATTGCGTACCGCTTCGGTTAAGTGAAAGAGAGAGAGAGACTGACGGGCGGGCCCCGCTCGTCAGGATTTTATTATTTTCCAACCACGCACTGTGTCGCTGACGTGTAGGCCCCACTAGTCAGCCTTTTCAACATTATCCAGAGGAGGGAATTTTCGAATTTCAAACTTCTCTGAATAATCAGTACTGGATCCAACTTTGAAATTCAATATCTCGAGATTTAGGAATCCAAATAAATCAAACTCAACTGTTCTGGAAAGCTTATGAAATTGTTTAACCAACACAATTGGTCTCATGTCATTTAATTAAATAGTAAAAAGTATTATTGAAAATGCCACAGAAGGTTTAAATCTAAACTTGTTTGTTTCTGATACTCTGTTAGTCCAAATAATTCCAAACCAATTTTGCTAGCTTAGTACTGCCTTGTGTTAGCTCCCCTAATTTTGGTAGAATTAATTAAGTAGTATTAATTGTTGACTTTAAGATAAACCCTTCTGGACTAAAACAGACAAATATGTTTATTGGTTGATCCAAATGAGTTAGGACCAATTTTGTTAGCTCACATATATCCATGTTTAGTTACCCCTAAAAGGGTTTAATTTTTGGAACAATATAATTTAATGGTAGCTAAAACTTGATTATTAAGCTACTGGATTCAATCCAATGTGTAGGGAGTTTGGTAACTCCAAATGATCCAATTCAAATTGGGTTGTATTCTACACATCAGTGGCTTTCCATAGAATTTTAGTTTGTATTTTTGTGACCAACAGAACTCAAGTTGTGGAATTAAACATGAATAACTAGTTTCTGCCATAATTTAGACTTAATTAAATAATGTTTAATTCAATTTTTTTGAAAACCAAATTGTGTGGTTTGATGTGTGCAGTAGCTAATTGTGATGTTGATGATGGTTATGTTGAGTGATTGCTTGTATAGCTTAGTGATTGTTTGCATTGTTTGTTTGTTAATTAGACGAGAACGTTGTCGGATATATCGAGGAAGGAGAGTTTGCTGAATTTGAAGAACAAGAGCAAGATCACTTTGCCAAGCAAGGCAAGCTATTCTCTGAGCTTGCACTACCAACATATGCATCTACTTTCATAACATGTTTACTCTCAAAGCAAGATTTACAAAACCCATTTCAAAAATATATGGATATTATTTTGCCACCCTATGTAGTAGTTTATATAAAACTTTAGGATGGGAAAACAATGTTGTTTATTCAAAACTCCTTTGAAATTTCTTGTGAGTTTATGGAATACCGAGATGTCGGTGTTGATTGGAAAGTGGAAAAATGGTGATGTTTATGAAAAATGCACAGTGTCCTAGTACTATGGAAACCAATCCTACCCTGTGCGACCACATTTACCACATATGGGAAAAGGCGTAGTCATGTAGTTTGCTCTTATTAGTATGGGATACCTCATCGACGGAGATGACTCCGTTATGCATGAGGGGATGGTCCGAGGATCTACCCCCTGACCCGGGTCCTCACACAAGTTGGTGGGGAGGATAGAAGGTTCCACCATAAACCGCCGGACAAAACTATGAGTCCTCACACTTAGGGTTTCTGACGGGAAACCGGACTGGGTGTCGATGGAAAGTGTCATATGGGAAGGATCCTATACTAGCATGAGCAAATAAGAGGCTATGGCCGGCGGCTTACTTCGCATACACCTGGTATGGCGAGACGTGGCAGACACGATGAGTTGCCGGATGGATGTGGGTTAAAAGCGTGCTACCTCTGCAGAGTGTTAAAACTATTCGAATAGCCGAGTCCTCGGATATGGACAATTGGGAGACTGTCCTAAGACCTTGTGCAAGTTTTAAAAAGGCTTTGAGTTTTTAAAGAAAAATGAAGTGGAGATGTTTCCTACACCTATACCAACGGATCGGTATGAGGTGGTTGGATGAAAGTGGACCATGACGGGCTATGGTCGGAAAAAGGAGGAGTTTTGGAAAAACAGATGAAAAGGTGACTTCTTTAAAATAGTTATAAAACTCTTCTTACCTTTTTCAATAAAGATATAGAGATGTTTTAAATAAGAAAAGTTGTCAACTAAAATAAAACTGGTGCATACTCATGTTGGGGTAGTTTGCGAGTACATTCAAATGTACTCATATTGGTTTCGTCCCTGGCTATTGTCCTAGCCAGACTACGAGGAGGAACACTACGCAGAGCAGGAATATGGCGACTTCTACGCCAACTAAGGATCTCCACAAGTCAGCTGCCTGTCGGGTTGTCATCGTTAGAATATGATGTCTACTACGCCGTAGCTTCCGCTGATATATTGGTTTGGCCCATGAAGGCACCTATGTAAGAACTTGGTCTAAATGACCATTTATGTAAGACTTTTATTCGGTACTGTAATGGATGTAAACTTTGGTATCCAATTCGGATTATGTGCAACGACAGACTGATCACGGGATCGTTGTGTTAAGCATAATCGGGTATTTCGGACAGCTAGTCCGGGGTCCCCACAGACTTGGTATCAGAGCCATCCTGACTTTAGGAAACCTTAGTTAGCATGGTCGTTTGTCAAATGTTACAAAAGATGAATTTCTAAAAAGAAAGGAATGAAGTATTTTCGAAAATTGCTTATCTCCAATCCTCTTACTTATGCAAAATTTTACTCTCATTAAATGTTACATTTTCCTTAGTATCCCTAAAATTTTGTACACCTCTCATTAAGTTTAAAATTTGACTCACTTGTTGCCCTACTATATTAAAATTTTGATATACTTGTCACCTAACTAACTTAAAATTTTGCTTAAAAACTGTAGATGGCACTCCACTGGACCGAGTTCGTTCAGCTGGAGAAGGACAGCAAGCTGACGTTTGAGAGGGACTTGTTCGAGTTGACCAAGCTGTTAGGTCGCCCCGCTCCAGAGTTTGAGGGAGCTCAGATTGATGTTCACGGTGTTGGAAGGCTGAGCTGGCTCATCAGATCGTCAGTTCGCAGGAACATCAAGTCTCCCAATTCCAGGACGCTCATCTTCACCACCAAGGAGGCCACCTGGGTTGACGGTCTCTGTACTGCTACACAGAGGATGCTAGCCCGACTTTGTGAGGAGCACAAGGCGGAGTTAGTAGACTCCCGTTTCCGGTTCTACGGGAGGCGCAACTGTGATGGACACCCTACTCCTTCACCTTACCACCCGATGTTTGGGAGCTACATCATGGACATGGAGATCTTACTTCAGTGCACTCAGGATGATCTGTTGCGCACTAGGATTCAGCTCCACTTCGACCGCGAGTCGCTCGTTGAGCTTCGCGAGAACGAGATGAAGCTGATGGTGGAGAAGGTTGCTCTTCTCAGGAAGAGGGCCCAGCTGAGGAAGACTATCGTGAAGCTCCGCACGAAGGTGGCAGAGCAGGATGGACTGATTGAGGATCTAGAGCACCATACTGACGAGATGGAGGAGGAGGGCGAGGATCTCCGCAAGGAGAACGACGCTTTCCTCAGTGACGATGATGACTTCGTGGAGGAGATGGACTGTGAGGAGGAGGATGATGAGGAGGAGTTAGTTGACGAGGAGGAGGAGCCACTCGAGCCAGTTCTCGAGGACGAGGAGGAGGATCCCGAGGAGCCAGCCTACCAGTCAGATGCTGACGTGTTAGAGCTGGAGGTTCCACCTCAGTAGGCGAGTGACTTGATCACTACCGCAGGATTAGGTTGACCCCCTATAGCTAGTCGAGTAGTAGCAGTGGTTCTTTTGGAAACCAGATGTTATGTATCCTAGATGTAAGCTTGATGTTGTTGAACTCCTTGATGTATTGTTTGTGAAATATAAGTATGTTTGTCTTGTTTAAATCTGTGTGAACTATTTTCATATAAATCTTAGGATTAATCAACCACTTGAGAGATCGTCTTTTCCCTTAGTCGAACTTTTCTTGCCTTGTCTCTTATACCCGGTGTGCTTCAGGATGCCACCCCGTCGCAGCAATGCGGAAGGATCAGGATCAGCACCACCACCACCGGACCCAACCCCCACCCAACTTCTCGCACTTATCATGGAGGAGCGTGAAAATGCCCGGCAAGAGCGCCAAGCTCATCTCGCTGCCTTACAACAACTCGCAGCCGCTTACAACAACAACAACAACAACAACAACAACAACAACAATGGTGGTAACGGCAATGGCGATGGAAACCAGCGATCTACCTTGGGTGATTTTCAGAAGACCAACCCACCCACCTACTCCAAGGGACTTCACCCACTAGAAGCCGATGATTGGCTTCGCACCATCGACAATAATCTTGAAGTTGCTGCTGTGGGAGAAAATGAGAAAGTGTTGTATGCAACCCACTATCTCGCTGGACCTGCAAGAGCTTGGTGGGAAACTACCAAGACTCTCCAGCCAGCTGGTCATGTCATCAACTGGGCTGAGTTCCAGGAGAAGTTCCGCAAGAAGCATATTCCCAGGACTTATTGAGAGGAAGAAGGATGAGTTCCGTAAGCTGAGGCAGGGAAGTAGAGATGTGGTCGGTTATCTTGAGGAGTTTACCGACTTATCTCGGTATGCTCCTGATGACACCGACAAGGAAGAGAAGAAGATGGAGCGTTTCATGAGTGGACTTCATGATGAACTTCAGTGTGCTTTGGTTATCCATGACTTCCGTGATCTGGAGTCACTTGTGGACAAAGCCATCCAGCTGGAGACCAAGCGCAAGTCGATGTATGAAGGTCGCAAGAGGAGGATGAATGCTCAGGAAGGCTCGAGCAGCCAGAAACCTCGTATCTTTCAGCAGAACACCAGGCCTGCCTATCGTCCACCCCAAGCTCCACGCCCAATTACCCTAACCGCCCAAACAACTTCAACCCCCCAATGACAATAACCGTCCCGGAGGAAACTTCAACAACTTCACCCGCAATCCCAATGTGATCTGCTTTGAATGCGGCAACAAGGGTCACTACTCCAAAGAATGTCCCAATCCCAAGAGGAATGTCCAGCGCCCCAATGCGCCGGCACAGAACAATGGTCAAGGCCGCAATGGAAATGGAAATGGCAAGAATGCCGCACCTCGCGGAAATGCTGCTGTTGCCAAGGGTCGTCTGCACCACATCAATGCTGAAGAAGCTCAGGATGCTCCGGATGTTGTGCTGGGTACGTTCCTTGTCAACTCAGTACCTGCAACTGTTCTGTTTGATTCTGGTGCTACCCATTCATTTGTTACCCAAGAATTTGTTGCTAAGGGAGGTTTAGTTAAGAGCCTCTTACCCAAACCCATGGTCATCCAAATCCCAGAATCCACCGTAGAGACCAAGATGTTTTGCTCCGATGTACCCCTTGAGATCAAAGGAGAAAAGTTTCCAGTTAACTTAATTGTTCTGGGAACCCAAGGCATCGATGTTATACTCGGTATGAATTGGTTAGCCAAGTACCATGGTCGAATTGACTGTGCCAGAAGAGCTGTATCCATCACCACCGACAAAGAAGTAGAAGTGGAGTATGTGTCTGAAACTAGTCAACCTCACCCAGGCTGCCATGAGAGCATAGCTCGACCCGCCCTAGATGAGATCCGTGTTGTTCATCTGTTCAAGGATGTTTTCCCAGAAGAATTGCCTGGTATGCCGCCAGATAGGGATATTGAGTTCATAATTGAGCTTATCCCAGGAACATCCCCCATATCCCAAAAGCCTTATCGGATGAATCCGGAAGAACTGGTTGAGTTGAAGAAGCAGTTGGCTGATATGCTAAGCAAAGGTCTTGTCCGCCCAAGCGCTTCACCATGGGGATCACCCATTATTTTGTGGACAAGAGAGACGGTACCACACGCCTGTGTGTGGATTATCGCAAGCTGAATGACGTGACCATTAAAAACAAGTACCCTCTTCCCAAGATCGAGGATCTGTTCGATCAAATGAACGGAGCCCGAGTCTTTTCAAAGATCGATCTTCGGACAGGTTACCATCAGTTGAAGATCAGAGACAGATATTCCCAAGACCGCCTTCACCACTCGTTACGGTTTTTGAATACACCGTGATGTCTTTTGGTCTGACCAATGCCCCAGCCTATTTCATGAATCTCATGAACAAGATTTTCATGGAGTACCTCGACAAGTTCGTGGTAGTTTTCCTTGATGACATCCTTATTTATTCCAAGACCGAAGAAGAGCATGCTGAACACCTGCGTCTAGTTTTGGAGACCCTCCAAGAGCACCACTGTATGCCAAACTTAGCAAGTGTGAGTTTTGGCTCAGTGAAGTGGCATTTCTTGGACATATTGTATCCGCTGGAGGAATTTCTGTTGACCCTGAGAAGATACAAGCCATTCTTGACTGGTTATCCCCAACCAATGTTTTTGAAATCCGAAGCTTTCTCGGACTTGCCGGTTATTACCGCAAGTTCGTTGAAGGATTTTCCAGTATAGCCAAACCTCTGACCCAACTGTTGAAGAAGGACAAGAAATTTGAATGGACTCAGAAGTGTGAGGATAGTTTCCAAGAACTGAAGAAGAGACTAACCTCAGCCCCAATCCTGATCATGCCAGACGTCACCCAGAGTTTCGACGTGTATTGCGATGCATCACGCCTCGGACTTGGTTGCGTTCTGATGCAAGAAGGCAAAGTTGTGTCGTATCTGTCCCGGCAGTTGCGACCGCATGAAGAGAATTACCCAACCCATGACTTGGAGTTAGCTGCTGTAGTCTTTGCTCTTAAGAAGTGGCGTCCCTATCTTGCGGGACATCGCTGCGAGGTCTATACAGATCACAAAAGCTTGAAGTATATTTTCACCCAGAAAGATCTGAACCTGCGACAGAGGAGATGGATGGAATTAATCAAGGATTATGATATTGGAATCCATTATCACCCCGGAAAGGCTAATGTAGTTGCCGATGCCCTTAGTCGCAAACCTTGCACCCTGAATGCCCTGATCCAAGCCGAACAGCCAGCCTTGTTCAAAGACTTCCAAGATTTTGGACTAGAGCTTGTTAGCCATGGTTATCTCGCCAATCTAGAGTTAACCCCAACCCTGATGGATCAAATCAAAGAAGCCCAGAAAGGTCATGAAAGCATAGAGGGAATTAGGAAGAAAATTTCCCTCGGCAAAGCACCCGGTTTTACCGAAGATGCTGAAGGAGTGCTGAAATTCAATGACCGTATCTGTGTGCCCAATGTCACGGAACTTAAGGAGTTAATCCTGAAGGAGGCCCATGAGACCCCTTATTCAATCCACCCCGGCGGAACCAAAATGTACCAAGACCTTCGAGAAAGATTTTGGTGGCATGGAATGAAGCGAGAGATTGGTTCATTCGTAGCCAAGTGTGATATCTGTCAGCGAGTCAAGGCTGAACATCAGCGACCCGCTGGATTGCTTCAACCTTTGAAAATTCCCGAGTGGAAGTGGGATGAGATTGGAATGGATTTTATTACCGGACTTCCAAGATCCAACCGAGGCCATGATTCAATCTGGGTCATCGTTGATCGACTGACCAAGGTTGCCCACTTTGTTCCTGTCAAGACCACTCATACCGGAGCTCAGTTAGCAGACCTGTATATTTCCAGAATAGTGAGCCTGCATGGTGTGCCTAAGAAGATTGTATCTGATAGAGGCACGCAATTCACCTCAAGATTCTGGAAATCCCTTCATGAAGCCCTCGGAACCAAGTTAGCCTTTAGCACAGCTTATCATCCCCAGACCGATGGCCAGACTGAGCGAGTGAACCAGATATTGGAGGACATGCTTCGCGCATGTGTTCTATCCTATGGTTCCAAGTGGGAAGATTGTCTTCCGTTTGCAGAGTTCTCGTACAACAACAGTTATCAGTCTAGTCTGCAAATGGCCCCTTTTGAAGCCCTTTACGGCAAGAAGTGTCGTACACCCCTGAATTGGTCCGATACCGGAGAGAGCAAATTGTTCGGACCAGATACCCTCCGTGAAGCTGAAGAGCAAGTTCAGCTTATTCGTGAACGTCTCAAAACTGCCCAATCCCGTCAGAAGAGTTACGCTGACACCAAGCGCCGTGACCTCACTTTCAGTGTCGGAGATTATGTGTATCTCCGAGTGACACCCCTCAAGGGAATGCAGCGTTTCCATGTCAAAGGAAAGTTAGCGCCAAGGTATATTGGACCCTTCAAGGTCATTGCTCGTCGAGGAGAAGTATCCTATCAGCTGGAGTTACCCCAGGAGTTAGGAGATTATCATGATGTCTTCCACATTTCCTTGCTCCGGAAGTGTCTTGAAGTTCCTGACCAGCCTGATGTTTTCAAAAACATCGACCACCTCTCCATCGACCTGAACCAAGACCTGACTTATCGTGAGAGACCCCTCAAAATTCTCGAAGAAGATGTTCGTGTTACCCGAAGACGTGCGATCAAGTTTTACAAAGTCCAGTGGACTAACCACTCTGAAGAAGAAGCAACTTGGGAACGCGAAGATTATCTTAGAAGCGAATTCCCAGACCTCCTTAAAACCTAAGCCTAGCAAATCTCGGGACGAGATTTATTTTAAGGGGGGAAGGATTGTAACATCCCAAAATTATTATCAGGATTATATTCCAAAAATGAGAGCCAACAAAAACTTTTGTTGTTTATTGTGTGTAATTGCTTTTGTTACTTGAGTTGTTGTTCTTGCTGTTTGTGTGAGTGTTTGCACTAGTAAACACTAGTAAGAAAGAAAGAAAACAAAATATAAAATCAAAGCAAGAAAAATAAAAGTGACAAGTTGTCACATGAAAATCTCCAAGTGACAAACTCAATTATTTTCAAACCAAAGTCAGTGGAGTTGTAATGTAAACACTCCCCATTTTGTTCCTACCACTTTCCCCTCTCAAATATTATTTTTGAATTAGTTTTAAAATTCTAAAATAAAAACAAATGAAATAAATTCAAATAACATAAACAAAGTACTATAAAAGAAAATGTTTCAAAACATTTTATTATTTTATGCCAATTTTTGTGGAGCTTCTGTACATTATGGGAAGGCCCCACAAATTTTTGCAAATTTTTCTAAAATGTTTAAATGCCCTAATTAAATCCTAGAAAACCTTCTGGATTTAACAGAAGGACTAAAACAGAAATAAAAAAGAAGCAGAGAGGAGGCAGGGGGTTTTCTGCAAAAATCATCCCCTACCTCTCTCCCTCGCCCCGACGTGCCGCCGTGTCGCCGTGCTGCGCCTCGCCGTTTCCGAGCCGCCCAGGCCCCCCCTGCGCGCGCGCCCGGTGCCTCTGCTGCCTCTGCGTGCAGGAGAGAGCGCTCGAGCCCCTCCCCGCGCCATTACGCCGCCCTCTGCCCCGATGCATCGCCGTGGCATCCGCGGCGTCGCCGGCCAAATTGGCCCAGCCCTCTGCGCCTCGACACGCCCAGCTCCTCTAGACGCTTCTAGAACGTGTCCGGACCCCGTTAAGCACCAAGCCGCCACGAGCCTCTGCACCCTCGCCGCGTAGCCGAGGAATTGGTCGCCGTAGACGCGCCATGGTCGCCGCCGTGGACCTCGACCACCATGGACCGCCCCGAGCCTATAAAGCCACCCCAGACCTCACTGAAACTCCACACCCCTCCCTCGATCTCTCCCTCGCTCCAATTTGGTCTGTGCACCGCCAGAGGGCCGTGCACCGCCGCACCCGTCGCCGCCGTCAAGGTCGATCATCGCCGCAACACCACACCCTCCCATTCTTCCCTCTCTGGCCTGCACTTGCTTCCCTCTGCTTCACCGCACTCACCGCACCCTTTTTCCCTCTGGATTGTGTCCAGATTCGCCGTGGGATCATCGCCGGAGCTCGTGCCCGTGGCCGTGGAAGTTGCAGACCACGCCGTCACCGCCGTCCCAGCAAGCACAACTCGCGCCACAACCTTACCCGAGCCTCCGCCGTCGATTCACGTCATCGCCGCCGTCTGCCGTGCCCTCTAGGTGAGTTTTCCGTCCACCTCGCCGTCGCCGGCGCGGCAGCGCCGCTCGTTTTAGGTCACCGAGTTCGTCGACGACGTGGGCTAACGTGAGCCGTTGGATCTTAATCCAACGATTGCGTACCGCTTCGGTTAAGTGAAAGAGAGAGAGAGACTGACGGGCGGGCCCCGCTCGTCAGGATTTTATTATTTTCCAACCACGCACTGTGTCGCTGACGTGTAGGCCCCACTAGTCAGCCTTTTCAACATTATCCAGAGGAGGGAATTTTCGAATTTCAAACTTCTCTGAATAATCAGTACTGGATCCAACTTTGAAATTCAATATCTCGAGATTTAGGAATCCAAATAAATCAAACTCAACTGTTCTGGAAAGCTTATGAAATTGTTTAACCAACACAATTGGTCTCATGTCATTTAATTAAATAGTAAAAAGTATTATTGAAAATGCCACAGAAGGTTTAAATTCTAAACTTGTTTGTTTCTGATACTCTGTTAGTCCAAATAATTCCAAACCATTTTTCTAGCTTAGTACTGCCTTGTGTTAGCTCCCCTAATTTTGGTAGAATTAATTAAGTAGTATAATTGTTGACTTTAAGATAAACCCTTCTGGACTAAAACAAACAAATATGTTTATTGGTTGATCCAAATGAGTTAGGACCAATTTTGTTAGCTCACATATAGCCATGTTTAGTTACCCCTAAAAGGGTTTAATTTTTGGAACAATAGAATTTAAATGGTAGCTAAAACTTGATTATTAAGCTACTGGATTCAATCCAATGTGTAGGGAGTTTGGTAACTCCAAATGATCCAATTCAAATTGGGTTGTCTTCTACACATCAGTAGCTTTCTATAGAATTTAGTTTGTATTTTTGTGACCAACAGAACTCAAGTTGTGGAATTAAACATGAATAACTAGTTCTGCCATAATTTAGAAGTAATTAAAAAGTGTTTAATTCAATTTTTTTGAAAATCAAATTGTGTGGTTTGATGTGTGCAGTAGCTAATTGTGATGTTGATGATGGTTATGTTGAGATGATTGCTTGTATAGCTTAGTGATTGTTTGCATTGTTTGTTTATTAATTAGACGAGAACGTTGTCGGATATATCGAGGAAGGAGAGTTTGCTGAATTTGAAGAACAAGAGCAAGATCACTTTGCCAAGCAAGGCAAGCTATTCTCTGAGCTTGCACTACCAACATATGCATCTACTTTCATAACATGTTTTACTCTCAAAGCAAGATTTATAAAACCCTTTCAAAAGTATATGGATATTATTTTGCCACCCTATGTAGTAGTTTATATAAAACTTTAGGATGGGAAAACAATGTTGTTTATTCAAAACTCCTTTGAAATTTCTTAGAGTTTATGAATGCCGAGATGTCGGTGTTGTATTGGAAAAGTGGAAAAATGGTGATGTTTATGAAAAATGCACAGTGTCCTAGTACTATGGAAACCAATCTACCCTGTGCGACCACATTTACCACATATGGGAAAAGGCGTAGTCATGTAGTTTGCTCTTATTAGTATGGGATACCTCATCGACGGAGATGACTCCGTTATGCATGAGGGGATGGTCCGAGGATCTACCCCCTGACCCGGGTCCTCACACAAGTTGGTGGGGAGGATAGAAGGTTCCACCATAAACCGCCGGACAAAACTATGAGTCCTCACACTTAGGGTTTCTGACGGGAAACCGGACTGGGTGTCGATGGAAAGTGTCATATGGGAAGGATCCTATACTAGCATGAGCAAATAAGAGGCTATGGGCCGGCGGCTTACTTCGCATACACCTGGTATGGCGAGACGTGGCAGACACGATGAGTTGCCGGATGGATGTGGGTTAAAAGCGTGCTACCTCTGCAGAGTGTTTAAAACTATTCGAATAGCCGAGTCCTCGGATATGGACAATTGGGAGACTGTCCTAAGACCTTGTGCAAGTTTTAAAAAGGCTTTGAGTTTTAAAGAAAAATGAAGTGGAGATTGTTTCCTACACCTATACCAACGGATCGGTATGAGGTGGTGGATGAAAGTGGACCATGACGGGCTATGGTCGGAAAAAGGGGAGTTTTGGAAAAACAGATGAAAATGGTGACTTCTTTAAAATAGTTATAAAACTCTTCTTACCTTTTTCAATAAAGATATAGAGATGTTTTAAATAAGAAAAGTTGTCAACTAAAATAAAACTGGTGCATACTCATGTTGGGGTAGTTTGCGAGTACATTCAAATGTACTCATATTGGTTTCGTCCCTGGCTATTGTCCTAGCCAGACTACGAGGAGGAACACTACGCAGAGCAGGAATATGGCGACTTCTACGCCAACTAAGGATCTCCACAAGTCAGCTGCCTGTCGGGTTGTCATCGTTAGAATATGATGTCTACTACGCCGTAGCTTCCGCTGATATATCTGGTTTGGCCCATGAAGGCACCTATGTAAGAACTTGGTCTAAATGACCATTTATGTAAGACTTTTATTCGGTACTGTAATGGATGTAAACTTTGGTATCCAATTCGGATTATGTGCAACGACAGACTGATCACGGGATCGTTGTGTTACGCATAATCGGGTATTTCGGACAGCTAGTTCGGGGTCCCCACAGATAGCTTCTAAGGGAACTTCTTCCCTTGGCATGCCCAACTGCTCATTCTGACTAGGTTTCTCGTACGGAAACTTCGCCGTCCGACCTGATTTCTCAGGCAGCGCGGTTGGCGTCGCCTCCACCTCGGCTTGCGTGACCTTGCCAGCATCCGCCTTGCTAGCTGCAGGCCTGGTACCAGCCATCATCACCTCCACACACCTCAGAGGGCGAGTGACACGCCGACCCAAAGCCGCCAGGAGAGGAGTTTCATCGTCCACGAGCACCTGCTCCGGGTACTCACGAACCACCTCGACAGCAACGTAAGTGGGGAAGCTGCCGAGCATCATGAGGAAACCATCGGTGGGGAAAGGCTTGCCGGCGAAGCACCCCGCATTGTCGCTCACAAGGCGAACTCGCCAATCTTGGTAACCAGGCCAGAAAGAACACACCCAGAGGAGCCCGTCCGGATGGAAACTCCACCCAACGCCTCAATCTGCCCCACGGTGGGCGCCAACTGTCGTGGTGGGATCACGGCAGATGCCATGGGTATGGCTTAGTTGGGGCCGAACGGTCGTTGGGGGAATCCGGGGAGGGTTTATGCACTCAAGACGTGCACAAGCAAGAAAATGCAAGAAACCACAAGAACATGAACAAGAAACCAAGAAAGCCAAGAACACAAAAAACACCACGATGTACCCAGGTTCGGGGCCTTCGTGAGGAAGTAAAACCCTACTCCTGCCTTGCCTCTCTCAATATATCGGTGTGGTTTTCCAGTACAAGGTGCTCCTCGAGCTGTATGTTGCTACCAAAGTGAGAACTCGAGGTAGAAGAAGAAACTATGAAGGGGGAAATGAGCTAGGGTTTGTGCCTCTCCCCCTCTGGAGGTAGAGAAGCTGCATATATACACAGGCCGAAGTACATTTTTACCCCTGCCTACAACTGACAATGGCATGGCCAAAAGGTAGAAGACAAGCCTCTGCCTCCTGCCAGCCCAACGGCCGGACTGTCAGGCCAGCCAGGCCTAGCTTTCCTCTTCGGGTCATACTTCAGTAGCCTGCCGAGGTCTAGCCTGTAGACCTTTCCCGAAATGGCCAAGTCAGCTCCTTGGCCCCCGAGCTTCCGGGAATCCCGTGGACGGACCTCGCCGTCCTCTGAAGCCTCGGGCTACGAGCTCTGCGGCACCCGTGACCTCTCTGACATGCCTCGATCCTTGCTGCCTAACCTCGGATAACACTCCTGATCATATACCTCGGTGGAGAATATCTTATTCCTGTGGTAGCTAGCTGACTGCCCGAGGTTGATACCTCGGAGGATATACCTCGGAAAGTATACCTCGGACGTACACCTTACGTCGGATGACGCCTCCTGCGTCCTTGCTCAATCGTTCCCTCGGACAGCTTACTGCCTTAACCTTACATGTCTTTACCTCATCATTACCCTACCCGGGGGTAACCCCCCGACAAGTAGCAAAAGCATTTAGACACGGTTTCTTTTGGCTCATGGCCCAGGCAGATGCAGAGCGCTTGGTGAGCAGATGTGATGGGTGTCAAAGATATGCAAGGCAAGTTCATGTGCCGGCTCAGGAATTGCAGACAATACCTTTGACCTGGCCTTTTGCAGTTTGGGGGCTTGACATGGTGGGTCCCTTTCATATGTCCCCTTGCAAGAAAACCCACCTCTTAGTTGCCATTGATAAATTTACAAAGTGGGTTGAGGTGATGCCAGTTACAAATTGTGAAGCAGCTACATCAGTTAAGTTTGTCAAAAAGATCATACATCGGTTTGGATATCGTCATAGCATCATCACAGATAATGGAACTAACATGTCACTTGGAGAGATGGCAAAGTTTTGTGGAAGCAATGTTATACGTTTGGATGTGGCTTCAGTTGCTCATCCACGGGCCAATGGGCATGTAGAAAGAGCAAATCAAGAATTACTTAGAGGCTTAAAACCACGCCTCCGGGTCCCGTGCATCAGAGCCGCCGGGGCGTGGGTTGAGGAGTTATCATCTGTAGTTTGGGGAATCAACACAACACCAAATAGATCTACAAAGATGACGCCTTTCTTTATGGTGTATGGGGCAGAAGTAGTATTGCCAAGAGATATTATTCATGATTCTCCTAGAGTGGCGGCTTATGTTGAAACTGAGAATGAGCAGACCCGACAAGATTCTTTGGACTTGCTCGAAGAAAATAGAGAAAAAGCATTGGAAAGATCTGCAATATATCAGCAAGATTTGAGGCGGTATCACAGTCGCCGGGTTAGAACTCGTGCTTCTCAGGAGGGTGACTTAGTGCTGCGATGGACGCAATCCAACGAAGGGATGCACAAGTTATCTCCTCCATGGGAGGGACCGTTCATCATAAGCAAGAATCTGTACAATGGTTCATATTATCTGGTGGATGCTAGAGAGAAATCTGAGTACGTGAACGACACAACACATTCCACTTCTTCATTGGAGGAGCGCGAGCGGCCATGGAACATTGCCCAGCTGCGCCCATATTATACTTAGCATGAGATCAAGATATCAGATGTTATACACGATGTAACGGGCAGCAGGTTTCAGATGCGCTCTTTTCCTTACCAGGGTACCTAAGGGGACTGGAAGGTTTTTAATGAGGCGGTTTGCCGACCTAACCTTTCTTATCAATAAAGGGAAGGGTGAACAGAAGTTTTTGTTGTCTCATTTTGGTTTCAGTTTGTGTTATTATTTTGAAAGCCGGTTATTCTCTAAAGATTGAGATGTACCGTAGCACAGTTTGATGATAAGCCAGGTCTTGGGGGCTGGTCATTGAGGTGGCACAGTTTTTTCACCCAAGACCCGGCTTTATGATTATCCGGGTCTCAAAATTCTTTGTGACCCGGCAAAGAGAGTTTGGACTATTATTTTAGTGTTTTTGTTCATTAGTATGCTTGTTTAGTTTACAGTTTTAGTTACTTATGTTTTCTGTTGTAGAACAAGTAAATATAGTTGTGTAGCTATTTTTTATCATAGAAGATGCCCAAAGAGCGCGTCTCATCAGTATGTGGATCAATGGGGTAATGTTGCATAGTTAAGCCTTTACTTTATAAACATTGATCCAGGTCTTGGGGGCTCTCACTTGAATAGTTTGTAGCTACAATCCCAAGACCCGACTTTTTAAGCCACCAGTTTTATTCTTGGTTCTCTTGCTGCTGAGTTTGATGTGACTCGCAATTATATGGCCTGATTGCTCACCTGGAAATTCAATCAACCATGATGCCCAATGGGGACTTGGTTTGACCCTGTTTTATCAGAGAAATTGCGACAGAGATAATCCATGCGAAAGCCAGCTCACAGTTAAAGAAATCAAAAGGGTCATCGAAACCAAAGAAAAGCAGATATCTTAAGGCAAAAGTTCCACATGATTCAAACAGGGTTCATAGGTGCATAGGCACACCATCAAAAGCACAGGATAAAAGTACTAAAGTTATTACAATAACTGCCCAAAGGGCCGAATGAGATTGTTTTTTGCAGAAGACGGGTATCTGCGCAAGTTTTTAAGCACTGGCTTCAGGAGCCGGGTCATGGGGTGGAGAGCCAGTTACGCCTTCCTCAGCAGCGTTGGCCGGGACATCTTCCTTGGCCGCGGCCGGCTCATCTTCTGTCGCCTCTCCATCCTTGGCCTGGGTCTTGTGGGCCGCATCTCTGCGCCAGGTGACAAGATAGAGTGCCTGAAAATGGCTTTCATCTTCGTCCTCCACTGCAGCTCGAGATGGAGGAGGCACAACTGGTGTAGAGGAAGTGGGAGCAGCAGAAGTACTGGGAGCAATTGTGTCCTGGGCAATTGAATCTTTATAACTCTGGAGAAGATCAATGCGAGCCAGCTCAGCATCTATGACTTCTTCATTTTCTTTGTTGTAGCCATATTGCAGGGAGGTGAGCTTCAGGCTATTGGCAATTTCAGTGGCCACGTACCGGGTCTGCTTTACAGCCCGGGCGTAGGATTTCTTGTCGAACTTGTTGCCATTAGCGTTGTATTGCAGAAAGCCCTTCACGAGTGGTGCCAGGTCAAAACTTGGATGATAGGCCTTAGCCAAGGCAAGGCCACGCATTGCACCGGCTCTGCATGCAGATCTTTTCAGCAGTTGGATCCAGTCTGGCATGGTTGATAGATGGCCAAGCACCTCAGTATAAGTGCTTGGCGGGTTCTCCCAGTTCCTTGCTACCTTGATAACTTCACAACTGCCAAAATACAGTTGACGCACAAGAATATACATGCATTTGATCTTGTCAACAGCAGTCTTGCGGAGATTTCCATCGCATGGACCTGAATCGGAGAGAACAAGATTATGAGAATTCAAAGTTCGGGTATGGATTAAACAAGGTTTTCCGGGTTAGGGAGCGTCAAACTTACCCACAAATGAGGAGACCATGTAAGTGATCATTTTCTTTAGCCGGGTCAGCTCATCGGTGGCAGCGTCCAATTTTTTCTGTAGTATGGATTGCTCCTCCTTGAAGTTGTCCTCGTGCTCCTTCATATCCCTTCTCAAATCAGAGTTTTCTTGGGTAAGGTCGGTGATAGATTTTTCAAAGGCTCGCAGTTGCTCTGCATCTGCAAGCCGGACATTAGATTGATCCTTCAAAGCTTCTTTAAGCCAAGAAATTTCTTGGCCGGCCTGGGTAATGTGCTCCTGTTCATAAAAAAGAGAATAAATGTATGGTCAAGCCCCATGTTACTGTAGGAAAGATAACCCGGAACTTGGGGGCTACAGAGTTGAAATTTTACAAAGATAGAATAAAGTGGAGTCCCAGGTTGCTGCAGGCGTGCAACCCGGCACTTGGGGGCTACACGCACAAAGTTTGAAATTTTCTAAGTATGTTTGACCCAGGCTGCTGCAGGCAGGCAACCCGGCACTTGGGGGCTACAGTGTTCAAAATTAGATATGAAGGATGAAAAATTCTAAAAGACGAAGTTTTAGTCCCAGGTTGCTGTGAACAGACAACCCGGCACTTGGGGGCTACAGGATTGAAGTTTTTATCTAAGGCATTTGTATTATAAGCACCAAGCTCATCAACAAGTGATAATCTTGGAGCTTGGAGGCTACTTAGAGTGTAGATCAAGGGTAAAATGAAAAGGTTACCTGGTATCGCTTTTGAATCAGGGAGGCCAGCTCAGTTTCCAACCTCTTGTGTTGAGCAAGACGAGAAAAGTACGCATCG
Source organism: Poa pratensis (assembly GCA_947311845.1). Classification (NCBI taxonomy): domain Eukaryota; kingdom Viridiplantae; phylum Streptophyta; class Magnoliopsida; order Poales; family Poaceae; genus Poa; species Poa pratensis. Next base: position 39,773,503 of record CAMZMU010000072.1, on the reverse strand, counting down.
CAAAGGGCCGGCGTGGACATAGAATCCAGAGCCGGCAATTCATTCAATAAGACCGGGTCCTTGCCTTTGGTAGAAGAGACCGGCTTAACCTCAGGAGTTGTGACCTTGGCTATAACATTGGAAGTACCAACAGCCGGGCCTTGTTTAGACCCGGTGATTTGTACTTCCTCATCTTCTTTGGTACCAGATCCTAACCCGGGTGACTGGGCAGGTGGTGAAGGTGTTGGAGCAGGGGCAAGTGGGCTCTTTGGAGAAGCAACAGGAGTTAAATGCTCCATGGGTTCATCTCTTTGTGCCGGCTCTTCAATATGTGAATCCATAGGAGAAGGCTCTGTTGCAGCTGGAGGAGATGCCGCTGGAGGAGAATCCGGGTCTTCATCCGCAAAGGCCTTGGCACTGAAACAAAATAAAATGGTTTAGTCAAAAGGGCAGTAAAACAGAGAAGTATGGAAAAGATATGTGAGCATTTCTAGCCCGGTATTGATTTGGAAGTCCTCAGGTGTGCTAACACTGTCCGAGGATGAAGCTGACAAAGAATAGGATTTAGCGGCCCGGATTTTGCTAGCTAAAGGATGTTTAACACAAGGTATCTTCTGGATGGATTTGGCCCAGCTGGTTAAAGAACATGGAGGGATACCTGTGTTCAGAGAGCCCGGATTCGCAGCAGACCGGGTTCGAGGTTTCTTGCTGGCTTCAGCTTCCTTCTCAAGTTCCTTTGCTTGTGTGTGTGCTTGGGATTGAGATGTGTTCATTGCATAATTTGAAAAACGAGAATACGACACCTTTGCAATAGCAGCCCGGGTCCTCTTAAGAGGAGGAGGTCCAGCAGTTTGAGGACCCGGCAACTCATCAACAGCTGGGTCAGTGGGGCCTAGAACAAGAAATTCCGGGTTATCGGTAGAAGGGTCCTTAGTGGTGACCTCGCTGTTAATCAAGTCGAGGAAGAGCTGGCGTGTTGAGTCTAGCTCACCTTCTTCTTCGTCTTCATCACTTGCATCTGTATCTTCATCATCAGGTGAGGACACAGGGGTACAATCAGCTTTCCACCACTCTGGGTCCTGTGGTGAAGGAAGATAAACAGATAAGTGTTTCATGCAAGAAAGACCGGGTTAACAGAAGACAGAAAGAAAAAGAGTTGGTATCGTACCGTAGGAGGTTTGTTCTTGGCACTGTACAGGGCAAGCCCGGTCAGCGCAATGTCATGTTTGGTCTCGCCAAGCAGCTTCTTGGCGTTCTTCACGATTTGATCATCAGTAAGCGTCACTTCGGAGTAACGCATGTTATCAGTTGTTTCCCCGGTGTATTCATCGAATAGCCGGGTCCTGATGCTAAGAGGCTGGATGAACCAACCAATCTAGCACTTGACTAAATTTGTGTCGCGGAGGCCATGAGCGAGCAGAGCTCTGGCCCAGACGCGGACAGCTCCAACCAAGACCCGGTTTTCGTCGCTGGCGTAGCTGTTCATCTTAGGGTCGTATACCAAGGGAGAATTTCTGAAGGCCGGGAAACGAGTCTCGTCTGACTCAGGAGAGGTATCTTGGCAGTAGAAGTAAGAGTTTTGCCACCCCTTGGGGTGGCTGGCTAGAGCAAGAGCCGGGAAATCACATTGCCTCAGGCATTGGAAGGAAACACCTCCATAGGGACCAAGAGGTTTGTTTTTGCGAGAGGGGTTGCAGTAAAAGATCTCTAAAAATAGCTCCAAGCTAGGAGCCATTTGGAGATAGTCCTCACAGAAAACTACATAGTTGCTAATATTGAGAATGGAGTTGGGAGTAACATCTAGTGTGGTGAGGCCATAGTACTTAAAAACTTGGCGAAAAAAGAGAGAGCCCGGAGGACAAAGACCACGTGAAACATGATCAAGCAAGACAACAATTTCACCTTCCTTGGGGTTGGGCCGCGTTTCTTCTCCAGGAGCGTGCCAATGGATCTCCTTCTTGGACGGAAGCTCGCCGCAGTTCACGAGCGTCTGCAATGTTGTGTCAGTAACACTGGACCTAGTCCAGTTCACCGGAGTGGCTGCCACGGCGGCGCCGGAGCTGGATCCCTTCTTTGCACTCTTCTTCGTGGCCCTGGGACCTCTAGACTTCATCTTCTCCTTCACCATTGATGCGGAACTGTGGTGGTGCCCAATCTCGGAAATAGAGATGAGCTAACCCTAGCAATGGAGGTGGGTGCAAGGAGAGGAAGATGCAGAGCGATTGCGGGCGCGATTGAGTCTGGAATCAAGGGCGCAGCACAGATGGATGAGTAGATAGTGGCTGTGGAGATTTCTGTTGAGGTTTGGGAGCTCTATTTGAGATGAGTTTTGTGGCGGCTGCGCGAGGAAGGAGACGAAGAGGCCAAGGAAGAAATGGGGAAAAGTCACTGCGATGTTTACCCTAATCCTCTACTTATAGGCGCAGTAAAAATCCCTAGGGGTACTGTGGTAAAATGAGTGGATACGATAAGTATCTTCGACTAGAAGTCAACGACAAACAGAAAGAGACAAAAAGGAAAATTATCTGGCAAGATCGTGATCGAGATTGGCTAAAGATTGACTTGCGGTTTGGTTGAAATTTTCACTAAGTGTTGAATATGAAACCCGGAGACGTATGAACCCGGTATAACCGAGCCGGGTTACGATATGGACCGCCAAGGAGAGCTGGCCTAGCTAGGGAGAGAAGCAATGCAACCCGGTATTTAACTTGATGTGTGCTATTCTTATATTTCAGGTGGTTAACCCGGCCAGCCAGGATGGCAGCTCTAACCAAGAAAACAAAGCTCGAGATTAGAAGAAGAGCATGCCAACCTAGAGACCCGGTTAACCTGGGGGCTACTGATGGGGGGATTACAACCCGGTAGGCCCATGAAGAGGGAAGCGTGACCCGCCAGGCAGGAGGCCTGGCCAGGACAACTAACCATCAGCATGGGCCGGGTTACGTCGATGGGCCAGCAAGCTTGTTGGTGACCCGGGTAATAGAGGAAAGCTTCTAGAAGACCCGGAGGCGGTGCGCGCTACGGAGTCCAGGACTTGGAGGACACGAAGGCCAGAAGACCTAGAGTAGGACTCCGAGTCTAGGTAGAACCCGGGCTTACCTTGTATAGAATCAGGAAACCCGACCATCTATATCAGCGGGTTCCTAGGTTATAGTTAGGGTTAAGCCCTTACGAGACAAGCTTGACGCGAGAGAACCAAAGAGAGATCAGAAGTCATCATCGCTACCAAGCGAACCCTGTAACCTAGATCGAGATCCGGCTCTGTTGTGGTAGCCGGGTTATCGAGATTGAGATCAATAATAGCATAGCAGGAAGTAGGTCTTTATCTCCAATGGAGAGGCCGAACCTGGGTAAATCCCTTGTCCACGCAGAGCTAAACAAACTTCCAGACACTAGCTTCGCCTTGCCCTACAACTCTAGTTACCCTGTGGTAACATCTGCCGTGACAACCCCACGACAACTCCCCCCCGGGAGGCCGAAAGGCTAGCAACGTGGCAAGAGATTCCTGCGCTGCTGCCCGAGGAGGGCAGCTTCGCAGGGAAGGAAGCACAACCGACGTCACGGACATGACCTATCACGCATGCTGCGGAGCGCAGTCATGATTACGATAGGACCTGCCGCGTCGTCCCATCCAAGGCAGGCGCAGAGCGCGTCGCGACGCCCGGGCCTTGGACAACACTTGACAGGCCGTCACATCCAACCCGGCGGGGCAGGAGGCATGGAGGCCAGCGCGGCGAAGGCGGTGACACGAAGAAAACCGGCGGTTGCCACTTGGGCTGTGGCATGACGCGTGCCCTACCCAGGTGGCCAGCCCTCAGCCCGACCACCTGTGGTAACCCCTTAGAGTATAAAAGGAGGCCCATGGTCGAGGGGAGGACACACCACAGCCTACAGCTTCTCTCAGCTTAGATCCTAGACTCGGGGGCTTGATGGAGACACCTCGGAGACCTTCCCGGGGTGAAACCTAAAAGCCCACAAGTGTAGACGAGAGAGTTGCGGGCACCGCATTGTAATTCACCAAACCATCAATCAAGCCAGACAAGCAGGACGTAGGGTTTTACGCGGCGACGCGGCCTGAACCTGGGTAAAATCTCATGTGTTTGTGCTCGTGCTCGGGAGCCAGCTTCAAAGCACCTCGCGCCCATCTGCCGAACAAACAGGGGGTGTTCGTCATCCCGGTGTCTGTGTTTCGACACGTGACACATCGGCCATCGTATACAGTTTAAACATGATTAGAGAATTGCGCCGTCTTCACACTGAATCGCGAAGCTGTACGTGTCAAGGGCAGATCAACGATCTCCCGTGATCTTTAGATAACTGAACAGGCTAACAAAGTCTGCACTGAGAAAACAGCCTCCAGTCCGTCTACGGATTCAATTTCCGAGGACTGTAAACCACAACATAAGTGCATGGCGGCAAATAACGCGTCTTTATCAGCCTAGCCTACCTCCAGTCCGTCCATATTTTGCAGTCTACAATTGCTATGGAAGTCTGCACCGTCCTTAAAGGCCCCGCCTGGCCATTCATTGACTATTCATAACCCCAAACACGACGTGAACATCTAAGTGTGCCCCCTAAGGCCTCCTTTGATTCATAGGATTTTTATAGGAAAAATGTAGGATTCCGGTTCCTATAAGAATTTGCACTGTTGATACGTTTGATTCACAGGAAACCAAGCAAAGGAAATTTGAAGGAAATTTTCCTTTGGCACCAGATTCCTATGGAATACAAAGGAAATAAATAATCTGGTTAGACCTCATTTTTTCATTCCTTTGGAAGGAAAGAATCCTGTAGGTTTGCATTGGCAATCCTATCATATTCCTATTCCTATTCATTTTCCTACATTTTGAAATCCTATGAATCAAAGGAGGCCTAAATAGCTGAGCAGGCTAACGAAGTGTGCACTGGGAAACCAGCCTCCACAGGAGATGTATCGTCAGCCAAACGAGTGGCGTTGCCCGTCTACACATTCAATTTCCGAGGACTGTAACCCACACCATAATTGCTCGGCGTCAAATAATGCGTCTTTATCAACCTAGCCTACCTCCAGTCCGTACATATTTTACAGTCTACAAGTGCCATGGAAGTCTGCACCATCCTTAAAGACCCTGCCTGGCCATTCGTTGACCATTCATGTCCCAAACACGACGTGACCATCTAATTGTGATTTCCTTGAGCGTTCACATTAAGTCCACTCCAAGCCTGTTCGTATCCCAGTACATAGAACTGATATAAACCCCTTGGACCGGATCTAAGACTGTCAACCAGACGCCAGTACTCTCCTTCCATAACCATCTACCAGAACAGATAGCCACCGCTGCCAACTTCATGCACTCTACCATAACGGTGTATGAGCTAGAAGATGCATTTGCGCACAAACTTGCGACAACATAGATGTACATGTCCGCAAGCCGGCAAGATGTACTCGTTTTCAAGTCGTTTCTGTGGTACCTCGAGCTCTTACTGGAGGCACACTTTACGCTTTATATTCGCAAACCACAAACCACGCACAAGACCAACAGAACTACGGTCTTGACGCATAACCATTGTTGGGGACATGACATTCAATAGCTTCGAGTCAGGACTTGTTCCGGATATTCTCACACATCACCCGTGTAAAAATAAGTGATCAATAATCAGCTTATGTCTGCCTGACCGTGCTTTTAATAGATCTCACGTATGTCACATTGACCACCGTAACAAAAGACTTGTTTGATCTACATTACACCTATTTCGTATGTTACATATTGATATCTTGAATAAAAGAGCAAAATAACCATTGCAACGTTCTGCGGCACTACCATTCATCGTTAGAATCAGATGCACAATCTGTCCCTTCGCTGAAGCCCAAGGCCTCAGCATCACCGAATGCACGTGACCTGCATTCTTCTAGCCTCATAGCGATGGAGGCTTCGACAACGCGATGCTCCTCGATCATGACCCGGTCGTCGTCTCTAGTCTCCTCGGCCTCGCGCACAGCCGCCATAGCCTCAGCGGCCTGGGACGCAGCTTTCTTGGCTTTGCGCTCAGCCACCTCCCACCACTCGAGACGCGCTTCAATGTCGCGCTCGAAGGAATCTTCCGGCTCCTCCATTATCGGCTCCTCATTCTTCTCCAGATCTGCCCCTGGCTTTTGCTCCTTCGAGCACTTGTGCCCTACGCGCCGACGGCACGTAAGCGGGGAGAAGCTTCTGGAATCCGAAGATGAGGAGGAGTCCTCCGAAGCCACGACGGGTGCGGCAGCGCTCCATCGAGCAACACACGACAATCGAGCAGTCTTCTTGTGGCGCACCATCACGTACCTACTGAGCCGACGGCAATGCTACTGTTGAGTCTGCAGACGAATGGCAGCGAGTAGCACTATACAAGGCAAGTGCGCTGCGTCGTCGCAGACGCGTGGTAGATTGGAGAGCGCGAGGAGACTGTGTGGTGTACACGCATCAAATAGGGCATGAAAAGGAAACTTAATTTACAGACGAGTCCTACAAGAGCCCACGTGCGAAACAAAACGGTGATGCAAACGTGCTTCTACACACAGCTGCGTGTGATACATCACCAACGCCCTAAACACCAAAATTATAGACGACAGAGAACAGGGCATGCGGACGGCTGCTCATGTGTGCGATAGCGAGGCTGATATCAACATGACCCGGCTAATTACAGACACTATTCAACCAGCGCTGCAACCGGCGGCAACGCATGTTCGTCGGATAGAAGAAACTTTGGCAGCGCAGAACGTAAAGGAGCAAATTAATGAACAGGAACAAGGCTGACTTGGTCGACCTACAGATAAGAAGTTAAAGTTTTATCCAGGTACACTACATGAATAGCTAAGCAGGCTGGCGCCGACACTTGGAAGCTCGAACAGCCGCTCGTGAGCTGCAGCGTTATTTTCACACGAACACACCACCTTCGGTGTAGTCGATCCACCCAAAGACTCCACTCGTGTCCGGATTCCCGCCTAGGAGGATCTCCATATTCACTCGTGACTCCTGTCTCCCATGTCCAGGCCGTCACTGCGCCTCAAGCTTAACTAAGCTGACGTCGCCCCGACTGACTTGCGGCTCAAACTCTCGATATGGATCGGTATCCTTTACCTAGGAAGGCTCATACTGCCCTGACGATACAGATTGGTGACTACGTGAGCAAAGATAATTTAGTTAGAATATTATCAGATGCACACATAGAGCGCAATTAACCATGCGCACAATGCCTTGCTCCCAGCCCCGCGCTCGTGGCCAGGAGCACTAATTTCACATCAACATGTTGACCACAACACGGTCCATCTAGACTGGACCCTTTCTCCACTCTCCGTCTATCACCTAAGTGGGTCTCAATGAGCGCTCATGATTGCCGTGTAAGCGAGCCCCGCCGCTTACTCTTGATCTTCTTCTCTTCTAGACTGTGTTACTGCTTTCGCCCTCCGCTTGGCAGGAGTTGGCTGCTGACGCAAATCCTCAACACACGTTGACGTCCCCGCCTAACACGGTTCGCGTCGCTTTGCCGAGGCACAGCCTAACAACTACCTAGGAAAACAGCACATAGCCAGCCCAGTGTCAGAGACATGTACCTAGACACCAACATTGAAACCACCGTCATCGTGGTCGAAGACAACGACGTCAAGCTACTACAGTAATGGCTACACCCGCTAACATACCAACCAAGATACTGGCATTTACATAAACTATGCGCAAACCACGTCACGTACGCCAATTATCTCGCCAAATGCTGATGACTCCAGATAAACGATAGACTATAACTAAAACTGAGATCAAGTCATTAGGCCCCAGGGAAGCTGTGGCAGGGTTGGGACAAGCCACATCGGTGCCTCGAACATTTGCTCTGAGTGTTCAGGCTGGCCGTACTTCAGTAATGATCCTATGCCAGGCCCCCCATTGACGTGCATGCGGTTCCAATCCGGAATTGGTTGTGGGCGATGCCGGGCGCACTTGTGTGCGGCAAACACACAGTCATGTTTAAACACTGGGAGAGCTTCGTGAGCATCAGACGCAGCAGGTTCAGAGGTTGCAGGGGCGTCGAGGAAGACATGAGAGTTGATTCCAACAAACTTTGACTTCCCGTCCAGATGTTCCTGTCTGATCCATTCTGGTGTTACTGGGTCATCTCCCACGAAGGCATTCCTCTTGAAAACGTGGCAGCGTAGCGAGGGATAAGATAGCAGCTCTGACCCCATGTGAGATATTGGCTCACCTACGCTGTCTCGTGCCCCACTGGTACAAATCCACAAGAGCATGTTGCTATGTGCTACTGCCAGGTACCACATCAGCGGCACCGCCCCCAGCTTCGACGTTTGCCGCCTCTTCAGCCGCACCGCCACCGGCTTCGACGTTTGCTGCCTCTTCGATCACTGGAGCATGTATGGCACGCGGGCCTGCCTTTACACCTGTGTATGCTTTTCAATCACTAAAAATGCTACTGGCAATGCAGACGCAAGTAAAAAAACACCTCACTTCTAATTAAACAAGACTTACCCCACTTAAAAGGTTCCCAAACCAGAACATCTCCTCGCGGTTCTGTAACCGCGTATATGCGGTTGATCCATCCATCACAGTTATGAGTGGCAGCGCAATCAACATACTTTGCTGGTGCAAGATAACTGTTTTCCAGCATAATCCAGTCCTGATCAATGGGGCTCTTGGAACGGTTCCTTAGCGATAAATTTTTCAAACACCGCTACGCCGCTGAAATTCCATCTTCCATTGGGCTCTTGGAACGGTTCCTTTGGGATATGTATCTTCAAGAGCTCAATGCTAGCACGCTGGCAGTGGTAACTGAATGGGGGGGGGGGGGGGGGGGGCCCAGGGAGCACCTTTTGGGGAAATGCCGACACTATCCAGAGGTGGCAGATCAAGCTTCGTCATTGTGCGGACATTTTGTATATACCAGCTAGCCTCCTCGCCAACCCGGACAAACGCAATCCATTCTCCGCATGCTCCCACCCAGTGCTTCTTTACATGTGCTTCACCATCATCAGTATGTACAAATGTGCCCACTTTTGGTTTGTCCAGCGGCATCAGAACCGCCGCGATCCCTTGTAATGAATTTTCTTCAGAAATCTCTATGCATGCAACATGTTCGACAGAAGGAAATCCGCCTTGCAAAGAACCACCTCACACGTATCAAGATATAAAATGTTTTAGATATCGACAAATTTTCTAATATAGATGTAGCCAGACACTCATTGGTATGAGAATTCACTCATCTCAACCCGTACGTAGTCCATGTTCAAATATCAAAAACATCTTATATTTTTCTATACAGAGGATGTATCTACAGTACACACTAAAAGATATCTAAACGCATCAGTGTTTGCACAAATCTGCGTCATTTATTTTCGAACGGAGGGAGTAGCAAAGTTATCCTCGAATGCTAGAATCAAAGAGTGTTTTAGTGGATTTTCCTCCTCCTCAAAAACAATATTGGGTGTAATTCTAAAATCCAGCAAAATAGCAGAAGCTGAACTTACTTACCACTTCGTCGCGATCGTCTGGCCAATTCTCGGGGTCAGAGTGAAGTAGACTCGGCCAATCGAACAGAGGGTGCTTCGATTCATGAATTCCTCGATGCATGCCCATCATGCCGTGGTAGAGGCGACCGAGGCTAAGGACGTCGGTGCGCTCGGCGATGTTCGCCAACGGTCCGGAGTGAAGATTGCCCCATCCCTTTCCCTAACTGTAGCGATCAGAAATCTTGCGCTTCATCTTGGACAAACTGCCGAAGGCTATCGTGGGTATGGATGGTCTACGAGTTTATCAGGCTGAACGTGAGAGGTCAGTGAGAGTGGGTTAGCGGTTCTTTATTTTCATTGCAGTTACAATCTACGGATTTTCATTTTATTTTCGGTTGTTCGTGGGGGTCGAGAGAAGTAGCAGGCTAAGCGGGGAAGGAACAGGAAGGGCGCTGACCTGGCAAACACACTCATCTCCAATTTCTACATGCACACGAAAGAAAGACTTCCCAAAGAAACGACATGAGCTTTGGGAGGAGCCCCCACTCGATGAATCGAACCTGAGATATGCTGCTGTGGATGGCTACGTCTCCTACGAGCCGTACCGCAAAATCAGGACCATCGAGAGGGGCCGAGCACACCTCGTTCCAGTTGCACCACCGCCACCATCACCTCAAAAGAGATTCGACTGGATGATGCCTTCTGCACGAAACGCGGTACAATGGTTCGGCTGGAAAACATTCACATGAGAACCAATCCTATATAAACCAGGAGTTACATGGATTGATACATTCTGCGATTCGCTAAATCCAACGTTGACGCCAGTTGCAGGGACCCGACGAAAACGTGCTACAAAACAAGTTGCCGAAAGACCACCACAAAATACGAGACATAATCGCACCTGTATAAGAATTTCCCAAATCTAGATATACACCGCAGAAACCTACTCAGAAACTACCATAGTTATTCCACCGAGTGTATCAAGAATAACACGGCGAATATCACAGCCCTCTTAGAATCCCACAAAGTTCAAACCGAGATGTTAAACATTCCAGTTCCTGCAGTTCAACGCCTCTGCAAAGGGATCACCAAGCGACAAATCGTGTACAAGATGAACACAGTTCATCAGGCTCGTACCTATATCTCTAAAGCGAAATTCAGCCTGTGGAGAAGCCTTCCGCCGTAGATGCAGCTTCCCGCGCTGACGAACAAGCCACTGATCATCCAGGTCCTTATCGATGCCAATCCTCATTAGCTTCAGCACACTTGCGTTCAAAACAAAGAACCTAGCAAACCTAGCGTCACGTGGGGTGCCTCGGTAGTCATTCAGAGTAACTTCCTTGAGATGGCGATCAAGGGATTCGATAGGACTATTCTTGTCGTATTGCAGCTCGTTTTTTGCCGTCGGCCCCTCGGTGCCTATGAAACAAGGAAACAAGCCAAGCGTAACAACCACTTATGAAAAAATGGAGCCGAAACAGAGAAAACAAATCGAGGACCAGCTATATCTACGTTAAGCATGGCTCGCGAACAGTAAATTGACAGTATAAACTAGGTCAAGACACAAAAGATAGAGTATCCCAAGAAGAGATAAAACTCAACACAGCGGCATGTCCAAGTGAATCCTATCTTAGAGGATAAAGAGGAAAGCAACACCCAAACGACAGCAAGAAAACAGAAACTTTCGATCCCCGAGACGAAACATAGCCATGAGATAGCCGATAGACAATGCCATTAACTGCGGCCCATGCAAACTTTCCTTTCGTACCAATGCAACTCGGAGGTTTGTTTCCCATATAAACACTATACTATAATTTTTTGGAATATAAACATTACTCTAGATGCTTATACTATTCCTCTGAATCAAAAAAGAAAACTCACCTCGATGTACAGCTTCTCCGTGCACGGGAAACAAACAAGGAAGTCGACCACTGCATCCAACGTGGGGCCAACAGAAAGTGCCAATACCTTCACCGTACGCAGAGCTGTAGCCAGCCTACTGGGAACCATCTTCTGCACCACACCAAGCATGAACCAACATCGTCAGCGGAAATGCAAACAGCAAGCCGAGAAGACAACAAGGGTATCAAATATACATCGAGAAGACCATTTTACCTGAAACGTTATGGATCCAATGACAAGCTTCGAGCCACACTGACTTGAGCAGCCCAACAATGTCAATCTTGGCGCATTAACGACCCTGGTAGATGTCCAACCGTCTGGACTAAACACACTCAATCTCTCGAGCAAAGGCGCTTCCTCGACAATCAACTCGTGAAGCTGGAAGCCCGCCCTGGCATAACTCCAGCAAGACAGGCTAATCGATTGGAGAGTCGCCGACACGATACGGAGACAGCCGTCCAATCCTTGTAGTCCACCAATCTGTAGACTCTCCAACGCAGTGCAAACACCGAGTAGACGCTCAATGGAGCTGCCTGATGAACGGACACCATAGAGCACGAGACGCTTCAGAAGAGGGAAAATAAGCATGAACCCAACCTCTATCAGGGGTACGAAGCATCTAGCAAACCTGACACAGCGCAGCGTGGGCAACAGGCAGAACACTGAAGCCGGCAAGTCGAACAACGGTGGTCAACTCTCAAAATGGAGCTCGTCGAGACAACCTAGGGCAGAGGATCGGAACCAACGGCATAGCAGTTGAAACGGAAGCTTCAAACGGAAAAACGCGTGATCGGCCCGTCGTACGCGGCAAGGATCCGCGAGACGGCGTCGAGGCGGTCACGATCTAGGCGGCAGATACGATCGTCGATGACGAGGTCGAGAGTAACGGAGCGCCATAGAGGCCTCCACCGCTTGGAAAGGACAGTGGTCTGCACACCACATTTGACGGGCAAGAAAGAGGTGACTATCCGCTGCATATCATCGGGGAGGAGGTCGAAGGAGTCAGAATCTACCTTGACCCACACGCGCTTGTCCAATGGCTCACCCCCCATCTCAGACGGCGACACGAGAGGGAACCAGCTCGGCAGGGGGAATCCTTGCGCGTGCGGCAGCAAGACCTTCTGAGCACGCACTAGCGGCGTCATCCCGAAGCTGGAGCGAATGACGATGCATCGATCGAGGCCCCCGGGTGCTCTCGCGCCTCGCCCTCCATTACAACCAACGGCGAGAAAGGGTAAACCCCAAGCTTCCTCGACTGCAGAGTTTTCTGGACGCGAGACACGCGTTGAGACAGATAGGCCAGAAAGACAGCGGCGCTTGCCAAGGCTGCAAGGCAGAAATAGCAGGTACAATCAAAGCAAGTCGCGGAGACGAAGAAGTATAGGCGAAGCACAACGGGCCTCGCCAATACTCACTCCCCGGCACACTCCGGAAGAGCAGTGATCCACCGCCGCGTGTCCCGGGAGCCGCATGAACAGACACCTGGACTGTGTATAACAGGCTGGAGGACCCGGCATTCCTAGAAAAAAAGTGCATCCACTCGAGGATTACCCCGCCTACCTCGCACCTCGCACTGAAGACCCTCTATCACGCAACCTCACTAACCCTCTCCCGCTTGCACTCAGCGCCCTCGAGAACGTCCTCTCCGCGTTTAGCAAAGTGACCCGGTGTTCTGTTTGACGGGATAGCGACCCCCCTGGTGAAAGACCTCGTCAATAGGCTTTCAGGGCATGTATCCTCCAGGACAGAGCTAACAGGAAATAAGTCGCAGGCACAAACAAAAAAAGTTATACACAACGGTACTCGCCGTTGCTCACTCCTCGAACAGCCGAGCCCCACTACCCAAGACAGCTACCACCCCGTATCTTGAGTGTTTCCTAAGCAGACGCCTGGGCTGTTTATAACAGGAAGAAGCACACTGCCATTTCTCAATAAAAAGGTTCATCCAATCGAGACCTACCCCCGCTTAACTCACACCTCATACTGAAAAATCCCTGCCGCAGCTCCATTGATCTTCTCCTATCGTCAGACAAGACCGTCGTGAGCGTTCTCTCCATATTATTTACCTAGGTGCCGCAGTGCTCTGTTTGATAGGACCACGACCCCTCTGGTGGAGCAGCCTGTCAAAGGGCTTTCACGACACGTGTTGAGGCGTAGGCTAGGACCGCAAGACAAAGCTATCAAGTGTCATGGAAACAGGCCGCAGTCACGAGAAAACAGGTGAAGCACAATGGGCCTCGCCGATGCTCACACCCCGAGGAACTAAGCCCCACCACCCCGTGCCCTGGGTGTCATGTAAACAGACAACTGGGCCGTGTATAACAAGAGGCAGCATGATACCATGCTTAACAAAAGAGTTCACCGAGTCGGAAGCTACACGCGTAACCCGCACCTCATAAAGGAAACTTTCCGTCGCAGCCTCATTGATCCCCTCCTGTTCGCACACAACGTCCTCGAAAGCGCTCTCTCCATGTTTACGTGGGTGACGCGGTATCCTGCTTGATGTGACAGCGATCCCTGTCACGGAGGACACGACACCACAACCCCTCTAATGGAGGACCCCATAAACAAGCTTCATGGCACGTGTCGAAGCGGACAGTCCAGATAGGCGGCGGCGCTAGATGGCCCCGCTAGGCAGAGCCAGTAGACGCGATGGAACCAGATCGCAGGTACGGAGAAATATGTAAAGCACAACGGGCCTAGACGATGCTCACACTCCGGGGAGCCGAGCTCCACCACACCGTGCCCTAAATATTGCGCGAGCAGACCCCGCCTGCTTTCAGCGTTTCCGTCCATGCACGAAAGGCGCCTGTCCAGCGGTCGACGTCACACATCTACCTGCTCGACCGTACGGCGAGCCGGGCAGACCGTGGTTTCTATCATCGAAACCCTAGTTTTACACTACAAGAATCCCTCTATTCTTTGACGGATTTGTCGCCACGGTTCTCCTATCCGTGGCTGACCTCAACTATTTTTGACGCCCTCGGTATTTCTAGTCACAGATCCATGGGCGGCCCGCTTGGCCCGGAAAAAGTCAGACGAATTGGCCTTAACCGTCACAGATCTCAAGGAGCCTTCCGTCACAAGCCATTTTGCGGGCTGAACGCGACGGACCCGCACACAAACCATCACAGGCAACTGGGCTTCGGCAGCCGACACACATGGACCCCACTCACTGCTCATGCACACCTCTGTCCGACGCCTCGCTGTCAGACCTGGACCCACACTTTTCCCACGCCAGTCCAAGAGATGTTTCAGACGGACCCACATGTCAGGCCGACACAACCTCTATGCCTCACGTGTAGTGGAACAGGACCTGTGGGAACCACCTGTCAGCAGGGAAACCAATATTTTGCGCACGTCCTCTTACACGTGTCTAGCGGCCATCACGTCGCGCAGCTGGGGGACCGCGTGCCAGTACGGGACCCACATATTAATTTATTCAATACATATATTTAAATAACGGAAAAATAATTTTCTTCATTATAAATGTAACAGAAATAATAATAATTTCAGACGGGACCTAACATATTTTCAAGATATATATAAATTGTAAAACAATATCTAAAATATTACGAATTCAAAAATTAAAATATTTCACCAAATCAGGGACCCGCATGTCAGCTTTAGGCCCATCATATTTGCGCACGTGCGCCTCCACGTGTCCAACATTGGCAGAGTTTGGGCCGGATTACTTTGGATAAGTGGGCTTAAGCTGCAAAATAAGCAGATTTGGCCCAGATTCTGCACATGTTTGTTAGTCCGGCGAGTTTGGGCCATATTCTTAGCGCAAGTGCAAGCTTCCACGTGTGTATCCTAATTTAGCTTGGCCCATATCAGTGTGGGTAAGTGGGCTACCGATTCGGAATAAGGAAGTTTGGGCCAAATCCTTCACGCAAGTGCTGTTCCACGGTCCATCAGAATCAAGCCTTGCCTCGATCATTGGGAATACGTGGGATGAAGCTGCAAAGTGGAAATTGGGACAGATTTTTGAGGTTAAATGGACTGAAACTATAAAATAAGCAAGCATGGGCCAGCTCTGGCATGCACATGGCTCTGCTTCTGTAGCTAGGCCTCTTTGGCAGGCTTATGTGGACCGGATTTATCATGGGCAAATTCACTTATTTGTAATCTGCATGAACGTTCTTTCGGCCTCTTTATCAGTTTTCACTGTGGGCCAAAAATTAAATCAGCGGTACTGGGTGAGAGGTCGAACCCGCGACCTTGCCATACCCCTGCCCAAGTGATCCAAAGTTTATTTATTTTGACATTTAAGTGATCAAAGTATCAAACAAGAGAGGATCGGGGCATTGAGAGTCTAGTCTTCTTCTTGATTTGACCAGATTAAAGAAATTAAACATACTATCAGAAAGTTTTTTCCAAATTTGACATACTAACAAAAAAGTTACTTCGGAAATATTCCGATGATAATTAATTCGGCAATAACATGAACATTACTAAAAAAACAGTTTAACTGATCGAAAATAGGCTTTAAAAGAAAGAAACAAATTAATGGATTACTCCAACCAAGGAAGTTTTCACACCACGCTTTATAAGTAAAGTAACAACCATGTTATAAGTTATATTCGCGTCAATTGCACTCAGAGATAAGTTGTTCCTCTCAATGTGCAGCCCCTCCCTGATACAAATAAGCGAGGTAGGAGATTCCTCCAACTTTTGACAGTTCAGACTCCTAGGAGCCATGGCGCTTGAAGATAGAGGGCCTAGCTAGTAGTATGCGAAAAAGACGACAGTGCGAAACTGAAGCGCTGAAGAAGTTGTACAGCTGAGATGTCAAATCATATAACAAGATTGAATCAAGGGAGGAAAAGCAAGCCTTACTCAATCAGATTTCCTCCAAAATACATCCAGACCATAGAAGCTATGTTAACATCATACTCAATCAGAACTTCAAACATATTACAACAGACCATAGAAGCCATGCTACATCCTCCAATGCTTCTCGAACCAAATACTCCAGCAGCACCACGACACCCTTATCTTTTCGCAACACAACACCTACAGGAGTACAACAGACCATAGAAGCCATGCTACAGAAAACATTTTGCAACACAACACCTACAGGAGTGGAACCAGAACTAATTAAGCCAACAACAATATTTCTTGCAGTCCCAAACGTATGCTTGAGGTAACCAAATACTTTAGCAGCACCACGCCCTGCACAAAATGATCATCAATGCGAAGATATAAATATTAGCACTACAGTGTTACTACGGCAGGGGTACTGAGTTAGTAAAGGCTATTGATCTTACGACACCCTTATCTTTTGTTGGACTCTCAGTTTGACGACAACCTAAAACGAAAACAGGGGAAAGAAGGTAAATAAGAAAATCCTAGAGTTCATGGTGACGAAGAAAAACAGTAAACTGTGCCACGGTTGCATGGTTACGAAGTGGTGCTTTTATTCTAAAATTTTATTTTACATCTTTGGAAATATAACTCAATAGAAAATATGCCTTTTTCTTAGATCTAACATATTTATATTCTATTACTAAATTACTAAGTAATCCCTTATCTAATATTACACAATGAAGCACAAGCACCACACGGTGCCTGGAAGAATAAACAACCAGTCACTTCTCTGATAGTAGCACCTTGAAGACATGGACGTACCTGGATACACCAGCATCTCTGGAGTTATCAATGGCGTTTGTCTGAAGAAATCATCACCACAGGATGAAGTTTGTTATCACAAATATTCTCAATTCCGTTGGATCTTCCTGTGGCACAGAAGATAGGCGTAAAAAATTACATTCCAAAAAATATATAGCAAGCATGGATTCATTTATAACTATGGATATAACTTCCTTAACAACATGAATAAGTAATGTGCCAGATATTGAAGTACAACTGATGGCAGTAATTACACATTTCCCATTTGAATTGGGAAGATGTCTGGGAGTTTAGACTCTCCTGTCAACATTGGGGATACGATATGAGATATTTTAGTTGATGCAACAGGGTGATTTGCGTGACTTAGATGAAATGCTGAAAAACAGAGAGGTTGCTTTGTATGTCCTAGGCGAAATCGGTTGTGCAACAGAGACGCTAAAGTCATGTTACATACATACTTACATGTCTACTAACCTTATTGATGGATGTTGCCTATGCTTGCCTATACTCCAAGGGTGATTTGGGTGGTGACCTCTATTTTATCACTTGGGATGACAAACTGATCCCAAAGAAGGTTGATAAACCGATGGACTACAATAAAGCAAGGCCACGTATTGGAACATCATCCTGCTACAGTCAAGGTATATTTGTGAGCTGTGACTGCTTATTTCCTTTTCTTAGGTAGGTTGTTGCAGATTACTAAAAGCTAGGTGGTACTAGAAATGTGGTATAACAGGGTGACATACTTCGGCTTACGTTGTAGGCAAGAGACACCCTACCCAGAGTTAAATTTATATTTAATTGGGGAAACTAAGAAAAGCTACAACATGCCGCCGCCTCCCTCACCCTATTAATTTATTATTCAAACCATGTCTGAATCATGCTCTGCACACATTTTAACAAATCTGAGAAAAGCAACAGAGTAGTAGCTAGCAACATTTTGTGTGATGAAGCCGTTGAAACCTCCCGATCTTCCTGACATTTTGTGCAGTGTAACCGAAATATGGTACTGTTTGTTGTCGAATTCCATTTATCTACACAAAAAACAAGATGTTTAAGGGTGCAGAATGAAATCTCAACTAAAAACAGATCTATGTCATTTTTTGCAACACTTACCTACCTTGAAGAGGCTCTTGGGCGAGCTTCATCTCTCACGGCGAAGCCGGATCCGATAAACCATCGGATCCAACGGATTGGTGCGCCACGGGACAGATCCAGGAGCAATATCCAGCTGCTCTACGCGGGAAAAGGTGGAGAAGGCGAGGCCGGCAGCTCCGCTCGTGAAGAGGCGTGGGAGGAGAGGGCGGCCGCTATGCTCGCGAAGAAGGGGGGAGGCGAGATCGGCAGCTCCAATCGATCGCTCGGCAGGAGCGGCGAGGCCAGCCGCTCGGCCCGCTCATTGAGGCCGATCGACCGCTCCGGTAGTGACCAGATCTGGGAAGAGCGAGGGCGTTAGGGTTGCCTGAGAGTTATGAACTTTCAACAAATCTGAGGGCTCAGTGCGCTAACAAGAGTTCAGAATTTCAGATCCGTGGTACGATTTAACTGTTTATTCTACGGTCTCACGCATATGGGGCCGTGCTTTGAACACAGATATAAGTTAGGTTGGCCTGAAGGGAAGCGAATTCGGAATAAAAGGATTTCTACCTTAAATCGCCGGGGATCCAGATCGAGAGAAGGAGGAGGCAGCCTCCCAAATGACCTACTCCTCTCCAAATCTGGCACAAGAGGGGAGGAGTGGGAGGAGGCCGACGCCCTCCTACCACGGACGTAGCGATCTGCCCTTGTTAATCCACTCCCGGCGAGGCTAGAGTGAGCACCGCCGCCACACCGGGATCCAGATGGCGAGTGTAGGGAATTTCTACTGTGCACAAGCTAGTTTTCAACGACCAGGTAAACAATTACATAAATGAGATGTGGGGCCTACAAGTCAGCGAGAAAGTGGTGTTCCCATCTTTGTGCTAGCTATTTTGCATCGAGCAATTCAAATTTTGCGAAATAACAAAGTGTGCGTTGTTTCGTTCGCAACGCCGGCGCGCAAATTTGCAAAACCCCATCATACTCCCCTAGCAGCATGTCCGAGCCATTATCAACACACCGCACCCTCTCACACGCCGCACCTTCGCCACCATGAACTTCAACAATACCGCCGTGGCACATCAGCCAGCCGACTTTGGTCTAGCTCATCTTCAGCACAACCGGCTGACCAACAACCCTTCCACCTATCCGCCGTACCGCCAGCCTGAGCCCTACGGAACTGGTCCCGCCATTACGACGGCTGAGTCGCAGGCACGGAACAAACAGAACTTCTCGAGCCAGTACCACGGTTCCCCGGTGGTGGGTGGCCTAGCGAACAACTACGTCGTCCCCAGCAAGGCCACCCATCAGGATCCGGCGGTACAATTTCGGCCGTGAGGAATACAATTTCGGCGCCCGCCAGGTAACTCGGGCTCCAGCCTGGTCGGCGGGTATGGCAGCCCAGGCGGCGGCCGGCAATGTGCCAAGCCCATATTTCAAGAACGGAGCAAAGCGCTGCGCGTAGGTAAGACCAGATGGTTTTTTCAAATTTGTGCAAAGATAGTGTTTACTACTTATTTATTCACGGTAATTATTGCCCTGTGTTATTATCAGTTAGGTCAGTCTAGTAACCATGCATGATATCACACAAACTAAGTTCAGTGGTACTATATTTTAGTGGGAGCTTTATGCCGTTGAAAGTTCTACTGGTGTTAGTAAACAAAAGCTTTACGCTCATTGCGATTTAATATTTGTGCTCAGCCGTAACTTGGATTATCCGTCAGGTCAGTCTAGTAACCACACACATCCGTGAATTATGGTTCTTTTCACTCCCGGTCATAGTTAGGTGGTTCGCTTCGACTTTAATGTACCTGCTGATGTATTGTAATATACTGTATATCTCAGGCCTAGGTTTATTGATAGAAAACTTCATCTAATCGGAAAACTCTGCTCATGCAGCAAGCATACTGTGCAGTATGCAATGTTTACTGCAGTACGATCCACGTTCTCGGCATTCATAACGCAGGTCAGCAGCACAGAAGGAAATTGAAGAAGTTGCAACGCAGGGCTGTTGCTGGCGTGATATCTTTAGGAACCCTGGAACAAATGGAGGTGAAAAGGAGGCGACTGCATGACAACAGAGCACCCAAGAGGGAAGTGAGGTTTTGTGAGTCATGCAATTTAATACTGTACAGACAGATTGCTTACGAGCATCACATAGAGGGGAAATGTCACAGGACCAGAGTGCAAAATTTGGTGCTGGAGGAGAAGAAGAGGCGAGTCATTGAGTCTGGAGCGGACCCATGTGAAGTAAAGATTTGCTACGCGTGCAATGCTGTCGTCAACAGCTGGTCTGTTTACAAGGTGCACATCGATGGGCATAAGCACAGGGCCAAAGTGAGAAGTCTAGAAGATGAATGGCTGCACACTTCTATTTACCCTGAGAAGTATAGAAGATGATAGGTTGTACTCTTCTATTTACCCTGGTCGCTAATGTATGCCTTCTATTACTCATGCATTTCATGTGCTACAAGTGGATGTAATGTACTAAACATTTGGCAGTTCTAATGTAATGCAACGACTTTAAACCATATCAATGTTGGGTGCATATGTTTGTATCATATTTCTATTATAATGTGTCAAGATACACAATTTTGTTGTTAACACACTTCATCAACACAATTCAATGAAAAACAACAATAATATCTCAGTGAACAAATGGCTAGATTTCTATCCTGGGAACAGGGGTAGTCGCCTCATGACTTGATATTTAGATATTTTAAGAACATGTTCCTTATCAGCTAAACCTGTTAAATAGGTCAAAATTGTCTCCTACTTGAAACTTCTCCTTCTCATTCCTAACTAAACATATCTTCATGACTTGCTGTTACATTTGTCTCCAAAACGATGAAAAATTAATTGTTATTACATTTGCCTACAGGGACAAAGGGCGGGAATTCGATCTTCTTCTTGGACAGTGTCGCCGAAATATAGGTCAAAGTTGTCAAAGTTGACTCCTACTTGAAACTTCTGCTTGTCCTTCCTAACTAAACATATCTTCATGACTTGCTATTATATTTGTCTTCATTCACAACCGTGGCAAATTAATTGTTGTTATATTTGCCTGCACGGCCGAGGCAAGTCCATGAATTCGATCTTTTTCTTGGACGGTGTCGCCGAAATATAATAACGTCACTGCTGTGACATTTCGGCCACACTGTCCAAGACACTCTTAATAAAAAAGTGTTTTGTACAATGCAGCAAAACATCACAACAGCGACGGTTCACGGATATTATCCCACTTTGTATTTAGCTCATTTAAAACTTGTTTGGATCTACATGGCATTTCTGCGTAAAAAAAAAATACAAGGATGGGTAGTAAGAAAAGAGCCAAATATGATGCTACAAGATATAAATATGTTTTAAGATGAAAACAGTGTACACCTTAACCGCCTATATCTTGTGCTAGCAGTCCGGAGCACAAAGGCTGTGTTTAGAAGCCACACTAGGGAGACAAGGAGAAGAGGAGCATCCAAATCATCCTGCCAACAAAGTTGTTGTCTTCCCTGGACCAAATGTGTTATTGAATCTGCACTGGTACAATGGCTTCCTCCCCACCAACCATCCGCATCTTTTTGTGGCGTCACCTAATAGATAACTCCTGCTTTCAAAGGAGTTCAGACATTTTAGCCACATGACACTACTATAGTGGTGGGAAGTAAAAAATAGTTCATTACCATCAACCCAGGTATAAACGTAAGTGTCAGTGATCCAACAAAAAATTAACCCTAGCTATTGAAACCCTAATTCACCGGGATGAAGAGAAAAGCATAACAAATGGTTATACCTTGGAGTAGGCTAAATTTCCATCTGCTAAAGGAAGTGTCCGTTCTCCAAGAGAGCCTCGTGCAAAAGTCTTATTTGAAACACAAAGAATAAGTTAATATGATTAACAAGCTGAGTTCCGTCGAAATGTTTGTTGTTGAAGAAGAGTAGCAGCAAGCCTTACATGACATTGCGGAAGTCTGCAATCCACCTATCTGCAGGCATGTTCACCTCCACATTCCCAAGGACTCCAGCAGCAATCCACGAGGGGATACAGGAGCTCTGGTCCAGAGCGCAGAGACTGCAGAGAGAAACCACACTATGCGTCCTAACCTTGGCAGACAAGTATTAGAGGAGAATCACAGCATTTTCATTGCCTTCCCTCAACACTGGTGAAATGGCTTCCTCGCAACCAACCATCTGTAATTTTGTGCGGTGTCACCGAAATAGATCACTCCTGTTTTCAAAGTAGTTCAGATATTTTAGCCACATGACTTACTTTAGTTGAGGAAAGGCAACACGTGCGCCTAGTTAATAACCATTAATCAAGTTAAAAACACAAGTCTTATTGACCCACGACAATTTAACCCTAGCTATTGAAACCCTACTTCAGACAAAAGTAGGACAACAAGTTATACCTTGGAATAGTAGCAAGCCCTACATGACATTCTGGACGTCTGCAATCACTCCCTATGCAGGGATGCTCTCCTCCCCATCCCCAAGGACTCCAGCAACATATGCTGCCTACATGGATTCTACAGGGTGCTCTGGTCCAGAGGCTGCTGAAAGGGCTTCTAACAGCACCAATCGACTAGGAACCAATCGACAAGTTTGACATGGATGATGTTTGACCTCATAGAAGAGTAGCAGCAAGCGCCACTTGACATCACCGTTTCTTCCGTACACAGGCATGCTCAACATCAGGTGATGCTGAGAATGTCGCCAGCTAACCATCTGCATTTTTGTGCGGTGTCACCGAAATAGATCACTCCTATTTTCAAACAAGTGCAGACATTTTATCAACATGACTTACTATGAAGACGGTATAGCAGAAAGTGTGGTTCTTGCAAGAACAATGTATCTTCTATGAAGATGGTACGAAGATAATTAACAGCACGATTTATACCTTGGAGCCAGCGGGAGATCAGGGTCATCTTCCAGTCACATAGGTTCCGAGAAGGCAGCAGCGCGGCCCGCAGACAAACCTCCGCCACTCTTGATTTGCACAAATCAGCCACCGAGGATACCCTCTCTCCACCATGGTGTGGATCTGTATGAAGAGGGGAGGAAGATGAAGCCGGATGCATTCGTCCTCGCCTCCCGAGCCACCTCCTCCTCGACGCCACCAGATCTGTGGGAGGCGAGGAGGAGGACAAGCAGGAGCGGACATGCTCAGGCAGAAGAGATGCGCTATCTTGCGCCGGACGAGGCCACCAGTATCGGCAAACGCCGCCGCGCCGCGTCCGAATGCGAGACTGGTGAGACGGCGCGGGGTTGAAACAGAGGAAAGACAAGACGGTGCGGGGATAAAGAGTGATGGTGGAGATGGACAAGACAAGAGTAGTGGACATATCTTTTCTCTCTCTCAGCTTTTGCTTGACACAAAATCCCAGATCTATTAACATATTGCATAGAAACAGACACCCCCAAGAAACACAAAATTACCAGAAGGGCCAAATTATTTCCTTCTTTTTCCTTCGAACAAACGAAGGGGCCTCGAAGGAGCCCGAAGAAGCTGCATTAATACTGGGCAGTTACAGACTGTTGCGTACATGATATTGTAGTGGCGGACCCACAAGAGGGGCTACTCAAGAGGACTACTCCTACTTTTTAGCAATTGCATATTTGGCTATGGATTTGCATATTTGGCACTACAACAAACTGCAGGCTTGCTCTCCTGCCAGACCCCAGCGGCTCAAGAGACACCCAGCAATCTACATCACAAACTAGGGTATACAACGACCCTATGCTTGAGCGCAGAAGTAGAAGAGAGAAACCACACTACACGGCCTCAGCTTGGAGACGACAAGTCAAAGAGCACCATAGCCATCTCATTGCCTTCCCTCAGCACTGGTGAAGTGGGGTCGTCCCCACCGACCCTCTGCATTTTTGTGCGGTGTCACCGAAATAGATCACTCCTGTTTTCATAGGAGTACAAATATTTTAGCTACATGACTTACTATGAATACGGTATAGCAGAAAGTATGATTCTTGCAAGAACAATGTATCCCAGGAATGTGCTTTGGAGTACGGGCTTCACATGTCTCAAATCCAAATATTTTCCATTTTTATGCAGACAAAAATATAGATTATATTCCCTTGATAATTTGCACACTGTTGAAGTACTCACGTTCTACTCCTAGTATTTGTTTCACATTTCTTCGAAACTACTCCGGG
This sequence comes from Poa pratensis, assembly GCA_947311845.1. Classification (NCBI taxonomy): domain Eukaryota; kingdom Viridiplantae; phylum Streptophyta; class Magnoliopsida; order Poales; family Poaceae; genus Poa; species Poa pratensis. The sequence continues at coordinate 39,749,280 of CAMZMU010000072.1, read as the reverse complement.
ACGTAGCAAATATCTTTTCTGCAATTTGTTTCACAACAATACGAGCTCTGTGGAGCTGGTCTACCAAATCACCACAATCAACGTATCACTAGCTACATAGAAACCCTAGTTCAACTGGACGAAGACAAGTAACAGCAAGATTTATACCTTAGAGCCAGCAGGAGGTCGGGGTCGTCCTCCAGTCTGATAGGTTCCGAGAAGGCAGCAGCGCCGCCCGCAGACAGACCTCCGCCATTCCTGATGTGCACAAATCAGGCACCGAGGATTCCCTCTCACCACCTCGGTGTGCATCTGTATGAAAAGGGGAGGAAGATAAAGCCGGATGCATTCGACCTCGCATCTAGAGCCACCTCCTCCTCGATGCCACCAGATCTGTGGGAGGTGAGGAGGACGACCAGCAGGACCCGCCGTGCTCAGGCAGAAGAGATGCTCTATCTTGCGTCGGATGAAGCCGCGGCTGAATGGGAGGAGTGGTGAAACTGTGCGGGGTTGAAAACATGCAGTACTATGGAAAGCCCGGACCTATCTTTTCTCTCTCTCAGAGAATGTGAACCTTGCACTAAAACATGTCTAGCTAGAAGAATTTATCGCCCGTTGCAGCAGGAATTTCTGGAAATAAATATTATGTAAATGAAATTGGTATAAGATGCATGAAGTATTCACTTGTCATTATTTAGTTGATCACAATAGTCGCGACACTAAATTTCATTCGTGTGAAATTTGTTGAATATTTGATGACTAAATATTAGTGAAATGGACAATGATATGGATGAAAAAGCATTGCATGGATAGCTTGCATGTAAACATCAAAGCTTATCACAGCCATGGTTTCAAATTTCAGTTTCAGGAGACACTGCGTGCTCCTTTGATTCAAAGGATATCCATAGGATTTATGTAGGATTGAAATCCTATGGAAATTTCAGTTTCAGGTGGCCTTTTGATTCATAGGATCATATCTAATAGAAAATAATCTTATAAGAATCTTGTAACGCAAATCCCATAGGAAAATAACATGAGCTACCTTATGGAAAAATTCCAATCCTTATAGGATTCTTATTCCTACACTTTTCCTATCCTATGAATCAAAAGAGCCCGTACTGAAATCACTAAAATTCAGTGTTCAATTTTTTTGGTTTTCAGTTCGGATAAATGACCAAAATTTTCTCTTAAACTTCATATAAGTATTCAAAAAATGTATGTTTTGAATACATGTGTACTCCCTCCGTTTTTTATATAAGATGTTTTAGCTTTTTTCCAAATTCACATGAATCTAGACATATTTTAGTTTGTAGATGCACATGTATGTAGATGCATCTAGCCAACATGTGTAGCACGCATTACGTCTTATATTCAAGAACAGAGGGAGTAGGAGACTAGGAGTACAGAAAGTAGTGAAATATTAGTACCGAATGGTAATTATTTCAGTGTGTACCCGCAATCATTGAAATTAGACGAAATCACGATGAATTTTAAAACCATGATCACGGACAAAGCTTCGTTTGTGTATTGGGAACCAACGGTCAGGGTTGGTACAAATTCTGAACTAAAAATAGCATAAAGTTCAGGTCAAATAATTAAAAATAATATCATCGCACACATTTATTTAAGATCATAGCACACATACATTTTGATTCCTGAAACTGGGAAGCCCCTACATAGCAGCAACTGCTAATGTTCACAAACGAAGAGAAACAACATAAAAAGGATGACACCAAACTTTTCGAAACAAATCAACATCAGCAAAGCTTTGAAGCATCCACTTCAAAAGTACACATGTTAACTCTCGGCGGGCGACCTCTGGGACTGGGATTCATCCTCCTGCTTTGCGAGCCAAGGTGCACGGTACCAGCCGTTTGATGTAGCTTGTCACGAATACCAAGCGATACGATCGCCTAGGACTGTGCACTGTGACGGGAGATCCGTATTCTCCTTCGACGACTTGTACCCGAAAGATTGTGCCTTCGCCAAATCATCTCGGAGGCGACCACACTCCTCCAGCAGTTTATCGCGCTCAATGGCAAGGTATCCGACATCGTCCTGCATATCTAGGTTCTCCCCGTTGAGCTGAATACATTCTTGCTGCAGCTTGGCCAGGCGGGCGACCTCGTCCTTCAACTTATCGCGCTCAGCGCGAAGGTTGGATACGTCCTCCGTCTTCTCCACCAACTTAGATCGGAAACGACCACACTGATCTTGCAGCCGGGCCAGCTGCTCCACCCTTATCGCCGCCTCAGCTCGTAGCCAGACGACATCTCTGTCCAACCTAGCCCTCAAGTTGGTGGCGTTCGCCTCAAAAGTCTCAGCGAGAGACGCTACTCCCGCAAGAACACGCTGCATGTCAAATCCATCAGTACAGTCCGCAGCGAAAGAAGAAGAAGAAGAAACCAATGGAGGGTGCCTACATCAGTTCCCTGGAGGACGTGGATGGATGAACCGTCGAACTGGATCCTGGGCTATGAAGGCTGTTTGTGCTTCTCCTCGGCGGAGACTCGTCGCGGAAGTGTTTCAGGCTACTCCTATCCTCGCCTAGCTCTCCCGCCAGCCAATCCTGCTGTGCCATCATCATACGGTGATCGTCCATCACATAGGAGATCGATCTCTGGAGGAAGGAGGAACAAGGTGAGAGAAGGGAGCTGGACTATGGAGTCTGGACTCTAGAGCGAGGCGAGCAAGAGGAACAAAGTGATGAATAGCCAGAGAGGAGAGGTGAGGTGAATGCATAAGGTGTACTTTAGCCATAAGCTTGGACCCACATATCTTGTCATTATGGTACATGCATGAGACTGACGAGAGGGGAAGTCATTCTTCTATTGCTTGTGGGTGAACCATAAGCAAGGTGCACCACAAGTCCACACTCCACAAGCTTGTGGACAACTCTATTTTCGCCAAAATGTACTACAGTATCTAGCTATTTTCCACACACATGTATCTAAAACATGTATATATGCATGTGTGTGGAAAGTATCTAGGGAGTCGGGCCTGTTTGATTCGCAGGATAGGAAAATCGCAGGAATAGGAAAAAACAGGCATTGCCACGTAGGGCCTGTGGTGTGGTTTCTCCACATTGCGGATGCCCAAGGCACAAGTCAGGCAAGGCAGGTTGGATGGGTCTATTATTACATGAGACAACCGTCTTGATCAATCTAGTCCGTCCATCCTACACCGACGGCATGTTGCCGTGATGGATAATGACATGTAGGTCAACCGGACAGAGGGGCCACATGTCAGTGACTTACGTCAGGGCGTCGTACGTCATAGGAGCCGCTTCCGCAGCGAGCATCTCAAGCAGCTTAACTAAATTTGGTCATCTATATCTCCATATAGAAGATCATCTAAAAAGATTCGCTTTTACTCCAGATGTTACCAGTTTTCCAGTAGAACGTCTATATTTCGACATCTATATTCTCTCTCGTATATTTTTGTACTCCCTCCGTCCTAAAATAAGTGTCTCAGATTTGCATAAAGTGGATGTATATCTATACATGTTTCATGGCTAGATAACTATATTATCATTTTGGGACGGAGGAGTATTAACTTATAACTATCATTCAACAGTTTTCTTTCCACTTGTAAAAAAAAACAGTTTTCTTTCCACCTACTCGAATCTGGCTAACGAGAGCGAGCAGTTGTGTTTGGATGCTCCTCCAAGCGTTCTCCACATGTGGATGACGCGTCCGAGGGTTGGAGGATCATCTATCGATAGATGACGCGATAGATGAGCTGTTGGGACGTTTTTTGGTCCTGTCTATATTTTTTTGGATGTCCGTTTATATGAGCTGCTGGGGACGCGAAGAATAGTCTTCTGGAATGGACACCAAGAACTCGCTCGCTACAGGAAGTGGTAGCTGTTTAGCTTAGCTTTTTTTAGATAAAGAGTTGTTTAGCTTAGCTAGCACGATCTAAGCAACGTAAGTGCCTCGAAAAAATTCATCTTTGTGGACTGTTCTGTTTTAGACAGATTATGTCTTTTATTTTGCATTCTCTCTTTTACTAGTGTTGGGTGGAATTCTTTTTTGGGTGGAAGAGTGATACGTCTCCAACGTCTATAATTTCTGATGTTCCATGCTTATATTATACCATTTGCTACATGTTTTATATACACTTCGTATCACTTTTATGCATTTTCTGGGACTAACCTATTAACAAGATGCCATAGTGCCAGTTCCCTGTTTTCTGCTGTTTTTGGTTTTAGAAAGTTACTTCAGGAAATATTCTCGGAATTGCACGAAACAAAAGGCCAGGTCCTATTTTTCCAGCATGTACACGGAGTCCGAAGGAGAAACGAAGACTCGCCACGAGGTGGCCAAACCACCTGGAGGCGCGGGCCCACCCCCTGCCGCGCCTGGGTGTGGTTTGGGCCCTCGAGCCTCCGCCGACATCGCCCCTTCGCCTATATATTGCCTCAGACGTGAAAACCCTAAAAGACCAAGTCATATTTCCAGAAGAGCCCCATACCACGAATTTTCCTCCTCCCCAGCAGCCATCTTGGGGAGGAGAACCTCCTCAACTCCATCTCCATCACCAAGGGCAGCCGCCGCCTCCACGGGCCGCCGCCGCCGCGCCGTGGCTGCTGCGGGCTTCCGTCTCCTCTCCGGGCTGCACCTCTTCATCAACCTCTCCATCAAGTGTGCTCACCATGACCATGTGTGAGTAGTCTCCCCCGAGGCTGAGGGCTCTACCGGTAGCTATGTGGTTCATCTCTCTCTCCCATGGTGTGATCTTTATGTGATCATGAGCTTTGTAATCTAGTTGAATAAGTAGATGTTACTCTTTATCTATTATGCACTCTAGAGGTTACTTTAATATGAACTCGGTACTCTCCACGGTGTAAAGGTGACAGTGTGTGCACGTGTGTGACTCCTTTATGACGTTGTGGAGCTTGTTTACTCCGCTTGAGGTGTGCTTTTGTAGCCCTACACAATGAATGGTGTTTGTTATCCAACAAGAGAGTGTTTAAGAGTAGCTTTTACTTATTTAGTTATGAGATCATTGTTGAGAGTGTCCACTAGTGAAAGTATGATCCCTAGGCCTTGTTTCTAAGCATTGAAACACCGTTTACATCAAGTTCTGCTACATGTTTGCTTGCTGCCATCTTTATTCCAGATTGCAATTGCTACTTATAATCATCCATATTACTTGTATTTCACTATCTCTTTGCCGAACTAGTGCACCTATACATCTGACAAGTGTATTGGGTGTGTTGGAGACACAAGAGACTCTTGTATCTTAATTGCAGGGTTGCTTGAGAGGGATATCCTTGACCTCTACCTCCCTGAGTTCGATAAACCTTGGGTGATTCACTTAAGGGAAACTTGCTGCTGTTCTACAAACCTCTGCTCTGGAGGCCCAACACTGTCTACAAGAATAGAAGCACATGTAGACATCAAGCTATTTTCTGGCGCCGTTGCCGGGGAGGTAAAGTAAAAGGTATTCACATCCTCTGGCTACAAAGCTATTTTCTAGTATTGTTGCTAGTGTGTGAGTGCTCGAAGTTATTTCCTTTAGATTCTGCAATTATTTCTTTTTATTTCTTGTTTTTATTTTACTAGTTAGGCTTAATGAAAACAACAAAAAAATTAGAGAGCTCTATGAAATTTTATCTTGAATTAGGACATGATGCTTTTGAAGAGAAAATTAAAAAACCTATGGAAAATTATTTGCATGATGGTAGCAATGTTATTACTATAAATGCTTTGAACACCATTATTGCTAATGCTATGGAAAAGTCTAAGATTGGGGAAGCTGGTTTTGATGAATATGATATTTTTAGTCCCCCAAGTTTTGAGGAGAAAATTTCTTTGATGATACTTTACCTCCAATTTATGATGATTATAATGATAGTGGTATTTTGGTGCCACCTACTATGGAGGATAAAGTTTATTATGATTATACTATGCCTGCAATTTATGATGAATACAATGATGGTTGTGATACTTTTTACTCCCACTATTACTAATGAAACTGATTATGCTTGTGTGGAGAGTAATGATACTTATATGCATGTGGATCATGATAAGAATGTTTTATGTGATAGCTATATTGTTGAGTTTATTCGTGATGCCACTGAAAATTATTTTGAGAGAGGAAAGTTTGGTTATAGAAATCTTCATGGTACTAAATTTCTTCTCTTTATGATGAAGGTTTTGAGCTTTCTCTTGATTTGCTTTTATTTGCTGGGTACTTTAAGACCTACTGTCCTTATGAGAGAGGGAGACACGATTTCATATATCACAATAATATTAAGTCTCCTCTCTTTATGTTGAAAGTTTTGAAGTTGTACTTGTTTTGCCTTACTATGCTAGTCACTTTATGCTTTATTGATTTATTTCTTACAAGACTCCTTTGCATAGGAAGTGGGTTAAACTTAAATGTGTTTGGTATTTGCTTTTCGATGCTCTCTTATATTCAACTCTTATACATATGAGAGTATCATCAAAATTGTCATGCCTAGCTAAAAGGCTTTAAAGAAAAGCGCTTATGGGAGACAACCCATTGTTTTTATTTTCTGTTATTTTTGCTTTTCTTTTTGTTTTGAGTCAAGGTGCTTGTTACTTCTGTAGCAACTCCTTTGTATCTTTACTTTATTGCATTGTTGTGCCAAGTAAAGTTCTATATTGAAAGTTGATGCAAGATTTGGATTTCTGCGCAGTGACAGATTTTAGCTGTCACGAATTTGCGCTTTTCTCCTGTAGAAAATTCGAAAAATTCTACGAAAAATCATGCATCTTCCTGAGATATACGAAACTTTCATTATTTTGGTCCAGATCCATCTAAGAAACTTAAGTGACTCGAAAAATTCTGTCTTTACAGAGTGTTCTGTTTTTGACAGATTCTGCCTTTTGTTTTGCATTCGCTCTTTTACGATGTTTGTGTGGATTTATTTGCTCCACAAAGCATTGGTGGCTGTAGCTAATGTCAGAAGCTTTGGAATGATTGTTTCATTATAGAATATGAATTTTTTGTTTATGCACTAACCCTCTAATGAGAACTGTCTTGAGTTTGGTGTGAAGGAAGTTTTCAATGATCAAGCGAGAAGGGTGATATTATGTGATCAAGAAGAGTGAAAAGTTTAAGCTTGGGGATGCCCCCGTGGTTCATCCCCAACCATATTCAGAGAGACTCAAGCGTCTAAGCTTGGGATGCCCAAGGCATCCCCTTCTTCATCAACAAACTATCAGGTCATCTCTAGTGAAACTATATTTAATTCTTTCACATCTATGCGCTTTACTTGGAGCGTATGTGTGCTTTTATGTTTGTTTTGTTTGAATAAAATTCATATCCTAGCAATCCTGTGTGGGAGAGAGACACGCTCCGCTTTTTCATGTGAATACTCATGTTCTTCACTTATATTTGTTGAGTATTCTTAACTAGCTACTACAGTGCTTTTAGCTCCTGTTTTTCGTGCATCTCTTCGAGCTGTTGGCACTTGTTTATAAATACTCTCTTGCTGCATTATATTATCATTTGGAGAGTTTATGTTTAAATAAATTGATTGGTGTTTGTTTGGAAGAAAGAAAATGCTACATGTAGTAGTTGGTATTGGAAAGACATAGCATTCTTGTAGATCATTGTCTTGTTTCGATTTGATACTTTGCAATTGTTTTGAGCTCTCAAGTAGATCATGTTTAAGCTCTTGCATCATGTAGTTAAAACCTAGTAGTGGAGAACTACCGTAGAGCTTGTTGAAACTTGGGATGCATATTTGTTCTCTCTAAGGTCTAGATATTTTCTGGTAAAAATGTTTGAGCACAAGGAAGACAGTGTAGAGTCTTATAATACTTGCAATATGTTTTTATGTGATTCTTGCTGTACCGGTTTATACTTGTGTTTGCTTCAAACAACCTTGCTAGCCTAAACTCTGTACTGAGAGGGAATGCTTCTCGTGCATCCAACCTTGAGCCAAAACCCATGCCATTTGTGTCCACCATACCTACCTACTATGTGGTATTTCCTGCCATTCCAAGTAAATATTTTCATGTGCTACCTTTAAACTATTCAAAACTTTATTACTCCTTATTTGTGTCAATGTTTTATAGCTCATGAGGAAGTATGTGGTGTTTTATCTTTCAATCTTGTCATTTATTTCTGACAGACTTTCGCCTGGACTAGTGGCATATACATCCGCTTATCCAATAATTTTGCAAAAAGAGCTGGCAACGGGGTGCCCAGCCCCAATTAATTACAACTTTCATTAATAATTCTCTTCGCATGTTTTTGCCCTGATTTATCAGTAAGCAACTTAATTTTGCAATAGACACCCTCCATGGTATGTGAATGTTGGAAGGCACCCGAGGATTCGGTTAGCCATGGCTTGTGTAAGCAAAAGGTTGGGAGGAGTGTCATCTATAAAGAAACTAAAATACATGTGTAAACAAAGAGAAGAGGGATGATCTACCTTGCTGGTAGAGATAAACGTCCTTCATGGGAGCCGCTCTTTGAAAGTCTGGTTGACAAGGGGGTTAGAGTGCCCACTACCATTCGTTGACAACAACAAACACCTCCAAATACTTATTTTGTGCTCTCTATATGCTTTCGAAAACTTAAAAAGCTCTAGCACATGATTTAATCCCTGCTTCCCTCTATGAAGGGCCTATCTTTTACTTTATTGTTGAGTCAGTTTACCTACTCCTTTCTATCTTAGAAGCAAACACTTGTGTCAACTTTGTGTGCATTGATTCTTACATATTTACTTATTGCACTTGTTATATTGCTTTATGTTGACAACTATCCATGAGATATACATGTTACAAGTTGAAAGCAAATGCTGAAACTTAATCATCCTTTGTGTTGCTTCAATGCCTTTTACTTTGAATCTATTGCTTTATGAGTTACCTCTTATGCAAAACTTTTTGATGCTTGTCTTGAAAGTACTATTCATGAAAAGTTTTTGCTTATATGATTCATTGTTTACTCTTTATCTATTTGTTAGCAAACTATAGATCATTTCTTTGAGTCACTTCATTCATGACATGAGCCTTACAATATATTGATCAAGATTGTGTGAAAGCATGTCTCCTCAGAAATTATTTGTTGTTATCGTTTTACCTACTCGAGGACGAGTAGAACTAAGCTTGGGGATGCTTGATACGTCTCCAACGTATCTATAATTTCTGATGTTCCATGCTTATATTATACCATTTGCTACATGTTTTATATACACTTCGTATCACTTTTATGCATTTCTGGGACTAACCTATTAACAAGATGCCACAGTGCCAGTTCCCCTGTTTTCTGCTGTTTTGGTTTCAGAAAGTTACTTCTGGAAATATTCTCGGAATTGCACGAAACAAAAGGCCAGGTCCCTATTTTTTCCAGCACGTACACGGAGTCCGAAGGAGAGACGAAGACTCGCCACGAGGTGGCCAAACCACCTGGAGGCGCGGGCCCACCCCCTGCCGCGTCTGGGTGTGGTTTGGGCCCCTCGAGCCTCCGCCGACATCGCCCCTTCGCCTATATATTGCCTCAGACGCGAAACCCTAAAAGACCAAGTCATATTTCCAGAAGAGCCCCATACCACGAATTTTCCTCCTCCCAGCAGCCATCTTGGGGAGGAGAACCTCCTCAACTCCATCTCCATCACCAAGGGCAAGCCGCCGCCTCCACGGGCCGCCGCCGCCACGCCGTGGCTGCTGCGGGCTTCCGTCTCCTCTCCGGGCTACACCTCTTCATCAACCTCTCCATCAAGTGTGCTCACCATGACCATGTGTGAGTAGTCTCCCCCGAGGCTGAGGGCTCTACCGGTAGCTATGTGGTTCATCTCTCTCTCCCATGGTGTGATCTTTATGTGATCATGAGCTTTGTAATCTAGTTGAATAAGTAGATGTTACTCTTTATCTATTATGCACTCTAGAGGTTACTTTAATATGAACTCCGGTACTCTCCACGGTGTAAAGGTGACAGTGTGTGCACCGTGTGTGACTCCTTTATGACGTTGTGGAGCTTGTTTACTCTGGCTTGAGGTGTGCTTTTGTAGCCCTACACAATGAATGGTGTTTGTTATCCAACAAGAGAGTGTTTAAGAGTAGCTTTTACTTATTTAGTTATGAGATCATTGTTGAGAGTGTGCACTAGTGAAAGTATGATCCCTATGCCTTGTTTCTAAGCATTGAAACACCGTTTACATCAAGTTCTGCTACATGTTTGCTTGCTGCCATCTTTATTCCAGATTGCAATTGCTACTTATAATCATCCATATTACTTGTATTTCATTATCTCTTCGCCGAACTAGTGCACCTATACATCTGACAAGTGTATTGGGTGTGTTGGGGACACAAGAGACTTCTTGTATCTTAATTGCAGGGTTGCTTGAGAGGGATATCCTTGACCTCTACCTCCCTGAGTTTGATAAACCTTGGTGATTCACTTAAGGGAAACTTGCTGCTGTTCTACAAACCTCTGCTCTTGGAGGCCCAACACTGTCTACAAGAATAGAAGCACACGTAGACATCAAAGAGCTTCACATAACATCAGTGGCAGTAGTTAATGTTTAAAGTAACGGTCATATGCGTCCTTGCAGAACATGTGAGTTTTTGATTGATGCACTAACCCTCTAATGAGATTTACATTGAGTTTGGTGTGGCGGAAGTTTTCAAGGTCAAGAGAGAAGAGTGATATAATAGGATCAAGAAGAGTAAAGAGCTTAAACTTGGGGAGGCTCCCATGGATCTCCCCAGCATATTTCAAGAATACTCAAGCGTCTAAGCTTGGGGATGCCCAAGGCATCCCCTTCTTCATCGTCAAAATTATCAGGTCATCTCTAGTGAAACTATATTTTAATTCTTTCACATCATATGTGCTGTTCTTGGAGCGTCTGTGTGCTTTTATTTTCTGTATGTTATTTTTTATTTTCTGATATCAACTTGATTGGATCCTAGCATTCTTGATTGGGAGAGAGACATGCTCCGCTTTTCATTAGAATACTAATATTCTTCACTTGTACTTGTTGAGTATTCATATCTAGCGCTGTTAAGCTTTTAGCTCTTGTTTTTATGTATCTCTTGTCAGAGCTATTATTCTTTTAAAGAAAGTACTCTCTTACTCACTTATACTTGTTTGGAGAGTTATTGAAATAAATTGATTGGTGTTTGGTTGGAACAGAAAATGTTGCATGTGGTAAATGTATAATGGAAAAGACTTACATACTCTTGTAGATCACTAACTTGGATATTTGATACTTGTCAATTGTTTTGAGTTAACAAGTAGGTCATGATTAAACTTTTTCATCATGTAAGTTAAGCCCATTAGTGAAGAACTACCATAAAGCTTGTTGAAATTTGGTTTGCATGAGTGGTATCTCTAAGGTCTAGATATTTTCTAGTAAAAGGGTTTGGTTAACAAGGAAGACAGTGTGGAGTCTTGATAACCCACAAGTATAGGGGGTGTATCGTAGTACTTTCGATAAATAAGAGTGTCGAACCCAACGAGGAGCAGAAGGTGTTGACAAGCGGTTTTGATGAAGGATTCACTGTAAATGCTCTCAGACAAGTTTTTAGGAGTTTTTGATATGACAGATAAATAAAGTACAAGTAAATAAAATGCAGTAATAATAGTTGCAGCGAGTGGCCCAATCCTTTCTACAGCAAAGGACAAGCCGGTTGTTGTACTTATAATGACCAAACGTTCTTGAGGACACACGGGAATATTGTCAAGTGCTTTCGCTTCATATAGTTGATTAATCTTCATTGTTTTGATAAGTGTTGTGTGGGTGAACCTATGCTAATGCACCGCCCTTCCTAGGACTAATACATACTTGTGATTATACCCCTTGCAAGCATCCGCAAATACAAGAAAGTAATTAAGATAAACTAACCACAGCCTTAAACTTTGAGATCCTGCTATCCCTCATGCATCGATATACCAACGGGTGTTCAGGTTTCTGTCACTCCGGCAACCCCACAATTGGCAAACGAATACACAATGCATTCCCCTAGGCCCATAAAGGTGAAGTATCATGTAGTCGACGTTCACATGACACCACTAGAAGAATAACACCACAACTTAAGCATCAAACCATTAAATATTACTCAACATAGTTCACTACTAACATCAAGACTTCTCCCATGTCCTCAAGAACTAAACGAACTACTCACAAGACATCATACGGAACATGATCAGAGGTGATATGATGATGAATAACAATCTGAACATAAACCTTAGTCCAATGGTTTCACCCAATAGCATCAATAACAAGAGTAATCAACACCGGGAGAGTTTCCCCTATGAAATAGACAAGATTCAGCCCTAGATGTTATAGCGGAGACGGGTGCAGCGGCGGTGATGATGGTGTTGGCGGTGGAGATGATGATGATGATGATCCCGATGAAGTCCAGCTCGATGACGGTGATGATGGCGACGATTTCCCCCTCCGGGAGGGAATTTCCCCCGGCAGATTTCTTCCTGCAGGGGAGCTTTTCGCTCTCTGGTGTTTTCCGCCTCGTGGAGGCGGCGGAATATTTCGATGGCCGTCCCCGTGTGTTAGGGTTCGAGGGGGTCAAGTACGCGAAGGGGGAACGGCTGAGGTGGGCCAGGGCCCCCAAACCACCTGTCGGCGCGGCAGGGGGCCCCACCGCGCCAAGGGGTGAGGAGGGCCCACCATGGCCCATCTCAGCTCCCCTTTTGGCCTCCTCCATCTTCTGGTAAAATAGGAACTTCCATATGTCTCCTTCGATTTATTGATCTTCAGAAATAGTGCATCTCGACGGTGCTTTTTCCAGCAGAATCCTGACTCCGGTGTCCAATTCTCCATTATTCATCAAACATGCAAAATAGGTAAAATAACATAAGTAACACTTCTAAATATGAAATATATCGATGAATAGCAGTAAATTATGATATAAAATAGTGATGCAAAATGGACGTATCAACCCCCCCAAGCTTAGACCTCGCTTGTCCCCAAGCGAAAACTGAGCTCAGTAAACATGACCACAAGTTTATGGAGCAAAGTGTCGATAAATAAAATACGGACAAGAAGCATCACATTCATTGATACACAAGTCATTCTAGACAGCAACTTCCCTTCATATAATCTAACTTGAAATAAGTAAAGGGAACCACGATGAAGTGCATAAAGAGAACCATGATTGGTGAAGGCAAACTTAAACTCTTGGTCAGAGAACAATTAACAGATCATACTTATCTTTCGAGAAGAGTCTTTATATCAGAGCTTATATAGCAGAACTTACATGCCTTAATCATAACAGTCTCCTTACAGTCATTGATAACTTTCAAAGTTATATTCATTCGGATAAAAGCTATTGTGCGAAACAAGGAAATGAGAGATATGATTAGAAGTATCAACACATATAACTAATTGGATCTCAACAACTCAAATGCTTGCTTGAGATAGAGAGGAATGGGTTTACTGACTCAACAATAATGTAAAAGATAGGCCCTTCGCAGAGGGAAGCAGGGATTAAATCATGTGCTAGAGCTTTTAAGTTTTGCAAAGCATATAGAGAGTATGAAAATAGTTGTTTGAGCTATGTATGTCGTTGTCAACGAATCGTAGTAAAGTGAACACTAACCCCTTGTCAACCAGACTTTCAAGAGCGGCTCCCATGAAGGACGTTATCTCTACCAGCAAGGTAGATCATCCCTCTTCTCTTTTGTTTACACATGTATTTTAGTTTCTTTATAGTTGACACTCCTCCCAACCTTTTGCTTACACAAGCCATGGCTAACCGAATCCTCGGGTGCCTTCCAACATTCACATACCATGGAGGAGTGTCTATTTGCAAATTAAGTTGCTTACTGATAAATCAGGGCAAAACATGTGAAGAGAATTATTAATGAAAGTTGTAGTTAATTGGGACTGGGCACCCCATTTGCCAGCTCTTTTTGCAAATTGTTGGATAAGCGGTGTATATGCCACTAGTCCATTGGTGAAAGTCTGTTTGACAAAAGTGCTAGAGAAACTCTACAGAACCCTCATGAGCTAATAAACAGTGACACAAAACTAGGAGTAATAAGTTTTGAATAATTTAAAGGTAGCACATGAAGTATTTACTTGGAATGGCGCAAAATACCATATAGTAGGAAGTTATGGTGGACTCGAATGGCAATGGTTTGGCTCAAGGTTTGGATGTATGAGAAGCATTCCCTCTCGATACAGGTCTTTGGCTAGCAAGGTTATGTAGCAAGCATAAGAGTTGAGGGATACAAACAATTATACAAGTGATAAGAATAATCATGCAATCTTCCTTAGAAGCACAAATAGTTTAACTTAAGAATACTAAGCTTATGAGCTACAAAGAAAGAAAGATCATGGAATAATATATTTGCATGCACTCCCTCTCTCTACTTAAGTCTCAAAGTATTGTCTACTACTGACCAATGCTAAGTTTGCCAAAACCAAAAAGATTAACTTGGTGCTCTAAAAAGTGATCCCTATACTAACAACAAGGTTATCAATATGAAAGAGAATTGCAAGCTAAAATAAAGTATGCAGAAAGTAAATGATAAAACTTCTCATTAATATTTCATAACGGCAACTCACACCAAGGGATACATAGATAACCAACTAAAAGAGAGATACTTCCACATTGCAAACCATCATATAAGATAACTTCCCTACTCACGATATGACTTTATGGAAAAGTAAAAGGTAAAGATAATGATGTGATACCGCGGCACTCCCCCAAGCTTGGAACAAACCAAGGGGATGCCAATACTTATGATGAATTACTCCTTCGGTGGTGGTGGATTGTTGATAAGCTTATCAACCAGCTCCTTCAGTTCATCAATCTTGTAGGTGAGGGCGCGAATCAGCTCAGAGTTGTGTTCGATGCGATTCATAAACTTGTCAGACTGCGAGTCCCAACTCTTGGAGTTGTTTCCCCACTCCTCAGCAGCAGAATCCCTCTTTCCTGTATTGTTAGAACGATCTATATTCCAACCACTAGGCAACTCAGCCTCCGGGATCCTCTCAATTTGATGCTTATGGATAAGAGTATGGAAGGGGTTATTTTGCCTGGGGAAGATGTCCTGGGAGCCAAGAAGTGTCGTGGAACCTTCCCTCCGGTGCTCATCCGCGCCCTTGCCTGGGCTTGAATGGATTTGCCACCACTCCGATGCTTGCAACGGTAGCGCGCGGGTATTCGCGCGGGTCTTCCTCCACTTCTCCTTCATCTTCGCTCTTGACTTCCTCCTTCAGCTTGGGGTCTTGAGTCTCGTCTTCCAAAGGCTCCTTGCCCTTGTTGTTGTTGTTGGAGACCATGGCGCTTCTAAATCTGAAAACAATATCTGGACAGAAACAGCTCGAAACGAAACACGATGAAAAGGCGAGATACGAACCTCGGGGGTTCGGGTGAGTTATATAGCAAAAAGTTTTACAACATAAGGAAGGTACAGGAGGAAACCTGATCGGAGACGAGCTCCGGGGTGCTCAAACCACCAGGCGGCGCGGCTGGGGGCCCACCGCGCCGACCTATGGTTTGGGCACCACGGGTGCCGTCTCCCATCCGGTTCGGTCTCTTATTTTTCCATATTTAATAAAAACGACGAAAATATCTTCTAGAAAGTTATTCGCGAAACTTTTCTTACCGAAACTGTTACCTATTCGAATCGAATTCTGCAGTCCCAGAAAAATGTTCTTCAATGAAAGTTTCCGGAGTCACCACTTTAATTGTATCAACCTCTTCATTAATAGAATCTCCAGAAATATAATGCTTGAGTCTTTGACCATTTACCACTTGTGTAGAGTTATCTTTCAATGAAGCAATTTTTATTGCACCTGAACGATACACCTCCACAATAACAAATGGTCCTTCCCATTTTGAGAGTAACTTTCCTGCAAAAAATCTGAGACGAGACCTATACAATAGAACTTTCTCACCAACATTAAATTCTCTTTTAAGAATTCTCCTATCATGCCATCTCTTAACTTTTTCTTTAAAGAGTCTAGCATTTTCATAAGCCTCACTTCTCCATTCATCTAAAGAACTTAATGCAACAACCTTTTCTCACCGGCAAGTTTAAAATCTCTATTAAGTTCTCTCACTGCCCAATAAGCTTTGTGTTCTAATTCTAAAGGCAAGTGACAAGCTTTACCATAAACCATTTTATAAGGAGACATGCCCATGGGGTTCTTATAAGCAGTTCTATAAGCCCATAAAGCATCATTTAACTTACTAGCCCAATTTTTTCTAGATTTATTAACAGTCTTTTGCAAGATAGATTTAATCTCCCTATTTGACAATTCTACTTGTCCACTAGTTTGAGGATGATAGGCTGAAGCAATTCTATGATTAACACCATATTTAGCAAGAGTCTTTCTAAAACCACCATGGATAAAATGAGAACCTCCATCAGTCATAAGATATCTAGGTACACCAAACCTAGGAAAAATGACATCTTGAAGCATTTTTAAAGAGGTCTCACCATCAGCACTTTTAGTAGGTATAGCTTCTACCCATTTAGTGACATAATCAACAGCAACAAGTATATGAGTATTACCTTGTGAAGAAGGAAAAGGACCCATGAAGTCGAATCCCCAACAATCAAATGGTTCAATAACAAGAGAATAACTCATAGGCATTTCATTGCGTCTAGAGATATTACCAACCCTTTGACATTCATCACAAGATAAAATAAACTTTCTTGCATCCTTAAAGAGGGTAGGCCAATAAAAACCTGATTGTAGAACTTTCTGCGCAGTTCTATCTCCAGCGTGATGCCCTCCATAAGCACTTCCATGGCATTTCCTCAGTATTTCCTGTTGTTCATATTCAGGAACACATCTTCGCATAATACCATCGACTCCTTCTTTATATAAGTGTGGGTCATCCCAAAAGTAATGCCGCAAGTCATAAAAGAATTTCCTTCTTTGCTGAGCTGAAAAGGTTGGAGGCAAGTACTTGGAAACAATAAAGTTAGCATAATCAGCATACCAAGGACTATCTCGCGAACTTACACTTATTGCAGCCAATTGTTCATTTGGAAAGCTATCATTAACAGGAATAGGATCATAAGGAATGCTTTCCAATCTAGACAAATTATCAGCAACAGGATTTTCAGCACCTTTTCTATCTATGATATGCAAATCAAATTCTTGCAAAAGAAGTACCCATCTAATAAGCCTTGGCTTAGCATCTTTCTTTTCCATAAGGTATCTAATTGCAGCATGATCAGTATGAATAGTGACTTTCGAATCAACTATGTAGGGTCGAAATTTGTCACAAGCAAAAACTACAGCTAGAAATTCTTTTTCAGTAGTGGCATAATTCTTTTGAGCAGAATCAAGAGTTTTACTAGCATAATGAATAACATTTAACTTTTTATCTACTCGCTGCCCAAGAACAGCGCCTACAGCATAATCACTAGCATCACACATAATTTCAAAAGGTAAATTCCAATCAGGTGGTTCAACTACAGGAGCGGTGATTAAAGCCTTTTTCAAAGTTTCAAAAGCTTCCTTACAATCATCATCAAAAACAAAGGGTACATCTTTTTGAAGAAGATTAGTAAGAGGCTTGGAAATTTTAGAGAAATCTTTAATAAACCTCCTATAAAAACCAGCATGACCAAGAATACTACGAATACCTTTAACATCTTTGGGACAAGGCATCTTTTCAATTGCCTCCACTTTAGCTCGATCAACTTCAATACCTCTTTCAGAAATTTTATGTCCAAGAACAATTCCTTCATTAACCATAAAGTGGCATTTCTCCCAATTAAGAACAAGGCTAGTTTCTTCACATCTCTGCAAAACTTTGTCAAGGTTGTGCAAACAATTATCAAAGGAAGTTCCATAGACGGAGAAATCGTCCATGAAGACTTCCACAATTTCCTCACAAAAGCCATGAAAAATAGCAGACATGCATCTTTGAAAAGTAGCAGGAGCATTACATAAACCAAAAGGCATACGTCTATAAGCATAAGTTCCATAAGGACAAGTAAAAGTAGTTTTCTCTTGATCTTGCGCTCTCACAGCAATTTGAGAAAACCCAGAATACCCATCAAGGAAACAAAAGTGAGTTTTCTTGGACAACCTCTCAAGCATTTGATCAATAAAAGGCAAAGGATAATGATCTTTCTTA
This sequence comes from Poa pratensis, assembly GCA_947311845.1. NCBI lineage: Eukaryota > Viridiplantae > Streptophyta > Magnoliopsida > Poales > Poaceae > Poa > Poa pratensis. Next base: position 39,731,245 of record CAMZMU010000072.1, on the reverse strand, counting down.
GTTACTTTGTTAACCTTTCTAAAATCAATGCACATCCTATAACCAACTACTACTCTTTGAGGAATTAGTTCATCATTTTCATTAGGAACAACGGTAATTCCTCCTTTCTTAGGAACACAATGCACAGGACTTACCCATCTACTATCAGCAATAGGATAAATAATACCAGCTTCAAGAAGTTTTAATACCTCATTTCTTACCACTTCTTTCATCTTGGGTATTAAACGACGCTGATGCTCAACAACAGGCTTTGCATCAGGTTCCATGTTGATGGCGTGCTGACATATAGTAGGAGAAATTCCCTTCAGGTCATCAAGAGTATATCCCATAGCTCCGCGGTGTTTCCTCAACACTCCCAATAACCTTTCCTCCTCTGTACCTGAAAGTTTAGAGCTGATAATAACAGGATATATTTTCTTATCATCAATATAAGCATATTTAAGATTATCAGGCAGAGGTTTCAAATCAAAAACAGGATCCTCCTTGGGTGGCATTGTGGTACCCAAATCTTCCACAGGTAAATTGTGTTTGAGCATAGGTTGACGAAGGAATACTTCATCAAGCTCATTCCTTTCTTCCCTGAAGTTCTCACTTTCATGATTCTCCATATGTTGCTGCAAAGCATTGTTAGGAGCAAGAACAATAGATGCAAGTTGAGCAATTTCAAAATCCTCACTAGGCAATTCAGTTTCATAAGGTGCTTTAGCAAATTTAGAGAAATTGAATTCATAAGATTCACCAGCAAATTTAGTAAAGATTTTCTCTTTCTTACATCTATAACAGCACCACAAGTATTCAGAAAAGGTCTACCAAAAATAATAGGACAACTATCATTGGCAGCCGACCCAAGTACAAGAAAATCAGCAGGGTATTTAGTCTTACCACAAAGGACTTCGACATCTCTAATGATACCAATTGGAGAGATAGTTTCCCTATTAGCAAGCTGAATAACCACATCAATCTCTTCAAGTTTACAAGGAGCAATTTCGTGCATAATTTCCCTGTAAAGCTCATAAGGAATAGCACTAGAACTTGCACCAATATCACATAAACCATAATAGCAATGATCACCTATCCAACAGAAAGCACAGGAACACTAGACTTCCTAGAACTTTTAGGATGTGAGACAATATTAGAAGCATCCTCACAAAAGATAATGTGTCTATCTTCTAAATTTTCAGTGACAAGATCTTTAACCAATGCTACAACAGGTTCAACAGTTATTTGCTCATCAGGTTTGGTAGTTTTCTTATTACTTTTACTAACAACACCAGTTATGATAGTATGTTCCTTAATCTTATTAGGAAAAGGAACTTTTTCAATATAAGGTTCTGGAATAATGCGATCAGCAACATTAACCTCAACACCTTTAGATATATGAGAAACAGATTCATCTTTATATGGTTCATGATAATTTTTAAAACCCTCCTTCGGCAAACCGAAATAGGAAGCAAAGGCTTTATAAAAGTTTGCAACAATTTGAGAGTCAAGACCATAAGTAGTGCTAATTTTGCGATAATCATCAGTATCCATAAAATTTTTAACACACTCAAAGTCATAGTTTATACCTGACTCCCTACCTTTGTCATTCTCCCATCCTTCAGTGTTCTCCTGAATCCGATCAAGAAGGTCCCACTTAAACTCTTCTTTATTACGAGTGAACGATCCAGCACAAGTGGTATCCAATAGAGTTTTATCTTGAAAGGAGAGTCTTGCATAAAAGTTATCAATAACAATATTACCAGGAAGCTCATGAATGGGACATTTGAGCATTAATGCCTTCAATCTCCCCCACGCTTGAGCGATACTCTCTCCATCATAGGGCCAGAAGTTATATATGAGGTTCCGATCCTTATGAATCTCACTTGGAGGATAGAATTTGGAGTAAAAGAGAGGTACAATTTCCTCCCATCCAAGAGAATACCCATTCTTCAGCAGTTTATACCAATGTGCAGCTTTACCAGACAGTGATAGAGAGAATAATTTCTTCTTAACTTCTCCCATCGAGATACCTGCACACTTAAATAACTCGCACAATTCATGCAGAAATAACAAATGATCTCCAGGATGGACAGTTCCATCTCCTGCATAGCGGTTATTTGTGACACGTTCAACAATTTTCATAGGAATTTTGAACGGTATTACCTGCTCATCTGGCGCCTCCTCTACTACCTTAGCAGTGGTAGTTGTTTTCCCAAATAGGAATTCAAGAGAAGACCCCTCCATAATGAGATATAGCAGCAGGCAAAAATAAAAACAGCACGTACAATAAATGTTTCCCTTACCAATTCCACTTACCAATAGCGCTACACTCCCCGGCAACGGCGCCAGAAAATAGTCTTGATAACCCACAAGTATAGGGGGTGTATCGTAGTACTTTCGATAAATAAGAGTGTCGAACCCAACGAGGAGCAGAAGGTGTTGACAAGCGGTTTTGATGAAGGATTCACTGTAAATGCTCTCAGACAAGTTTTTAGGAGTTTTTGATATGACAGATAAATAAAGTACAAGTAAATAAAATGCAGTATAATAGTTGCAGCGAGTGGCCCAATCCTTTCTACAGCAAAGGACAAGCCGGTTGTTGTACTTATAATGACCAAACGTTCTTGAGGACACACGGGAATATTGTCAAGTGCTTTCGCTTCATATAGTTGATTAATCTTCATTGTTTTGATAAGTGTTGTGTGGGTGAACCTATGCTAATGCACCGCCCTTCCTAGGACTAATACATACTTGTGATTATACCCCTTGCAAGCATCCGCAAATACAAGAAAGTAATTAAGATAAACTAACCACAGCCTTAAACTTTGAGATCCTGCTATCCCTCATGCATCGATATACCAACGGGTGTTCAGGTTTCTGTCACTCCGGCAACCCCACAATTGGCAAACGAATACACAATGCATTCCCCTAGGCCCATAAAGGTGAAGTATCATGTAGTCGACGTTCACATGACACCACTAGAAGAATAACACCACAACTTAAGCATCAAACCATTAAATATTACTCAACATAGTTCACTACTAACATCAAGACTTCTCCCATGTCCTCAAGAACTAAACGAACTACTCACAAGACATCATACGGAACATGATCAGAGGTGATATGATGATGAATAACAATCTGAACATAAACCTTAGTCCAATGGTTTCACCCAATAGCATCAATAACAAGAGTAATCAACACCGGGAGAGTTTCCCCTATGAAATAGACAAGATTCAGCCCTAGATGTTATAGCGGAGACGGGTGCAGCGGCGGTGATGATGGTGTTGGCGGTGGAGATGATGATGATGATGATCCCGATGAAGTCCAGCTCGATGACGGTGATGATGGCGACGATTTCCCCCTCCGGGAGGGAATTTCCCCCGGCAGATTTCTTCCTGCAGGGGAGCTTTTCGCTCTCTGGTGTTTTCCGCCTCGTGGAGGCGGCGGAATATTTCGATGGCCTCCCGTGTGTTAGGGTTCGAGGGGGTCAAGTACGCGAAGGGGGAACGGCTGAGGTGGGCCAGGGCCCCCAAACCACCTGTCGGCGCGGCAGGGGGCCCCACCGCGCCAAGGGGTGAGGAGGGCCCACCATGGCCCATCTCAGCTCCCCTTTTGGCCTCCTCCATCTTCTGGTAAAATAGGAACTTCCATATGTCTCCTTCGATTTATTGATCTTCAGAAATAGTGCATCTCGACGGTGCTTTTTCCAGCAGAATCCTGACTCCGGTGTCCAATTCTCCATTATTCATCAAACATGCAAAATAGGTAAAATAACATAAGTAACACTTCTAAATATGAAATATATCGATGAATAGCAGTAAATTATGATATAAAATAGTGATGCAAAATGGACGTATCAGAGTCTTATAATTTTTGCAATATGTTGGTCATATAAAACTTGGTGTACCGGTTGATAGTCTTGTTTGCTTAAATAACCTTGCTAGCCTAAACTCTGTACTGAGAGGGAATGCTTCTCGTGCATCCAAATCCTTGAGACAAAATCCATGCCATCTGTGTCCACCATAACTACCTATATGTGGTATTTCCTTGCCACTCCAAGTACATTTTTCATGTGCTACCTTTAAACTATTCAAAATTGTTACTACTCCCTTTTGTGTCAATGTTTACCAAGCTCATGAGGACGTGGTGGATGTCTTTATGTCACTTGTCAAGCAGACTTTACCTTCAGACTAGCTACATATACATCCGCTTATATATTAATTTTGCAAAAAGAGCTGCTAACGGGGTGCCCAGTCCCAATTAATTATAATTTTAACCGCTTAATCACTTCACATTTTGTCAACTGAATACTCAGTGAAACATCTGCATGTGTAAACCAAAGAGAAAAAGAGGGATGATCTGCCTTGCTGGTAGAAATAACGTCCTTCATGGGAGCCGCTCTTAAATGTCTGTTTGGCCGGGGTCATATTGTACTTCCACTACTGATTCATTGACCAGTTAACATACACCTCTCAAAACTTAATTTTTACTCTCTATATGATTTCAAAAACTAAAAAGCTCTAGCACATGATTTAATCCCTGCTTCCCTCTACGAATGGTCTTTCTTTTACTTTTATGTTGAGTCAGTTTTCCTACTTCTTTCTATCTTCCACAAGCAAACACTAGTGTCAACTTTGGTACAACAATTGTTATATGCTACATATTGGATTTATTATATTGCTTTGTGTTGAAAATATCCATGAGATAAATATGTTGAAAGTTGAAGCAAACGCTGAAACTTAAATCTTCCTTTGTGTTGGTTAAATACCTTTTACTAGAATCTATTGCTTTTTGAGTTAACTCTTATGTAAACCTGTGGATGCAATGTCTCCAAAGTATTATTCATGAAAAGTTTTGCTTGTATAATTCAGTTGTTTACTCATTATCTATTTGGTAGCAAACTATAGACCATTGACTTGGATCACTTCATTCATTTACATGTGCCTTACAATACTATTTGATCAAGATTATGATGGTAGCATGTCACTTCAAAAATTATTTTGTTTTATCGTTTACCTACTCGAGGACGAGTAGGAACTAAGCTTGGGGATGCTGATACGTCTCAAACGTATCTATAATTTTTGATGTTCCATGTTGATATTATACCAATTGTTACATGTTTTACATACACTTCATATCATTTTTATAAATTTTCTGGGACTAACCTATTAACAAGATGCCACAGTGCCAGTTCCTGTTTTCTGCTGTTTTTGTATTTCAGAAAAGTTGTTAAGAAAATATTCTCGGAATTGGACGAAAATCAACAGAGGTCCCTATTTCACCGACACGTCCACGGAGTCCAAAGGAGAGACGGAGACGAGCTAGGGAGCCGCCACACCATGCCTGGGCGCGGCCCCCCTGCCTGCCGCGCCCTAGGGTGGTGTGGGCCCCTCGGGTGGCCTCCAACGCCGCCCTTTCTCCTATTTATTCCTCCCGTCTGGAAAACCCTAAATACCCGAGTCATATTCCATGAAAGGTTCCAAAGGCGTTGTCGTCGTCAACCCTAGCTCGGGAGGGTTCTGAAGCTCTTCCCGGCACCCTGCCGGAGAGGGGAATCATCACCGGAGGGCTCTACATTGCCATGTCTGCCTCCGGAGTGATGCGTGAGTAGTTCATCCTTGGACTACGGGTCCATAGCAGTAGCTAGATGGTTGTCTCTCCACTTTATGCTATCATGTTTAGATCTTGTGAGCTGCCTAACATGATCAAGATCATCTTATTGTAATGCTACATGTTGTGTTTGCTGGGATCCGATGAATATTGAATACTATGATCAAGTTGATTATTAATCTATGTTACATGTTATTTATGATCTTGCATGCTCTCCGTTACTAGTAGATGCTTTTGCCAAGTAGGTTCTTGTAACTCCAAGAGGGGGTATTTATGCTAGATAGTGGGTTCATGCCTCTAGTAATCTGGGCGAGTGACAGCAACGTCTAAGGTTGTGGATGTGTTCTTGCCACTAGGGATAACATAACAATGCTATGTCTACGGTCATATGTATTTGTTTACATTACGCACATTACTTAATGCGATTATCTGTTGCTTGCAACTTAATACCAACGGGGGACACGGATGTTAACCTGACGGTGGATTATTAGTCATAGATGCGGTTGGATAACGGTCTATGTATCTTGTCGTAATGCCCAATTAAATATCATGGTAGTCATCTTGTCATTTATATGCATTGTCATGCGCTCACTATTTTATCAATTGCCCAGCTGTAATTTGTTTACCCAACATGTTATTTATATTTATGGAGAGACACCACTAGTGAACTGTGGACCCCGGTCCATTCTTTTACACTGATAAAACCACCAACTGCAAACAATTGTTCTCTTTTACTTCCTGCAATTAAATACTATTTTCCACACCATACGTTTAATCCTTTGTTACAGCAAGCCGGGAAGATTGACAACCATCCTGTTTTGTTGGGGCAAAGTAGTTTGATTGTGTTGTGTGCAGGTTTCACGTTGGTGATCAAGCAACGGCGCCACCAACAACCTTCTGAAGTGCTCCTACTCCTCCTGGATCTGACAACCTTGGTTTCTTACTGAGGGAAAACTTGCTGCTGCACTGCTTCATACCTTCCTCTTGGGGTCTCCCAACGAACATGTGTTTCACGTCATCAAGGCGCAGAGTGGGCGGAGAGATAAAATTAGCGAGACAGAGGCACTAGCGCAGAGTGGGATGAGAGAGATGAACGAGACGGCTGGATTGCAGAGAGGCAGTAACGCAGAGTGGGATGACAGAGAAGAACGAGAAGGCTGGATTGCAGAGAGGCAGTAGCGCAGAGTGGGATGAGAGAGAAGAATGAGAAGACTGGATTGCAGACAGGCAGTAGCGCAGAGTGGGATGAGAGAGAAGAACCAGAAGGCTGGTTTGGAGAGAGACATTTTTTGTCACTTTTGCACAGATAAAAAAATGTGTTTCTACCACGAAACTTTTTTACACGAGGTGTAAACATACACCACCTATCCACGAGGTGGAAACACATTTTATTGCTATTTGAGGCTGGTAGAGAGAGATTAGCTGCTATTTATTTGCATGTACTAATTTGGTTATATTTTAATTGCTAGAGAGAGATTAGCTGCTATTTAATTGCTAGTTTTTGGCAATATTCCCTGGCGTTAAGTGTTTAAAAATCGCTACCGAAAATCTAATTGTTGAAGATATAGCCATTAGAAATATAGCCGTTAAAAATAACCGTTGAAAAATAGAGACGTTTCAAAAATCTATGTTGAATGGTAGCTATAAAGATAATATTAAAATATAGAAGAGAGAATAAATGTCCTAGATATACACTTTCGGATGGAAACTTGGGAGGTGTATGGGTAGGTGTAAATGGAGGTGTAAGTTGAGATATACAGCTTCAAATTTACACTAGCCACTAGAGATGCTCGGGCATCCACTATGTAGTCCATAAGCTTGTCCATAAGGAAAAAGTGACCCTTATGGACAACTTTATACATAGTGGCACCTATCAATAAGCTTGTCCATAAGGAAAAAGCTTATGGACAACCCACAAGCTTGTAGACAACCCACAAGGATAGAATAATGTTACTTTAGGCCTATAGTGCACAAAGCAATAAACATGCAATATTTTTTTCAAAACTAATGTTACTTTCATGGTTTTATTATCTGATTTTTTTTGACAAGTGGGACCCATGTTAAGGTGTGCTTTAGCAACATTTACATTGTGATGTAGTCTATAAGCTTATGGTGTAGTAAGTGGGTCCCATCTTATTGATAGGTTTGGCCACATACTCCGTACATAGTTGATGCCCTTCAGGTTATCTACAGGAGTTCAGCTACGCAGTACGCTCCGTTTGTGGGTTGTCCATAAGCTTTTTCCTTATGGACAAGCTTATTGATAGGTGCCACTATGTATAAAGTTGTCCAAGGGCCACATTTTCCTTATGGACAAGCTTATGGGCACTACATAGTGGATGCCCTAAGACAACCCACAAGGAATAGAATAATGTTACTTGAGGCTTATACTGCACAAAGCAATAAACATGCAATATTTTTTCAAAGCTAATGTTACTTTAATGGTTTTATTATTTGTTTTTTTTTAAAGTGGGACCCATGTTAAGGTGTGCTTTTGCAACATACATTGTGGTGTTGTTAAGCTTATGGTGTAATAAGTGGGTCACATCTTATTGATAGGTTTGGCCACATACATAGTTGATGCATACAAGCCTGGAGGATACGGCGAGAGACTTTTTACCCCAACATGGATGGCAGCATAATTTGTGGATTGGCCCTCCACCATCAATGGCGTTCTTACAATTTCTAATTATGATATGTAATTCATCTTTTTCATGTTTTGAACTTCTGAACTTTTATTTTTTTAGAAACACTCTTCTGAACTTTTATCGGCTGTGTGCATCTTTGTTATGCAGATGCTGGGTGTAATACTTAAACCTTTATTATGTAATAAAGCTCCCCTTATCGCAAAAAAAATCTATATGTACACCGATTTTTTAGGAACTTTTTTGACATTGTGAAATACTATGATTTTCCATATAGGAGCATCTAAAACTACAGTACAAGACAAAATGGATTCCCGGCATGTTTGATCTAAAGCTCCATCTCTGGGATCAGAAGGTGTTCTTTGTTGGATACGGAGGGAGTATTTAACTACAGTATGACACACGCATAAGTATCATTAGTTTGATATTTCGGGATCAGAAAGTGTTCTTTGCGATCGAAATGTAGAAATGGAGCTCCTTGGACGGTCCAGCACCAAGCTGCAGGAACCCCGATGGCACCGCAAGGTACGCCCCGAGCTGCTCAAACGTAACGTCGCCCGGCGACGAGCTGCTCAATGCCTCGATTTCCGCCCTCACGATGTCGCTCCAGGAGTACTCCAAGGGGTGCCGCCGCAGGCTATTAGCCCAGAACCTCACTTTGTACCACGGAAACAAGCACGCATCCGACCTGGCGCACATCAAAGACACACCGGTGGACAAGCCGAGCTTGGCGATGTACACGACGAACACGGCGCCGTCCTCTCCTTGGCCGATGAGCCGCCGAGTCTGCGAGCCCGGCACCGGTGCCGCCACCTGCGACAGTATGGGTATGCCATACGGTAACATGCGCACTGTGAGCGAGTGGGCCACTTTGAGATGGAAGACGAGCGCTGCTGGCGGGGCGGCGAAGTCGCAGTCAGGCTCCGCGCAGGTGCACGTGCCGTGTGGGCAGGTGATCATGTGGCCGTCGACTTCGTTGTAGGGGACAAAGCAATGGCAGCCGTCGTGGGGGCACTCCACCATCGGAACTTGCATGACGACGCCCGACGCTGGCTCGTCGTCGAATCCGCCGCCGCCGTGCTCGCACATCTCACACCGCTTGCCGGACAGGTCGCCGACGAAGCGGCCGTAGGCCAGATGACCGCCCTTGCACTATACAGATCAAAGCTCGTGGCATGACATGTTTGCACAGGGTAAACAGACGAAAGAAACCGATGAAAGTGTGTGAGAAAGGAACGACCTTGAGTACGGGGCGGTCTGCAGGTTCGCGTAATCTACCAGAGGCACGGAGCAATCTTGTCAAACAGGTGCGAAGAGAAACACTAGGAAGCCGCGAGTGCGGAGTACGGGACACATCAAAGTGAAATTTGGCAAGTGCTCCACAACGTGTTGGTTCCAAATATATGTAGCGCGGGTCCCACCAGCAACCGAAACTACCTTATAAAATGCTCTCCTCTCTCTTCTCATGTGAGAGCAATTCACCGCGGTGGTTAAAGAATAATATTAATCTATTATTTAGCAAGAATTTGCCATCGGAGCAAGAGGATGCTTCGGTTCCCACTTTTGTGGCTTTTGGAACTAGTCTCACAGTGTAGGGGAGTAGTTCTAAAAGGTAAAAGGAAAATATGGAACCACATTTGGCTACACGGTGTGGTGTACGGAGTACAGTACTACTTTACGAGAGACAAAATATTCGTAGGTGAACCCGGGCCCGTGTGTCAGTGTTGCTTTCCTTCGACACCGCTATTTTTGGCAAGGCATGTTTTCAACTCCGCTCCTATCATCCACTGACCATTCATAGTTTTAAGGCCCCCTCTGCAAATTTCAATAACATGGTTGTAATTTTGTATCTTCTTGTAGTCATTTTTGTATGTTGTAATTTTGTACTCCATCAATTACCAAACCTAGAGATGGAACTCTACAATCTATCCAAATGGATTACTCCATCCTTCGGGACTGATCCCGTTCAAACAAAAAATGTTGCTCCTTCGTTGTCTCTAAACGTGCCATACCACTTGAGACTTGAGAGTTGCCATTCTTGCTCTCGAGCTGCACTGATCCCTTCATTAGAGAGTTGCACAACCATGGTTACAAATTCATAAAAACGCCAAAAAAAACTTACATGTTGCCAATGTTATATATCACAAACGTGCAAAATTACAGTTTAAATATTTCATACCCTGAGCTACACTCGGATCTATGGGCCCACGCATCTACCCTTTGAACGGCGTAGAGGGGACCAATATGGTCTTTCTACTTCTTTTGTGCAACTTTGACCCCCAAGTTCTCACATAAGGCCAAACCTTGGGCCATGGGCATATCGTGTGTCTATACCCCATTGACTAGCACCAAAGTAGGGTGGCATGTCTACTCTTTCTCCATGTTTTTGTTAGGCAGGTCATGGGGACATGGATACCAACTTAATTTGACCCCTGCACTCACCAGAATCCCTCGATGGTGTCAAAGTTGTATATTAGCCATAAAGTTAGGTGCATACTATATTTCATACGAGACTTAGGCCCAGTTTGTATGGCGGCTTCTCCGATAAACTGCCCCTCCCCCAGTTTCCTCAGGAAGCCGTCCCCAAAATTTGAGAGTTGGGCTTCCAAACTCAATATTAGGTTCCTATTTAGCAAGCCTAGCTAGCTAGATTTTGGAGGTTGTTTCTCCATCAAGTGGGGGCCAGCTTCTCGGATAAGCCGCCAAAAGAAATGGTCCTTAAGCGATTTATGCATGTATGAAGTGGGTCACACTAGCGAACTGGGGAGCTTGGTGTTGCCCTAGCTAACTCCCTACATGTTAACTTATGCACCACAACTGTGCCTCATTCAACACTCTGGTGCGTCGTGTCGGGCCAATCCCTCTTATGTGGCCCTTCTTCGACCGTCTACCCTTTGACCAACATCGATAGGGGGGACCATTGGACTTTTCTCCTTGTTTTTTTGTTGGTTGTAAGAACAAGGCAAACCAACTTTGACACACCAAGTTGTCGTTTAAGTGGAGTTTTAGCCATATATATAATTAAGTTTGTAGTCTTTGCGTGGGTCGTAATTAAGTTCTTTCAGTGAAAGCGGGTCATACTTCGGAACTGGTTTTGGCTTTGTCAATGTTACACACCATAATTGAATGCATGCATGTACTTATTATAAAATGAGAATCCATTCAAGTTTGGGTGGGATTGAGACGCTCTATGAGTAAATGTCATGTCAAGGCCAAACCCTGGGCGCCATGGCCGCTCGTCTTCTGCCTGTTTGTCCGACATTAATGTTAAGGGGAGTAAACAATCAATTCCTCTTCACCTTATTTTGTTTTAGGGCACGTGGGTCGTGTGAATATGGAAAAGTAACTTTGACGACATGTTTCTCGCAAAATTCGCTCGGTGGTGTCAAAGTGGGAGTTCAGACATATGAGTGCATAATCTTCATGTTATAATTGTAAGTCTTGCCGGCGAAGCGGACACACTTTGGAGATTGGTGTCGCGCACCCTAGTTTTTTCCATGTTGCACCAAACTTTGTTTGCATTAATTAGTACATACATCTATATATGTATGAGTAAACAAGACAAAGGTTTAGATGCTTCGGTGTGATGTCTATATAGCTTTGACCAACATTGAAAAGGTGATTTACCAGGAGACTTTTCTCCTCGCGTGTCTGTTATCGTTGGTCATAGGAACCTAAGAAATCATAATATTTGTGCACGGTAAGTCATGTCCGTGAAGCGGGGTCACACTTTCGGAGTTGAGTATTGGCTCCACGTTGCACCATACCTTATGCACACATATATTATATGACACCTTCTTACAAGTTTTGGCTATACATGTGCGTAATCTTCGTACAACTACGTAACAAGTGATGCTTAGAGTGGGTCACACTTTAATTGACTTGCCTCTCTCCCGCCCTGCCTGGTCATCGTAGCCACAAGGTTGTTCCCCTTCACGTTTAGGTTGGGACTTTTCGGGGACTTCCCCTCGTCCTGCCGTCGGGTCCACGCATATCTAGTAGAATCCTATGGGCAAAATAAATCTCACAAATGGTAGTTTTATTGCACCAACGAAAAATGTTTTATTCAACGAGGATTTTACTATGAGCTAGCTTTGACTTCTCTTTTGAAAACACACTACGAAATTAAATCCTATAGGATTAGTTTTCCTAGAATCAAAACGACTTTGAATGGGAAAATTCCACAGGGTCCAGTCATATGAAATTCATTAGATGTTCTTATGAATCAATGGAGCCCAAACACTTATTTGAAGGCGGGATCTTATGCTATTTTTTACGGGATATGCCCTTTCAAGGGATCTGTCGTCAGGGGCCAAACCCGCATTCGTGGGCCACCCCTTCTCCGCCTTGCCAAACCTTCATTGCCTAGAGCCCTAGAGTTTGGGGAGCGCTCAGAGTTCATTGACCTAGAGTATGTGCAAACTCTATCTCGTCTCCTCGCTGCATCCTCTCGCCCTGCTCGTCTCATGCGACAAACATCACTACGCGCCGGCGTCGGCATCGATTGCAACCTCTACGGCAGCGGCGCGCATCTTTGCACGCGGCGGTGGCATCATTGGCGGTAAGTACTGAGAAACCCTAGTTTAGGATGTTTGTTCTAAGGTGAGGGTTAGCACAGCCTCTTAGTGTATACATCAGTTTCCTGAACTCACGTATTTGTTCATTACGAGGACATGCAGTTCGATTCGGTGCTAGATCCGGTAGCTTGAAGAGTTATCCTTAGTTTGATTTTGGAGAGGGTAAGCACGGCTGCTTAGTGTAGATCTGTTACTTCTTCATCAGTATGACTGGATGAGAAGTCGTTCGATTTGGCGCTGGATCCGGTATTTTGAACACCCATAGATCTGCTACTAGAACTCCCATAGCTTGTCCTCAGTTCGATTTGGGAGAGGTAAGCCCGGCTGCTTAGTGTATATCTGTTACTCGAACTCCCGTTCTTCTTTATTAGGGTGAGTGGACGACAAGGTGTGCTCGAGTCGGCGCTAGATCCGCTATTTTGAAGTTATGCATATCTGTTACTAAAACTCCCGTATTTCTTCATTAGGATGAGTGAATGACTCGTTGTTCGATTCGGCTCTAGATCTGTTACTAGAACTGACTTAATTCACTACACAGGTATTAGCTACTCCATAGCTTCTTTGTAATGTTTCATCTGTAGCATATTTAGTACTCCCTGTTAGCTCAAATGGTTGATATATAACCTTAATAAGTACTACCTAGCAGATTGGTTATCCACTTATCCCAATTGTTCTATGTTTAGACTGAAATCTATTTCTAACAGGATTCTATTTCGTTGACAAGGCACACAATGAAGATCAATGGGGCAAGCCTCTCGTAGCAGAAACAGTGGAGCTCCACACATTCTGCCTTGTCTCGGCTTTCCTCGTCGTCATCATGTCTGTCAATACCTTGGTGTGGTGGCCATGCCAAGTAAATCCAGGGCAGCCTATAAGCTAAAATCTTCCTTAGTATTTTGTATAACTCCAGCATCCTGAACCTTAAGAATTATAGTGATCACAATTCACACACTCTATATTTAAGTGGTTGATACATGAACCTAATAACCATTAGCTAGGTGATTGGTTATTCTTGTTTTCTTATGCTAAGATGGAAGTCCTTCTATGGTTAGGAATCAATTTCGTGGACACTGCACAAAATAAAGATCAATGGGAGAAGCCTTCTCTAACCCTTTCTTGTTACCTCTGCCAGAAGGTACGAGTGTAGGACCATACTGGCTTGTTCGTTGCTGATTACAGTTAGCAAGCTTTGCCATGCTAAGACATCATTCTTTTTGTAACAGGAGTGCATGTTGACACACGCTCATCTTCTGCAATAACATGATAAAGTTACTCCGGCAGGCTTTTTTGTATGACAATGCTAAACGCAGGAGTAAACAGGCACATTCTTCATTTTAGCTGCACAAAAGGATCGATAGCTATCTTGAGAATCTTTGGGCAGCAATTTACCTGTCCATCGCATATGCTGGCTTTGGTCTACCCACGCAAGGTGTCTCCTGTTTGATGACTTTGATCCGCATTGTTATTCAGTCTGCTTTATAGCATTTTTTTCTTTTGCTTGTCTGGTAGTCCCTCCATATCAAAATTTAAGACTCTCTAGCTAGTTTCTGCACACATGCATCTAGACATGTTTAGTGCAAGGTCCATGAGGGAGTATTTGTGTATATTCTTTCTGACACCTATCAAAACATATACTAGTCACTCCCATGGGGTTTCATTATGGGTATGCAAAATCACCAGACTAGCTCATCGCAGCCGATGATACAAATCCTACTATCCTAGGAATGAGAGATAAATTAAACCTATTTTGGTACTGGCTATGTACTGTTCCTATTTTACTCAGTATAATATCACCTTCCAGAATTTCGGTCCCGAGTCTTGACTGTAGTCGGACAATTACCATTACAAATTTTCTTGTTATCATTTAGAAAATGTTATCATTTTTACTTGGCAAATACACATTATATAAAGCATTGTTGTTCAGATAACAATTATTTGATTCCACTTGCTAAATCTCGTAATCTAACTGGGAAACAACGGTGATTTATGCGGAAGCTATCTTCTCTTTCTTTTGAAAATGATGTTTGCCCTATAGATTTGGACTAGAATATGAGTTTCAACATGTAAAAAACTGTGGACGGTATAGTGGAACAACATTATTGTTGAGTCGTGGTTGCTCTATGGGCTTTCTAAATTGGAAGCACATCTTTTAGATTATTCATTACTCATAAGCATCCTGTATTTTCACCACATTTCTGACCGCTGCTTATTTGCAAACACAACAAGTTCTTTGGGATGTTATCCAGTCAATAGCTGGTGCGATTTATCTTGACAGCAGAGTACGGCAATTAGGCGTTTTGGTGAAGCCTTAAGCTGCTACTGGAGCCTCTCGCGACCCTGGAGGAAGTTGAGCGTGACTCACTGAACGAGCTGCAGAAGTTTTGTTCGGAGATCTTTATAGCAGGTGTTACGCAAAAACCCACATTGCTGGACCCCCATATTCTTCCATAATCTCATGGACAGAGTTTGTGGCCATGCCATTGAGATCCAGGGCAGCATGTGTGTTGCAGTGTTGATGTATGTGCTATTCTTTGCAGGCAATTTAATATTGTGGGCATTGATGTATTAACATATACTCCTTTCCAGTTCCTTTAAAGACAGACTCATACTGTCGGTGTATTTTTTCCAGTTCATTTGAACACAGAGACTTGTAGTATAGAGGTGTACATTTTATGTTGTTTCCCTGTGTTCTCTGCTCATGTAATGAATTTATGCACATGCTGACTGATGAGGATAAATTTCATGACTACGTGGTTACATTTACTTCGTTTTTCTTGTAACGATGTACCCATCTCTCAGGCACTGCATTCCTCCAGACGTTGTACACGGATGCATGTTCCCGAATAATGTCTTTGGTTAGCCTATTTTTCTGTTAGGGCCTTGCCATTATTATTCAAGGGGACTACTTAATTGTCAGATAATATTGTATTTACAGCATACAAAACAGGGTGCAACTAACATTGGCAAAGAAAGATGCAACTACAGTGTGGAGGAGCCACCATAGAGGCCGTGTAGTCTGCTGACTACACAGTTTTTTGGGCAATACAAGCAAAACATAAATAGTAATAAAAATAATTTAAATACGTGTATTTGACTACACAACTATATATTGACTACACAGAGTTGAAATTCTAGTCCCCCACTACAAGGACACACTCCATCCGACTCAGAATGGATAAAAAAAATTTGGCGGGGTAATTTTAGGAGCTTTATTCAACGAAAGCACACCTAGTACAGTCAGCCAACAGGCTGCTAACCAGGAATGAAGGTTCAGTCACCACTCAACAGCCAACTCTCGGTAACCATCAGCGAACAAGCTCGCTTGGCGCATTGATGGGCCGGTAGATTAGCGGTTTTGTTTACATGCTGAATAACAAAGGAAGTGCAACTAGAATCTAGCTCCTCCATATCAAACAGGATAGGTGCCACAATTGAACGAGAATTGCGGCGAGTGTTCCAGAGATTTGCAATCTCCAGGTAGTCTGTCTCCATAACCACATGCGTAAAGCCTCGAAGCTTGGCAAAAATGACACCGTCTCTTACCGCTTCAGCAATCAAGGGATCAGTAACCCCCTCGTATGGTTTGCACCAGGACCCAAGCAGGGCTGATGAAGAACGCGCCACGGGACTCAGAATGGATAATTCGCAGGGTGCAGCTATCTGAAGTGTCCATGTATTTAGCTGTTAGATTGTACTCCATCAGAGTTGTAGAGGTATTCATCGGCCGTTTTCGTCGGAGTGGGAACGATTTTGATTCGTGGCGGAGGAATTTTTGGGGCAGGATTGTATAAGTTTAGGCAAGACCGGCCCACCTATCCGAAAGGTCGGCCCAATTGATCCTCGACCCACCTGTCTGAAATGTCCAATAATTCGCGCCCGTGCAATTACGAACTGGCGGGACGAAATTTTGAACATTCAAAATGTCCCTTCTATCCATTGGTGTGCAGCACGGTCAATCCTGAACCCGGGGCGGGTGAAGGGTATTCAAGTAATTGTGACCCAATGTCCACGTTACATGCCCTCCCTACCAGCACCCCAGTCAAGCCTCATTCCCTGTTTTCCCCCAAATCGACAAACCCTAGATCTACCTCCGGCCGCATTCACCACCTTCCGCCAGCTTCGTCTCCCTCCCGTTCACCGGACACATCGTCGCCACGGTTCGGCCACACAGTGTCCGTTCTACGTCCCGGTTCAAATCGTCTCCCCATGTCAAGAAGAATCAGCCATTTGTTACCGGGTATAATATTTTGTCGCACTCAGTTAATTCTACTATTTCCTTGTTTGCGACTGCTTGATCGATTAGCTAGATCTTGGGTCAACTTTCTGATGGATCTCTATCATGTTGGTTGCTGGTATATTTGTTGAAGTTTATAAGCGGATTGTCTGCCCCTTTCCAACAGATCGGTCTTTTGGAATGGTTTTCGTCGCATGAAGCTTGACAATATTAATACATCTGCTTCATTTTTTTATTTTTCTTCATCACACACACACACACACACATCGTAATCCAAGTTTCATGTCTGTGTTTAGGAACACCAGTCAGTTTTGACAAGGCGCAAGCCCGGGCAAGCGAGCGGCAACTTATACCAGCAGATATTAAAAGTGACATTAGAGGCATATCAGGTGAGGTTTCTGCTTCATTTTTTCTTTTTGTTCACACCCACCCACATACACACACACATCCTAATCCAAGTTTCATGTTTGTGCTTAGGAACAACATCTCTAAGTCATGCCAGGCTGCAAACTTTATTAAAAGATAGAAGAGAGCAGCAACATATACCTGCAGATAGTAACAGTGTAGGCTTAGCACATAAGGGCAACAAGAGAAAACAACCATCTCCTCGAATATATGGAGATGGCAACCATGTCGGCTTTCATACCGAGCTACCTCAGACCTCCCCTGCTCTGTCAACAGATAAGGTGCTTCGTCTTCCTCATTGTTGTCATGCTCGCTTGATTTATTAGTGTTATTCTACTTACCAGGACAGCAGGACCAATTGTTACAAGATGCCTGCAAAGCTATATCCAGTTGGAATCTTGAAGAAGCCGCAGGAAAACAAGGGAAATTTAACATCTAAGCCAGCCGATGGAGATGATGATCTTGGCTCTATTTATCATGAGAAACACTCGCCTCCCCTCTCGACAGCTAAGGTTCTAGTTGCTCCATCATGTAATGCCATATTGTATATGCGGTTGGACTGTGTATGCCATTTAATTTGTTGTCACACTTGCTTCTTTGATCCCTTTTTTGTTGTTTTGTGCTTCAAAGGGACCAGACAAATATCATCCGTCCTGTCCTGCCTTATTTATGTATGCTGATTGATAGCGAATGCCAGTTAATTATTGTAGTGCTCCACTGATTGATCCATGTTGTGCTTCTTAGCAGGGTACAAAGAAACGTGCTGCAGCCAATATATTATGCCCTAACCAGACGCCTCCAGATGGAACAACGGCCATGTCTTGCAGGTGCACTAGATCATCGCCAGAACTGCATGATGTTGTCCATCAGTTGGATGATGTTTTAGATGAAACTAGTTATAGAAGACTTACATCACAATTTAAACGAGGTGAATCAGATCAGCATCTTAACCCTCCTTCCGTCGAAGGCAAGTTCTTACAAGCATTTTGTTTTGCTTTGCTTTCATGATGACCCCATACTGACTGCCCCATTGTTTGTAGATAATGATGCTACACAGAAAGGTATTACAGACATCGAAGTCACTGTCAGGATGGATGCCTTCAATGACATGTCTGACGAAGACTATGATAGCGACGGAGATTCCTCAACTTAGACTAGCAATGGGGCTGACGGCTTGTTTATTAAATTCCATTTTAGGTACGTACCATCATGTATTAAGTTTTTTGTGCAAATTGTTGATTTCATAGGTCGCTCTAAACAGTCATCCGCACTGAATGCAATATTTTTTCTAGTTCTGGTTAAAATGTTGTTTTGTTTTCATGTGGATAACTAGGCGGAGCATTACCAAACAAGCGCATCTAACTTGTAGACAATATCTTTACTTTTGTTGGTTTCGTCAGTATTCTGGAGCCGCGCATCAGCCCTCGGTAGCCATAGTGAGAAACCTTTCTGCAGAACTGGAAAAAGAGAAAAGGAGAAGTGTAGACCTACAGGATTTTATAAACACCTTGCTACCTCAACTTTTGGCAGAAAAGGCATCCTCTGTCATGGATAGAAGGATTAAGTAGTTCACCAGGTTCTGTATCGAGGAAAGGTAGAAATCTGACCCAGATCTAATGTTGAATTGTTTGTGCAATGGTTGTACATTGATGGTGCCTTTGTGCATGGTGACATGTGAACAAAACGCAGTGGCTGGTACCTTTGGGATCAAGTTGTAATAATTATTCCTGTAATTATGATATTTAATATATGCCTGTACTTACTTGTTGGACGGTTCATTTATGCTATTGATTATTTGGGCCAAACGTTTGTTACCGCTATATTGGGCCGTGTAAACGGCCCAGTATATTCTTGGGCTGTAACCCATTGTGCATACCGTTCATATTGGGCCGCAAATTCATCCTGGCCCAGAATAATCAGGGTTTAGGTCATGCGGCTAATGGGGCTGCTTTTCGAACGCTACGTGTCACCACACTAGTGGGCCACGTGTCCGCTTCGCACGGCCACGTGTCAGCACGTCTCATGGCCACACTACCCCCTTTGGTTGCGCCAGATGTCGACCTCTGATTTGCTCTATGATATTACACGTGTCTGATCAACAAGACGCCACTTGGCCATTTACAATTGGGACACTTGTCGTTCATATATTTGGGTACGTGTCACCTTCCTACGTCGACACATGTCAGTATGTAAGTGGACCACGTGTCCTCGTATGATTGGGCCACGCGATGTATTGTGAGTGGACCAGATGTCGCAATATGATTAGTGCAGATGGTATGCACAGTACTACACACGTGTAATTCTACCATTGGTACACGTGTCGACATATGCAGATGCCTCGTGGAAGCAGGTCATTACGCCACGTTCCGCATGACGTCACGCTAGACGACAATATTGACGTCACCCGACCGTTCTGACAAGTCAATCATTGGCCTGGCAAAAGTGTCGGCACTTTTCTGGCAAGGGGACAGCCAGGGGTGACAATTTTTTCTGTCACGACGAATTGGGCCGGGTGGGCCTCGGGCTGGGTCTAGCCGTCACGGATCCAAGACGGTTCAGGAAATCCGTCTCGGAGTTCATCTATGACGCACTTTCGGCCACGATCGACAGATCCGTCGTAGATGATCATCTACGACGGATTTTTGACTTTCGGTCACGAACTCATTCCGTGGTACAAGACTGGGATTCTTGTAGTGTTATCTTTTTTCGTGTTTATGGTTATACAACTTGAACATC
Source organism: Poa pratensis (assembly GCA_947311845.1). Taxonomy (NCBI): domain Eukaryota; kingdom Viridiplantae; phylum Streptophyta; class Magnoliopsida; order Poales; family Poaceae; genus Poa; species Poa pratensis. The sequence continues at coordinate 39,711,053 of CAMZMU010000072.1, read as the reverse complement.
CATCCTATCCTCGTACGCTGGATATCGTGCGAGGAGACACCTGGGTCATGTATAACAGCACTAGTGGAAACCCCCCCTCTTGTCCCGGGTTGGGAACCCCTAATGTACCGATTGCCATCCGGTACATGGCAACCGGGACTAGAGCCTCCCCCCTCTTGTCCGGGGTGGGTTACGACCCGGGACAAGAGCCCTCCACGCGGGGGCAGCGCATGCGCATGTGAGAGGAGCTCTAGTCCCGGGTTGTAATACCACCCGGGACTAGAGATGCTTCCACGTGGCGGCCTGTGACTTTTTTCGTTCCGATTGTTGTATATTACGAATAATTTGCAAAAAATACGGTTAATTATCTGTAAATCAGAAAAAAAACATATAACATATCAAAATGTTCGTAAGAGCAAGCTTTATGAGATAGTCGGGAAATCGGAAGTCGGAACGGAAAGTCGTGAAGACGGGAAAGTATTCGATTATTCGATTACAAATAAAGATCCCATATATAAGAGAGACTAGAACCGTCAACTATTCGATTACATGGAGATCATCAAGCTAGCCACTACTAGAGCCCGTCATCTATCTTGATTCGGCGCCATTGTATTTTCCCTTCGGATCTAAGACATAGTTCATCAAAAAGCCCGCAATTTCCTCGCTAATTGCTCGAAAGCGGTCCTTTAGTTTCACGTTCCTCCGTTTTCGATCCATCTATAAAAGAAGGGAGATTAATATGAATATCAATCATCATAACAGAAATTATGAATGACACTCAACACAAATGATGGTTATAAAATGAAATTGTGAATTTATTTGTTCACTTACTTCGATAAATGTGTCTCGGTTCCGCTCAGAGACTATCTTGCGAATCCACTCGCAGACGTAGTATCCACACAAATTGGTTCCTTGTGGCTGCCTATCCAACCACTACACGAGAATAGATTTCAATCAAATAATAATCAAGCATCACGATGGTATTGAAATTTTAATTGAAAGGGATGCGCGAACACCTAGCTCATACTACTTACTCTGGGGTATTTATAAGTAAGGTTCTCCGGAAAGTCACCTTTTGTAGTCTTTCGGAAAAGTTCCCAAACCCTGCCCAGCAAACAATTGAATAAATGAGTTATTAATTAGTTACTTCATATCTCAGGAAAGAGACCGATGTAATAAGATAAAGATTGAAATTACCGTGCGAGCACTCCTTGGATAAATTCGTGCCTCTCTTTGGGCCAGTTCAATGAGTCCATAATATCAATTTCTGCTGTATCGACTCGAATTACTAACAGAATGTAATGGTCGCTGCGCACGTTTATATATGTCAGTAACTAATCAGTTACACTTAACATCAAGTAAGCAAAAATTAACCAATGTGTACAAGACAGTAATACTCTTACCTGAAATGGTAAGGAAACAATATCTGCCCTTTATAATGTTGTTCTCGGAGGGCCCTAAACAAGTTGTCCACCGTATCGTCGTGCTTTAATGTAAACATTTTCTGATTAACTAGGCTTGGGTCGACGAACCCAATCTCAAACGACCCCTTTCTGTCACATTCATCGCTCTTCATTCTGCATAATACCGTAGTGAGCATAATTAGAACAGGGCAATGACCGAGCTAAGCTATAGACTTACAATGTTAATGAGATTACAAAAAATAAATGGATTGAATCACTTACAGACAATAGGTACTGAGGATGCTCAAGTCGAGGGCGTCAAGCTGGTATAACTGATAGAGTTCTTCAAGTGGAATAGTTAACTCGCTTGTAATACCGCTGAAATGTTCACTTGTAACTCTCACAATGATCATTTCTCGACCTAGCAAAACGACCTCCTTGTACCACTTATGCAGTCTTGTCATTTGTGTTGGTAGAACCTTGAGCTCATCAGGTGACACTAGATCCTTCCCGTATACCCAGGGCCATTTAGCAGGTTCAAATGTAGAGGAGAGGAGATTTTCGTTGTCCAGTTGAGAAACTGAAATACCAGCATCTGCAGCAAATTGCGCGCGGTGAGCGGGATCCTTCTCAAGCCCAGAGTCCTCATCAGTGGTCACCTTGAGCGGGGGATGGACTGATTTGACTGTTGTCCTAGCTGGGCAACATCTCTTCTCCTTTTCCCGCTGGTTTCAGCAACTTTCCTCATTTGACGTACATAGTCATCTGGCCTATTCATCGAAATCTGCGATGGCGTAGTAAGAAAATCGACAGCCCAATTTATTTGCTCTTCCGCATACGTTTCCTTTGGCAGGGGTTTTCTTTTCTCCTTAGATTCTGCAGCCTGTCTTCTCGCCTCTGTTTGTAGCCAAATGCTGGCTACCTCTTTAGAACACGGAGGTTCGTCGTAAGGTCTCGGGGGAGGAACTTTCGGTACTTTTGGGAGGGGCTCAAGTCGGTGTTTGGGTGATCGGAAACCTTTAGCCTTCATACCCTTTCGACCTTTAGCCTTTATGGGCGGTGGAGACGGCTCAGGAGATGGCTCAGGAGACGGCTCAGGAGTCGGCTGAGGAGTCGGCTGATGAGCGACTGACGCGGCGACGGAGATCGAGATGGACTCGTGCCATGGTGGTCGTCGTAAGTGTCATCATGTCGACTCAGAGAAGGCGATGGTGGCCTTGGCGGTGTCCAGCCTGGAAACTTGATCAATTTCTTGGGCCATAGAATGAGTCCACCCTGGACATCTCCCAGTTTCCTCTCATCATCCTCTCCAGGGAAATGAAGTTCGAGTGATTCATATCCGGGTTCAACGTGATCCACGCCGACACGAGCATAGCCAGCTGGAATCTCATTGTCACGATACAATGCTGTAGATTCACAAGTTAAAGCATAGCCGACCGCCGCCTTCAGGGATATGTTTCTCACTGCCTCATGTAGCTCACAAGTTTTCTTCTTAGTGATAAAATCCACGGGGTATGTCACGCTGACCGGTGTCGTGGAAGCCACGCTGCTTTTCCGTTGAGACGGACCACCTTGCTCACTATCTTGCAGGTGCAGCTGATGAGTTGCCCCTTGACTAGCTCGCTCGCGCCGCAGTTCTTCTAGTTGCTTTTCCACTCTGCTCAACCGGTCGTTTTGCTCCTGTTCCTTCCTCCTCTTTGCTCTTTCTCGGCTTCTATAAGAGTCACGGTCCTCGGGAAACCCTTCAAGCCACGTCATAGCTCCCCTGCCTTTAACAGTTCCTCCTTTCTCTTTAGTACCGAGGGCCTTCCACAGCACGTCGCGTTCTCTGTCGGGAAAAAACCTTCCCTCACGAGCATCTGTTATTGCATTCAGAATTGTTTGCCGGGGTATAGGAGTTTCTTTCGTTTCATCAACCACTACATCACCTGATGCGTCATACTCCGCCCCATGAGCAAGCATCCAATTTCTGACCCTACGGGGCCAATAATCTGTAACTGGAGTGATCCCTTCTTTGCGCAGATTGGCCTCAATCTTTGCCCACTTAGGCTCGGCAGCTCTGTAGCCACCTCCACCCAACTTATGGTTATATATCTTCTTCGACGCATTCAACTTATTCTGTGCCGATCTTTTCTTGGCTAGTTGTGTCTCCTTGTAATCCAGAAATGCCTCCCAGTGAGCCCGCTGCCTCTCTAGTGTTCCAGTGAAATCTGGGATTTTCTTATTGTCGACCCACTCAAGGTATATTCTGTTCTTCCATTTATTGAATGCTGAAGCCATCTTCTTCAGAGCCCAATGCTTGACTTTGTCCCTCATGGCTGTTGTCCTTTCGGGAGTATCCAGCTCCGGCAGACTGAAAAATCTCATGAGCTTGGCCCAACATACATCTTTGTTTCTGTCGGTGACATAATAATTGCCGTCTATGCCTTTTATCTGATTCCATTCCGAAAGGCTGATCGGGACATTGTCCCTAACAACAACTCCGCATTGATGCACAAACTTATTGCGGACGTTCCCAATCGGTTGGCCTTCTGCATCGACAAACTCAATTCTGAAATGATCTTTCCCGTATACCAACCCTTTGGCATGGCCTCGTTTAGTAGTTTCTTCTTTCGATGTGGAGGAGGTCTAAAAAGAAGAAACTTTTGTTAATATATATACAAATAAATTTTTACATCTGATCAAATAGAGACTTAATTAATATACCACGCCGGACTGCGGGGGTTCACCAACTATTCTAGTTTGCCCTTGGTCGCTTCGTTCCACCTCCACTCCCTCACCGGAATCGTTCAAGAACTCGGAGCCATCTAAATCTCCTCCAATGTGTTCATCACCGGGTTGCCGGATAAAGTCCATTATCGCATCTTCCCCTTCTCTGAATTGGAAGAGAGGAACATCTCCATCGGCCATTGATTAACTATTACAAAAGAAAATAAAACAAATGATAGCATTAGCACAATAATTCATCGTAGGGAACTTTCCGACTTCCCGACTTCCCGGTTTTCCCGACTACACGACTTCCCGACTTCCCGACTACACGACTTCCCGAGTACACGACTACCCGACTACACGACTACCCGACTTACCGGTTTTCCGACTACACGACTTCCCGACTTCCCGACTACACGACTTTCCGACTACCCGACTTCCCGGTTTTCCCGACTACACGACTACCCGACTTCCCGACTACACGACTTCCCGGTTTTCCGCTACACGACTTCCCGACTACCCGACTACACGACTTTCCGACTACCCGACTTCCCGACTTCCCGACTTCCCGACTACCCGACTTCCGACTTCCCGACTACACGACTACCCGACTTCCCGACTTCCCGACTACCCGACTACACGACTTCCCGGCTACACGACTACCCGGTTTCCCGACTACCCGACTACACGACTCACCGGCTGAACGACTACCCGACTACACGACTCACCGACTACACGACTCACCGACTACACTACTTCCCGACTTCCCGACTTAGCAAAAATCTACTACACTTAGCAAAAATCTACTACACTTAGCAAAAATCTAAACTTAGCAAAAATCTACACTTAGCAAAAATCAACGACTCACCGACTTCCCGACTCAACGACTTATTAACTCAACGAATTTCCGACTACACTAAAATATTTCTACACTTAGCAAAATCTACTACACTTAACAACAAAAAACAGTACACTAACTTAGCAAAATAATACACTTACTTAAGCATACTATACACTTAACAACACTTAAGAAAATATACTACACTTAACAACAAAAAACTAACCTAGCTAATTAAAATATGAAACTAAAAACTAAACTCAAAACTAACCTAGCTATCAACACTAACCTAGTATACTAATTAAGGAAAACAGTACACTAAGCAAATTAGCTATTATTAGGAAAAACAGTACACTAAAAACTTAGAAAAAATTAGGAAAAAAACTTAGAAAAAAAGCTCACCGGCCGGAGTTGGGCGGCGTCGAGGGGCGAGGTGGCGGCGGCCGGAGTTGGGGCAGAGGAGGGCGGCGTGGAGGCGGCCGGAGTTGGGGCGGAGGAGTGCGGCGCGGAGGCGGCCGCGCGGAGGCGGGTCGGAGGGCGGCGTGGTCGGGCGGACGTCGGCGCGGAGGGAGGCGTGGCCGGCGGCGGGGCAGGTGGCGGCGACGGCGACGAGAGGAGGAGGAGGCGCGGCCGGCGGCGGACGGGGGCGACGCGGCCGGCGGCGGGGCAGGGGGCGGCGACGGCGACGAGAGGAGGAGGAGGCGCGACCGGCGGCGGACGGGGGAGACGCGGCGGACGGCGGCGTGCGCGGCAGCCTGGCGGCGCCCAAGTGCTCCCGGGTCGTGGCTCGACCCGGTGCAGCCATTGCCTGCTTATGTAGCAGAGCAGCTCTAGTCCCGGGCGAGGCCACGGCCCGGGACAAGAGGTACCCCTTTGGTCCCGGGTGGTGCCACGACCCGGGACAAGAGGTATTTTTGCACATGTGTCCCCCAGCGCGCGCAAAATTAGCTCTAGTACCGGGTGGTGGCACCACCCGGTACTAGAGCTCTCTTTTTTCGTTCAAAGCGGTGAAAATTCAAATTTTTGCGCGCGAATTTTTGAAAAGCTCCTAAATATGAATTTGAATAGATTCTGCATACTTTTGAATCTGAAAAAAAATTCAACATGAAAAGTTTTTTAATTTGCAAAACTAATCCAATGCAATTTTCTGTTTTCTAAAATAATTATTCTAACTATTCAAACTATTAACCATTTTGCCATTTTCAATTTAAAATGCATTAACTAATATTGTTTAAATTTGATATATCTTTGTAGGATATATCTTTTTGAGTGTTTTTTCACTCTATTTATTTTTTTACGAAAAACTGTCGAAATCGATCGACGACAGCCCAACAGGACGAATTCACACCGAAATAGATCAACTATAAAACAGTCTTTTTATTGCAGAATAATTCAAAGTAGGAAACATTATTTTCCTCAGTTTACAAAAGCAACATTGATCAAATTAATATGCAAAAAGTATCACACACGCTTACATCTTTATTTGATCCCGTTACAGCTGGAGTACATGCCATTTTTATTTAACTAACTTCTGCCTCGGTCTGAGGAGTGGCCAATTTATAGGCGTCGTTATATTAGCTCTAGTACCGGATGGTGCCACCACCCGGGACTAAAGGGAATCCCACCAATAAGGAAGAAGCACACGGATCGTGTTTTTCTTTCCACCGTACCCACTCTAACCTACTCGGAGGCGGAGGCGCTTTGCGCCTCGAACTACCCCTGCCCACCCGGCTACGACGTCCTCGCCGGCTGGAGGCTGAGCACCGGAGGCGTGCCGGTCCCTCCTGTCCCTCAAGGTTTGGCGCGCCGGGCGGCCATCACGAACCACTACTACTTCGAGCTCACTCCGGAGCAGCGGATGGATTCCCGCTGGAATCCCAACTACCGTCCGACTTGGGACGCCTTCTTCATCAATCGGCGTGAGAGGGCGCTCACCAGGTACGAGGAGAACGGCCCGCCTCCTTCGAACTTCAACGAGGCCGGCCGTCGGCTGTGGTGGGCCGGTCGGACACTCCAGAGAGTCATGGACTACATCATGGCCGGCGATAACCCCCGCCTTAGCTACCCTCAGTTTCAGTCCAGGCGAACGCCGCCGGACGACAGCGACGACGACAGCGGTGACTACGACGACTACGAGGACGAGTATTATAGGCCTAGGCAGGAGTATGACTAACCTAAGCCACATCATTTGTTAGGACAAATGGTTCATCTATGTACCCAAGATTGTTGTCATTCCCTAATGCTGGTCTAGCTACGACGATGATCGTGTAAAATGTATTCTTTATCTCTGCATTTCGAACTAATGATATTTAGCTTCTGAATATATGAGTGAGTAACCAGGGAAACAAAACACACGGTTTCCCCTAACCTGGAAATCTGAATGCTTTGTATTCGGTCAATGAACTGGAGTATTTTGTAGATAGAACAAAACACAAGGTTTCACCGTCATACAGCCCCACGGTGGCTCGTGAGTGCCTGCATATCAAATGCACCGTAGGGCTGCATGACGTGAATCCGAATGCTTTGATTACAAGGAGTAGACACAGAGTGTCGAACATGTCCAGGAGGGGGCTTACAAGCGCTCGAAAGACATCTCTGATGATCTACAACCGTCCGGCAAAACATCACTGATAAACTTGAGCTAGAGAGAGGAAACAATGGAGCAAATGAAGATGAACTCGAGCTGAAATTTCCCTCCGCTTGTGAGCCGTTGGATCAGGGGTGTGTTTCTTTCGAGCGCTTCTGAGCCGTTGGATCAGCCGTTGGATTAGCTCTAGTACCGGATGGTGCCACCACCCGGGACTAAAGGGAATCCCACCAATAAGGAAGAAGCACACGGATCGTGTGTTTCCTTCGTGCGATTCTGAGCCGTTGGATCAGCGGTGTGTTTCTTACATTTCCTTACAATTCCAAATTTCTCAAGGCAAATCAACAGATGACCATGCCCTCGGTAATGCAAATGGGAACACACCCCCCGCGCGCGCGAACCATCTGAAATTCCAAATTGGGAACGCGGGAACACATGGTCTGACAGTTCCAAATAAAGTGCTTGTTCTTCTCCCCTGCTCGGTCTTATCCGGTCTTTCCTTCCGATCCATTTCACATCACATGGAGTCTGTCGCCGCCGCAGCCGGCCGGCGCGGCCGTCGCCCGTCGACTCGGGCTTTCCCCAGCGGCCGGTAAGCATACCCTGCCGTCTCCCCTGTCCGCATTCCTCTCTTGCCCACGGCGCCGGCGCGCATCCTCACATCTCTGATGGTTTTTGCAGCCTGCTCTCTCTTCCCGCCGGCGGCCCGGAACGCCCCAACGACGCCCTCGTGGAGGTCCTCTCGCGCCTCCCCGTGAAATAAATGGAGATAAACTTGAGCTAGAGAGAGGAAACAATGGAGCAAATGAAGATGAACTCGAGCTGAAAAATGGAGGGGCTGCTCTTGGGGTGGAAGGTGATGCACGGAGGGAAATGGTCCCGGGTGATAACACGACCCGGGACAAAAGCTCCCACCTCTTGTCCCGGGTTGTGCCACGACCCGGGACAAGAGGTCCACGTCCTGGGCGCCCTGCCAACGCACCTCTTGTCCCGGGTCGTGGCACCACCCGGGACAAAAGCTCCCTCCCCACCCGGGACTAGTGCCATTTTTTTGACCCGGGACAAGTGCACCCCTCTAGTCTCGGGTCTTAAGCCACCCGGGACTAGAGGCAAAATCGGCCTTGGTCTAAAGCTCTTGTTTCCACTAGTGCAGGTAGATGATAGAAACCCAGTCGGAAACTACCCCGACTAACTGCTCTCGCGCCTCGCCCTCCATTGTGATCAACCGCGAGAAAGGGAAAATCCGGAGCTTCCTCGACTGCAGAGTTTTCTGGACGCGAGACACGTGTTGAGGCGGATAGGCCAGAGAGGCAGCGGCGCTTGTAAGGGTTGGAACGCAGGATAGACAGTATATTGTAGCATGGACATAACCAACGATAAGACGCTAACAAGCGAGCTTAGCACAACCGTCGGATTTACCACATCCAACGAAAAAGGCATTCAAATTAGCACAGCACCATGCGACGTCACGTGCGAGGTGGGCCACACATCGCGATCTTCCTGATACGGCCGACAACCGACTAACTCGACGCAGCACACACAAGGCTAGATTGAAGCAACTCGAGGCTGCCGTATCTATACACACCACCAAACAGATAAAACCCATCTGTCACATAAAGAAGAAATAGGAACACGGATAGCCAACAACCTCAGTCACAATACTCATACAGTCAGGCCACAGAACCCGAGCCTACACGGAAAAACTCAGCCACCAAAGAAACCATCACAACAGAACATACCGCATTAACCACACTGGATATGTCATTTTTATTAGCCAGATGGACCGGGAGCACATTAATGGCCAGCTTCTTAGGAACATGCTTAGCCCCGTCACACCAAACAGCGCAACGATAGGAACGTATAGCGTTTCCGTGATCGGAATATTGGATAGTAATATCTTCGACGATAGTGTGGTGCCGCTGCACAACCGAGAACCCAGACACCACATATTCCACAATCGACGGAACACAAAAGTCACAAGGCAAACCCGTGAGAGTCAGCTCTACCAAACAACCCAGCGAACGGGTAACGGCCCCGAACGCTGGCGTCCACTTGCGAATCGACACCTCTCCATTCGACACAGAATCCCGAAAAACAGTGTACACCATGCCATATAAATCAATATCGTCCCTTGGAAACTCTAGATATATAAGATACTGATCCCTAGCAAGCACCTTAAGACGTACCCTCAGATGGCTCACACACTGAACATCCTGATAGACATTTGATATCCTCGTATAATATGAACCTCCATTAACAATAAACAGGACAACACGACTGAATTTCTGTGTCAGCTCCTGGTCCACTGATCCTGAAGAGACATAGACCTTAGATTCCGATATTATCTCAGATGCCGGAGACTCTGCATCGTCATATGGGTAACTATCCGTTAACCCAGGCAAATATCCAAATCTCTCAAGTGACAACGTGTATGTGTAGACCCCCAGAGAAGGCGAAGACGCATCAGCTGAAGATAAAACACCAATGTCTATGGGCACTGTAACCTGAAGCTTTGATGGCACCTGCACACCGTACCTCGACCGGACCGTGCACGTAAACACCGACAGATCCTCCATAATTTCCGCCTCAGGATAAACGTAATCGACAACACAGAACAGACTCAACAGCTGCTCAACAATTCGCCCGTTCCACAGATGCAACGGCAACTTCTTTAACTTAATTAGAAGGCGCTGATTCACGATACTCTTACTCAAAAAGATCGGGGAACTATTCATTAAAAACCTATACCGGCAGCCATCAACGTACAGGAAAATGTCGTCATAAGCAAACTCATGGGCTAACCTGGCCTCGGTATGATCCCAGAAGGAGATGATCTGTCTCGGTGATGACCGATGAATATCAAAACTGCAGAGCATCCCAAACTTCTGCTGGACAACTTCCAAAACACTCTTCACAGGCATCTCCTGAAAAGCAGCAATCGGCTGAACTGTATAGGAAAAGTGAAGAGGAGCACACAGCCTGCCCTCTTGCTGCACGTCACCAAGAAAGACCTCCCTTTCCATCCTGGATTAAATAAGCCCGAAATATAGATTTAGATATCAATAAACCAGGTAGAAGAACAGAGAAACAAACAAACGCAAATCAATAACATAGCACAGAAAGCCCACCTAACAGCCAACCGGTTAACCTAGACCAGAGCACTAAGTCGCTGCCACACAAGGAAGAAGACGCCGAAGAAAGACTCCACCCAAGAAAAACCCAGCGAATCACTACAAACAGCCAACTGCAAGCACAACTAAGGCATATATGTCACCGCAGCGAAAAATAAGCGAGGAAGGGCACCACACCCCGCCGCCTATACGTGCGCCCGCCACGGCACCAGGCGTCCCCCGCCTCTCCCGATGTCAGCCTACGGCACCACACGCCCCCGCCTCTCCTGATGCCCGCCTACGGCACCAAACATCGCCGCCTTTCCTAGCGTCAGCCTACGGCACCAGACGTCGTCGAGTCGGCAAATTCACGAATACGTCCAAGGCTTGTCTCCGAGTTCAGGTTCTCGCCTAGCCCTGTGAGAGCTGAAATGCAAAAAAATTATAAAGCAGGTTGAGAGAGTAAAAAGAAATGTGGTGGGACATGCGATATACAAAGCATACGGTCATCCAAAAGCTCCCTCTTTGTCCACACGTTGCAGCCTCTCCCGATGGCACCACACATCGTCGCCTCTCCCGATTCCCTCCTTGCCTCCCCCGATGTCAGCCTACGGCACCGCACGTCGCCAGCTCCCCCGATGTCAGCCTACGGCACCGCACATCGCCGCCTCTACGGGTGCCCGCCTACCGCGCCAAACATTGTCGCCGCCTCGATGTAAGCGTACGGCACCCCACGCCCATCGCCTCTCCTGATACCCGACCGCGACACCAGACGACGCCGCCTCTCCCCGTGTCAGCCTACGGCACCAGACGTCGTCGAGTCGGCAATTCCACGAGTACGTCCAAGCCTTGTCTCCGAGTTCAGATTCTCGCCTAGGCCTGCAAGAACTGAAATGCAAGAAGTTTATAATGGAAAAATCGAGAGAATAAAAAAAAGTACAGTGGGATACGAAATATACAAAGCATACGGTCATTTCTCTCTGTCTCAAATGTCGGCCAAGCTGGTCTTGCAGACCTTTAATTGTGTCGGCATCTTTGGCGGCTCATTTCTAACCTCTACACGCCACTGAGGCGGGCGGGGGACCTTTGGTGGCAAAATATTTGCCGGCAGTAGCAAACTCGTTCAGAAAGTCGGCAATAATAACTGTGAGTGTTAGACCAAGTCGACCACAATAAATTAACAACCTCTCCTAATAATTTATTGCAGCCATAAATCCATGCATCATAACTAACACCGCAAACTATCACCTCCATTAACGACAACTAGCAGGAAATCTGAAACGGGACTACAACAAAGATGGAACACCGCGCTAGCAACGATGCATAGAAGGCCGCCTCACTCACTATTCGACGCCATGGTATATCGGCCAAGCACAGGCAGCGCTAAACAAGGCCCACCGATAGGAAGCTTGAGCCAAACATAGGTCATAACCCTGCACACACGAAACCCTTTATCTGGCCTATCTATCACCCCACCGTCCGGCTTAAGTCCCCATTTCTACACCCCCTCTTCTTACCAGAACAGAAGAATAGATCTGCCTAAGTCGAGGTGTCGTCTCGATAACGGAGAAATCTCCATCGAGGCGACCTCTACTCTTCGTTTTCCAAGACAACGAACTCGCTGTGGCATCCTGCTCCCCAGACGTGAAGATTGGCAGGTCTGCCCGTCCACCTTCCCGGTAGATTCAGCTCAGTGCTTCGACAGCTCACTCCTTGTAGCACTGTTCTTCCAATTCGTAGATCGTAACGTCTACACGGGTTATTCCTTGCCCTGGCATAGAAAGCAGCACAGTGCTTCTGATAGAAAATACTACTGTGGGAACCAAATCCTATATTAGACCCGGGGCCACACGAGTCGTTGCACCCAGTGGCTCGTTAAAGCTGACGTTCACGCCGGCTAAGTAGATCCAATACAAACATGCTATAAATCAAGCAGTCAAAAAGCTACCTCAGAACACAAGGCACCGTCGCACCCGCGTCAGAAATTCCCGAGGCTAGATACATAGCGCAGAAATCAAATTAGAGACCACCATGGTTACTGTAACAAGTGTAGTAAAGGTAACACGGCAAATATTACAGTATTATTAAAATGCCACAAAGTTCAAACCCATGCTACATATTCCATCCCCTCTAATTCAACGCTTCTGCGAAGGGATCAGCCAGCGAGAAGTCGTGTACAAGATGAACATAGATCATCAGGTTCGCAGTGGTGGACCAAGGATTTGGGAAAGACCGGGGCTAATTTCTAACGGCCTAAAAACTATGAAAAAAAATTTACATATCGATCCCCTCCCAACAGCATCATATATTAGGCAAAGCACAACAAAAATGCATCAATGGAGTTTTCACGTGAAGTATAAGTTTAATATTTGACCAAATGATAATAGGAGAAAAAAACAGTGTGGTGGCATACACTACGGGAAACCGTCAAAACGCCGACGGCCGTCCTGTACGCCGACGGCCAAATGTCGGGGCCGTCGGCGTACAGCACGGGCTTGGGCAGACGACGAACAGGCCGTCGGCATACGAAGCGCCGTCGGCGTAGAATTACGTCCCCGACGGCTGCCGTCGGCGTTCTAAATCCCGTCGGCGTACAAAGGGCGGCATAACGCGAACCGTCCAGCGTCGTTGATACGCCGACGGTACTGCCGTCGGCGTACACGCGATAAAAACACCGACGGCTGCCGTCGGCGTTTAGTAGTTTTTATATATTTATTTTCGTATATAATATTCATTTCTTTATTTCTCTATATAATATTTAATGTAGTTGTAATTTATATATATATTGGATCTATAATTGCCCTCCCAATTTCAGTATCCCACCCCCGTAAAATAACGGTTTGAGTTTTCCGGAACCCAACCCTACAACATATACATGTAAAACAAATAAAAACTTTTCCTGGCTATCTAGAGAGAAAGTGATGCCGGTGATGTCGGTCACACCTAGAAGTAGATTCTTGCACATTTACAACACACAACACACTTTTATACATATGGTATGTCACAACCTAGGTTTGGGTTGGGTTCCGACGCTCCGGGGCCCCGCTTCGGTGAAACCCTGAATCCGCTGGAAAAACCCTAATGTTTCCGTCTACCCCCATAGACGTGCGTCGAAAGGGGGTAGCCCAGTGGACTTTTTTGCTTGGTTGTGTTATGTTAGGCCATAGGAACATGAGAAACCAAAGTCTACCCCAAATCGACACACGATTCCATCCGGTTCGCCCGAAAGGGGAGTTTTCACCTCTAAGTGCAGAAATTCACTAGAGAGAAAGTGAAGCCGGTGATGTCGGTCACACCTAGGAGTAGATTCTTGCACATTTACAACACACAACACACTTTTATACATATGGTATGTCACAAGCTAGGTTTGGGTGTGGTTCCGATGCTCCGGGGCCCCGCTTCGGTGAAACCCTGAATCCGCTGGAAAAACCCTAACGTTTCCGTCTACCCCCATAGACGTGCGTCGAAAGGGGGTAGCCCAGTGGACTTTTTTGCTTGGTTGTGTTATGTTAGGCCATAGGAACATGAGAAACCAAAGTCTACCCCAAATCGACACACGATTCCATCCGGTTCGCCCGAAAGGGGAGAATTGGCGGGAAACAGGAGCTCGAAAGAAACACACGAAGGAAACACACGATCCGTGTGCTTCTTCCTGATCCAACGGCTCACCAGCGCTCGAAAAAAACACACTGCTGATCCAACGGCTCAGAAGCACACGAAGGAAACACACGATCCGTGTGCTTCTTCCTGATTGGGCATACTACAGCTCAGAAGCCCATTTCTCACTATATATATGTAGTCATGGCCTCCATTGGCATAGCACATCTAAACTGATATCTGATCCCTCATCACTCTCCCGTGGCGTCACCACCGCGTGTGCCGTCCGCCATGCCAAGGTGCTGCCCTCTCCCTCCCCTACGTACCTAGGTTGCACGCACCTTAGTTGTTTGATCAAATTCCCCACTCATTTTTTCAGATCTCGGCGGGAATCGATGATGACCACCGGCCATTTGTTGGACACGGGCAGTGTCCAGGACTGGGCTCCGCCGGGCTGGCACTGGGAGGTGTCTTCCGGGACGCGTAGTTTGGTGAGGAATCCGGGTGACGTCGTCGACCCGGATCTTGTTTGGTGGCCGTCGCGTGGGCTAGCCTCGGTGCAGAAACTTTGCTATGATCCTAGCCTACCATTTCAGATCTTATATAATAGCATAATGAGACACATGTTTGGTACCTAAATTAATAACGAAACTTTGCTATGATCCTAGCCTACCATTTCAGAAAATAGTATGGATAAATACATGATACATAAGTTGTATTGATAGAAATAACTTACCACTAGCCGCACGTGGTAATTGTTTCTTGCATGACCTCATACTTTGGAAACACTCGAAAATTGAAGGCGATGAGATGAGACGACGAGGGGTTCAATGACTGAAAGTTTTGTAGCAGTTCAATGAGACAATGACCGACAGTTTGAAATTGACGGTTCCCTTCATTAAAATTCAGACTTTGCACTATAAACCAACTAATTACCTATGAGCAGATGCAGAACGGGCAAGAACATGTCCAACTGAAGGTGATGACCGATGAGATGAGACGACGAACAGTGGAAGATACGCAAGCGCCCGGCGCGGTTCTTTAGGCTCAAACGGTGACGAGCGCGTCTCAGTACGCGACCAGGTCGACAGTGCGGTTCGTCGAGGGCAAGAGCCTAGACCCTAGAGGCGGCGATCGAAACAAATTAGCTAACAGATAGGAACAGGGCAGTCCACGCGCTGATGACACGATCGTGCGCTGATGGATCGATCCTGCCTGCTGATTGCAGCCTTTTTTTTTGCGCGAAACTTAGGAGCTTTATTACTTAACAATCAACCAGCCTTGGTGGGCTGGTAATGCTAGCCCTGGTCGTTGTGGCTTAGGGACACGGGCTGGGCTATCTGGATCGACAAATTTGGGTGTAAATTAGTAGGGGATTGCGTATACCACGTGAGCTACGCCCGGGGCTGTTGCCCGGGCTGCCCGGGGCGCAGTTCCGCCCCTGCAGGTTCGTACCTTATATATTTAAAGCAAAATTCAGCCTGTGGAGAAGCCCTCTGCCTTAAACTCAACTTCCTGCGCTGACGACGACCAAGCCATTGGTCACCACGGTCTTCGTCCACGCTAATCCTCATTAGCTTCAGCACACTCGCGTTCAGAACAAAGAACTTTTTTTTAGATAAAGGGAGTTTTTATTACTTAAGATGTTTAAGCATTACATCCAGCCTCTGCATAACTAAGATGCACACAGCCGTAACAAGTCTGAAGTACTAATGAAAAAAGGCGAGTTACATATCATAATGAGAAATTGTAAAAACGCCTAAGGTGGTGGAGGGCCGATCCGCAAATTATACTGCCATCCATGTCGGGATAAAAAGTCTCTTGCCGTATCCTCCAGTCTTGTACAGACCTCCATAAACAGGTCTGGATGCACCACATGTTGCAACTGAGACCACGAACAGAGTGTAGCAGTAGTCCTGTAGATAACCTGCATAAGAAAGCAATTTTTATCGTTCAAAACCTTGTCATTTCTACATAGCCAAAGCGACCATATTACGGCTAACGCTGCCACCCTAATAAGTTGTTTGAACCTATTATCCACTCCATTCAGCGAGTTGCCAAAAATATTAGCAATGCTTTTAGGTGGATAAATGGTAGAACCTATCTGGATGATGGACCATATAGAACTAGCCAATTGGCACTCGAAGAATAGGTGTTTTATCGTCTCGTCTTTGTGACAGAAGACACACTGACTACTTCCATGCCAATTGCGTTTCGCAAGGTTGTCTTTTGTAAGAATAACTCCTCGACGAAGATACGACGCAAAAACTTTGTTTTTTAGTGGAATTTTCATCTTCCAGATTTTCTTATTATTATTGACCGGCACATCTGGTTGAGTGAGTGCTGTATACATGGAGTCCACAGAGAATTTACCGCAAGTGCGCAAATTCCATCGGAACTCGTCGGTCCCTTGTGTCAAATTGACAGTGGCCAGTCGCTGTAGCAACTCGTGTCACGCTGCCAGCCTGGGACCAACAAGATCTCTTCGGAACGTCACTATTGGATGGCTATTAACCAACACTTGAGCAAGCGTGTCGCTCTTATGACGTCCTTGGACTATTCCATATAACGCTGGATATTGTTCTCGGAGTGGGGTAGTACCCAACCATGTATCCTCCCAAAACCTTATCTCTGACCCATCCTTAATGGAGAAGGAACCATATGGGAAGAAGAATTTTTTCGTCGCCATTAGGCCGGCCCAAAAATGCGAATCACCTGATTTCCAAGAAACCTGTGACATCGCGCTTGAGCCTACATATTTCCTCCTAAGAAGAGTTTGCCACACCCCATCTTCGGTCAAAAGTTTAAACAACCATTTACCAAGGAGGGCTTTGTTCTTGACCTGTAGGTCATGAATCCCAAGACCGCCATGGTCTTTAGGTCGGCACACTACCAGCCGGTATTTTTTTTTAATTATCCCCTTGCCAAAAGAATCTGGATCGAAAGTAATCCGATCGATGTAAGACTCCCTTTGGAAATTGGAAGAAGGATATCATATACAACACCATATTAGTTAGGACTGAATTTATGAGCACCAATCTTCCACCCAAGGACAATAATTTTCCTTTCGAGCTACTCAACCTTTTTTGTAGTCTCTCCTCAACATGTTTCCATTGAGCTATCGTTAGCCTCCTAAAGTGAATTGGGATGCCAAGATAGTTAATTGGAAACTGACCAAGCCCACAGCCGAATAACTCAGCATATTGGGTAGCGTCCTCCTGAGCGTCGCCAAAACAAAACACTTCACTTTTATGGAAATTAATTTTTAGACCGGAAAGTTGCTCGAACGCTGATAATATTAATTTCAGGTTTCTTGCCTTTTCCATGTCATGTTCCATAAAAAGAATTGTATCGTCGCGTATTGTAGAATGGATAATCCGCCATCCACTAGATGTGGTACCACGCCGACAATTTGCCCATCGGATTTTGCCCGCTCAATGATTATGGCTAACATATCATCAACTATATTAAACAATATATGAGATAATGGATCGCCTTGCCGTAATCCCTTTTTCGTCTGGAAGTTTCTACCAACATCGTCATTGACTTTGATGGCGACACTTCCTCCGGAAACGAAATTATGAATCATTGCGCGCCACTCAGCTGAAAAACCTTTCATTCTGAGTGTTTGTTGCAAGAAAGACCACTTGACTTTATCATAAGCCTTTTCAAAGTCAATTTTTAGGATGACTCCATTAAGTTTTTTCCGATGCATCTCATGAACTGTTTCATGTAAAATCACAACTCCATCAAGAATATTGCGACCTTGCATAAACGCCATCTGAGTAGGTCTCACAACATGATCAGCAACCGAGTTAAGCCTAATAGTAGCGGTTTTAGTGAAATCTTGAAGCTAACGTTAAGAAGACAGATAGGTCTATATTGCTGAATCCTTTCTGCTCCATTAACCTTTGGCAACAAAATTATCTCACCAAAATTTAGGCGAAACAGCTCAAGATGTCCAGCATGTAAATCCTGAAACATCTCGAGCAAGTCCGATTGGATTATGTCCCAGAAAGTTTGATAAAACTCTGCGGGAAAACCATCCGGACCCGGTGCTTTGTTGTGTTCCATTTGGAATACCGCCTTCTTCACCTCCTCCATAGAGAAAGGAGCGGTCAGATGGGCGTTTTCCTGATCGGAAACCTGCGGGATATCATCTGTTTGGGTTTCGTCCAGCGAGAAATTATCTGCGTCCGGCTCTCCAAATAGATTTTTATAGTACTTCGTGATGTAGGATTTCAACTGCTCATGGCCTTCAATCGTACCCTCTTCCTGGTTTAAGGAGTGAATGAGTTTCTTTCTATGTCTTCCATTAGCAAGACTATGAAAGTATCTCGTATTCGCATCTCCTTCCAGAATAAATTGGGCCTTTGATCGTTGGTACCATTTGATCTCCTCTTCACGAAGAAGACCCGCCATCTCGGCATTTGAACGATTTTTTAATTCGATCTCTTGCGTTGATAGGGGTCTAACTTCCGCAGCAGCCTCTAGTTCATCTATAATAGATGACAACCGGAGCTTCTCGTTTTTTAATTGCCCAACCATATGTCTCGCCCAACCATTCAGGTGTTTGCGCAATGCGCTTATTTTTTGTTCCACCTTTGGATTGGAGTTAGACCAGGCACCGGTCTTTCCCACACCCTCTTTACCATATCGAAAAATCCATCCCTATGCAACCAGCCCAATTCAAATTTGAATTGGCGTTTGCACAATGGGTTAGGTGTTCCCGTGGTTAGGAGTATGGGAGCATGATCTGACAATGCCTCTATACGTTCGAGGACCCGTACTGAGACCAGTGGGTATTTAATTTCCCAATCCGAGTCCATCAATACACGGTCCAGCTTCTCGTATGTTGGCTCTGGGAGGCTATTAGCCCAAGTAAATTGCCTCCCAACCATAGAGACTTCTCTTAGACTAAGGCTGTCAATAACAGCATTGAATAAGAGAGGCCATCTGTTGTCAAATCTGCCTCTACTTTCTCATGTGGAAACCTAAGCAAGTTAAAATCACCCCCTATAATTATAGGATATGGGTTATCTTTTGCTAGATTCACCAACTCTCTGAAAAAGCAGGTTTATATTCATCTTGGGCAGCACCATACACAGCGACCAGAGTCCATGTGAAGTTGTCAGCCTTGTTACGGATGTGGACCTTAATATGAAAGTCACCTTCCGAACTAGCCAATACATCCATGGTCTCTGTTCTGACGCCTACTAAAATGCCCCCAGACCGACCACGTGGCGGTCGAGACCTCCAAGTGAACTCTATACCACCCGACAAGCGGTTGAGTAGGCTCGCTGAGTAGTCCCGTTTACCCGTCTCGGAAATTCCCACAAAATCCAAACGATGATCCCGAATAGCATCAGCAATACAGCATGTTTAGCCAAGTCACGAAGACCTCTGCTGTTCTTGAAGAAGCCATTCATTGGGAAACAATTGGAGATGTGGAGAACTTCGCCTTTTTCCGTGGCGTTTTATTTTTTTCTTATTAGAGTCGGCTTTGGACTTGCGGTCAGATGCTTTGAGATCATATAATGAGCTCAGCACCGCCTCGTCTAAGCCACCCTCCGATACATCGCCCACTAGATGTGAGAGGAGCTGGACATCAATTGTGTCATGTTGCTCCTCCTCATCCATGTGAGTAGTATCGACTTGCACGAGACTTTTGGGGTGACTGTTAACCGGTCATATTCCAATCGTCTTAGTGCATTAGTCGACATAGCAATTTTTTCAGCATTATTACCCAAAGAAAAACCTACCCTATTCAAATTATCAGAGATGATTCAATTTGAAAATGTAAGAAAGGACTTTGGGGGTTTGATCATACCAGTCGTGTCCATGTTTTGTTCAGCCTTGCGCCTCATCGCCTTCGCCATGGAGTCCTCATCCGTAGCGGAGGAGCCTTCGATGGCCACGGTGTGCCTCCCGCTCCTCCTCAACGGCGTCGGTATCGGGGGAGGCAGTGGTGAGGTGGAGCCCACTCCCGGTGTCGGGTTCAGCACCGGGGAGGGGCAGGTTGAGGTAGAACCCATCCCCAGCGTCGAACCAGTAGCCGGCAATGCCGTGTCCACGTGAAGTACGGCGACAGGCTGCTGTGCAGCAGCTACAGTGAGCCGCTCTTCCTGCTGGACAGCGATCACACCATCGTCCAGCACGCACCCTGCAGCAGCTCCTCCCGGTCCATCATCCTCCAGCCCAACAAGCGATGCGTCCGCCGTGGGCGACGGATAACCATCTGCAGCTCGCGGCCCAACAGTCGCTGCCGACGGAGCTACAGTGCAGGCCACCGCCCGAGGCCCAGCAGCAGGCTGCGCTGCGCTGGCCATGGCGGCCTGCCCATGCTCCACGCTATCAGCTGCACAGGGCGACGTCGAACGGCCCGACAAGGGGGACTGAGAGACATCCAGCCCGTAGCAGCTTACAGCAGCCTTCTCTTTTTCCTGCGCCACCAAATAATGCTCCATCGCCACAATTTCTTTACCTCTCGGGGTTTGCGGATTTTTGTTGAATGGAGTCACCGCAATGACAGGTGCCACCTCCACCTTCTCAAGTAACCCCAGCGATGCACCGCCCGGCCCTGAAGCATTAGCTTGTGGCATGTGAGTGTCTCCATCCGTGGTATTTGGCGGCTCATTCATCGGTGACTCGTCCGTGTCTTTCTCCTCGGGACCTTTTGCATCATCGTCCTTCTCATTCCGCTTCCAAATGATGGGAACAAAGTCTGGATCAGCCACATAGTCCGCCGCCTCCTTGGTGAACCGAAAGGAGTATCCCTTGAGTAACAGGAAGGCATCGGACTTGACCTCTCGCGTCTCAAATAGATTGGGTTTGCGAATAGCCACCAGAATCCTCACCACATTGTGACGCCGGAGAGCCAATAAGTCCACATCTAAGGTCTTTCCAATGAGAGTACCCACTGCCCAAAGACCCAGAAAATGACGCACTGAGTTCGGCACACCGGTCACATGTACCCAAGTTGGAGTCAATTCCGCCATAGGCACAACATCCTCCGGCTTCCAGATGTCTAGGGAAATCACCGTCTGCTGTTTTGGCACCCCAAGTTCGGAACCATTCATCCTCTCCAAGTCCGCCATGGAAGGAAAATTGACCAGGAACGAATCCTCCTTGTACTGATTATGTGGAATGGCCTCCCAGCGCCATGCGGTCTGCAGCGGACAGTAGCGAGCTAACATGGACTGAATCACCTCTGCCGACACAGGTTCCCCGGTCACCGTCACGACAGCCACGGGGGTGGTACTAGCAGCCAGCTGTGGTCTAAAGACACCGTCCGGCAGGTGGCTGAACATAGTGTCCTCACATCCGATGCCCGCCATCCCAGCATATGGCTTCGGCACCCTGAGAATTGGGCACCGAAGCATCGTGTGCACCACCCTATCGCAGAAGTAGCAGTACCTGTCGATCGAGCATTCCTTCGTACTGTGTGAGTCTATCTGACAAGTTGCGCATCGCTTCCGTTTTGCCGCAGCAGCCCCTTGAGCAACCGTACCAGCAGCCGTGATGACAGCACCCTGACCGGCCTCACTCGACCCAGTAGTTGCTGGCGTCGGCGGCTTCTTCTTCGCAGCAACCGCACCGCCACCCGCAGCCGTACCGACAACGAACGGAACTGTCGTAACCGTCGTCGGATTGATCACGGGCGGTGGTGGCACAACCATCGATGACGCCACAGCATGCGCAGCCTGCCCGTGGAGCCCCGCCGTAGGAACAGGCGCCACCGTCCTTGCGGTTTGAGCAGTCCCCGGGCTGGCATTCTGGCCGAAAATCATCGGAGGTCTTGTAACTGGGAGCTGGCAACTTACCGAACCTAACCTCACGTGGGGTACCTCGATAGTCATTCAAAGTAATCTCCGTGAGATGGCGATCAAGGGATTCAATGGGATTGTTCCTATCGTATTGCAACTTGTTTTTCTCCGTCGGGCCTCTACATGCCTATGAAACAAGGGAACAAGCTAAATAAAAATGCAATTGAACCGCTAGTATAATCTCATGAAAGCATAAGCATAATTTGACTATATCAGATGAAAACATCCATGCCTCCCGTTAATGGGTCCATTAGGTTCGACTTAGTAGACCAACTTAATAACATGTACAATCCACATTCTCCAATCCTTCCAACCTTCTGAATTAACAAATGCTTATGCTATTCCTCTGAACCAAAACAGAGAGCTCACCTCGATGTATAGCCTTTGTGTGCACGGGAAACAGAAGAGGAAGGCGCAAACCGCATCCAGGCCAGGAACAAGAGAGAGCGCCAGTACCTTCACCGTGCGCAGAGCCGTAGCCAGCCTACTGGGAATCATCTTCTGCACCACACCAAACATGCATAAGCAACATCATCGACAATGCAGACGACAAACCGGGGGAACAGCAAGGCCGTCATCATACATCGAGAAGATCATTTTACCTGAAATGTTATGGATCCAATAACAAGCTTCGAGCTGTATCGACTCGAGTAGCCCAACAATGACAATTTTGGTGCGTCAATAACACTGATCGACGTCCGAACGCCTGGACTAAACACACTCAGCCTCTCAAGCGAAGGCGCTTTCTCGACGATCAGCTCGCGAAGCTGGGGACTGTTGGATGTATGCCCTGAGAGACAATAAATATACATATGTTTCATGATTAATATATTATATCTTTATGCTATAACTGCTATGGTCTATAAATGTGAGATTTATAGGGAAACACATACGCACGTGTAAGGATATAATCAAACCCTTTTACCCTTTGTCCTGTCTCTTGGACAAACTCGTTAATACTGGATGGCGATGTTTTCCAGCCATGGGCAAGGGCTCTTGCCATTATTAATGAGAGCACATTGTTAAGTTAACAATATGACTGGGAAGACCCAAAAGTATGATATACTACGAGATCAAGTTTCAGTATGAAAATAGTATAGTCTAAGATTGGTTACTTGCTTATTCCTTAGACCATGAGAATTTATGGTTGTATGTACTAGAGAGGAAGCTTTGGCATAGTTAAGTATTACGGCCATAACAGGGTAATCAAAAAGGCTATCGCTGGGTAACCTCGAAGGTATATTATAACCATAGTAGTTCAAGACTGGGAATCACACCTCTAGGTCAAAGAGAGATACAACCTGGATCCACTCTAGTGTGAAAGTGTCCATTGATAAGTCTGCGTAGACAAAGAAGTGATATGCAAATATCATGGGATACTTAAACACGGGTAAAGAGTAATGGCATCATACCGGTAACAAGGATAAGGTGACATAGTAAATGAAAGATATCATTTACGGTAATGTCATATATCTCGGCTTGGGTATTTTGATGAGCATCGTGAAGTGATAGGAACGAACATGTTAATCAAGCAGGTTCAACAGAGTGTCTTCGCATAACGATAGCAGCTATTCAGAACATCCATGGTTCTGACCCTGTCAAGTGATTGGATAGGCATTTCCAATTATAGCTATACGTTATCAAACCTGTAGGGGTCACACACTTAAGACGTCAAAGTCTGCTTTATACGTAGATTGGTTAGGAGTAGAGAAGGAGTATCACCTGGGATGGTTTCGGCGTGATAGAATTACATTCGGAGATTTGATCATCAAGAAGGAAGGTTTATATGAAAGGAAATAATTGTCCAAGTATATTATGTTAGCGGACACTGGGTGTCCCGGATCATATAAATATGTTTGTATGATATGTAATTAATTCTGGGAATTAATTAGACAAAATATTTATTGATTAAATATTAATTTATTTAATTAATAGGAAATTATTTAGGCCAATAAAAGGTGGCTGCCACATGGGCCCTAGGGGCCCACATGGCAGCCGCACCACCACTTGGTAGTGGTGGGCCAAGGCGCCAGGAGGGGAGGCTTCCCCTCCAAGCCGAACCCTAGTGGGCTTCGGCCCATGGGGGAGGCGGCGGCAGAGGAAGCCGAGAGGCGGCCGGCCCGGGTGGGACCCACCCGCCTTAGGTCGGTGCGCCTAGGGCGGGACCCACCCGAGGTCGGTTCGGCCGGGGCGGGCCCCACCCCAAGGTGGCGGCCTCCTTCTCCAAGTCACCCTACCCCTTGGGCCTCCTATATAAACCCCACCCCCTCCTCTTTTGGAGACACACAATTAGACGTGAGATCTCTCCTCGGAGGCTCTCAAGTTTTAGATCTAATCTCTCTCTCTCTCCCATGTGTTGGGGTTCTCTCCACCTTACGTACACCAGTAGCTCTTAACTCTGGCACGGCGAAGCACTGCTGGACTTTGACGGACGTACGTGTGCGAGCTCTCGGAGGGGCGAAGTGTCATAGACGTTTGACCCTCACTCTGCTGGATAACTCCAGCAAGACAGACTAATCGTCTGGAGAGTCGCCGATACAATACGGAGGTAACCGTCCAACCCGTAAAGCCCGTCGACCTGTAGACTCTCCAGCACAGTACACCCACCGAGCCGACGCTCAATGGAGCTGCTCGATGAGCCGACTCCGTAGATGACAAGACGCTTCAAAAGAGGTAAAACAAGTGCAGGCCCAGCCTCTATCGGGGGAATAGAGCACTGAGCAAACCTGGCACGCTGGAGCGTGGGCAACAAACGGAGCACTGAAGCCGGCAAGTCAAACAACTGTGGTCCACTTTCAAAGAGGAGCTCATCGAGGCCGCTCAGAGCAGAGGATTGAAACCACGCGTCGATCTCTGCACTGACAGCGTGGCAGCTGGAACGGAAGCTTCGGATGGAAAGGCGCGTCACCGGCCCACCATGCGTGGCGAGGATCTGCGAAACGGCGGCGAGGCGCTCGCGATCAAAGCGGCATATACGATCGTCGACGACGAGGTCGAGGGGGACGGAGCACCACAAGGGCCTCCATCGCTTGGAGAGAACAGTAGTTCACACGCCGGATCTGACGGGCATGAAGGAGATGATGATGCGCAACATCTCGTCAGGGAGGAGGTCGAAGAAGTCAGGATCTGCACCGACCCGCACGCGCTTGGTCGACACCTCCTCCCTCATCTCAGCCGGCGGCGCGAGAGGGAACCAGGTCGGCAGGGGAATTTTTTTTGCGCGTGCGGCAGCAGGGTTTTCTGGGCATGCATCAACGGCGTTACCTCGACATTGGAGCGAAGGACGGTGAAGCGATCAAGGCTCCCCAGGTGCTCTCGCGCCACGCCCTCCAGCACAACCGGCGGACGGAAAGGAAAAAACCCAAAGCTTCCTCGACGGCAGGGTTTTCTGGGCATGGGGCACGCGTTGAAGCGGATAGGCCAAGAGGCGATGGTGCTGGCTGGGCCTGCAGGGCGGAGCTAGCAAGTGCGGTAGAAATAGATCGTTGGTTCCAGGAAGTGAAACACAACGGGTCTCGCCGATGCCCATTCTCCGAGGAGCCAGGCTCATCACTCCGTCTCCCGGATGTCACGTAAGCAGATGCCTGGAACATGCATAACAAGAGGAAGCACGAACAGTTCACCCA
The DNA here is from genome assembly GCA_947311845.1 of Poa pratensis. Classification (NCBI taxonomy): domain Eukaryota; kingdom Viridiplantae; phylum Streptophyta; class Magnoliopsida; order Poales; family Poaceae; genus Poa; species Poa pratensis. Next base: position 39,685,378 of record CAMZMU010000072.1, on the reverse strand, counting down.
GTCGAAGACTACCCCGCCTAACTCCACCTCATACCTAAAATTCTGCGAAGAGCCCGACCCAGCACTCCGCGTCCTGGATGTCGTGTAAGCACACACCTGGGCTATGTATAAAAAGCAGACGTACAGGACTATTCTTTACAAAAGAGCTCCTCCAGTCGGGAATCACCCGTGTCATGGACGGACGTCTGGGTCGCGTACAACAAGAGAAAGCACACTGCTACCCTGCGGAGAGCCAGACCCAGCACCCCGCGTCCTAGATGACGTATAAGCAGACGTCTGTGTTATGTATAACAAGCAGATGTACGGGAACCCCGCCTAACTCCACCTTGAATTTAGTAGCCTAGTCACATGCGTTTGGACTTCAACTAGAGCAAAAATCCATTTGAATTTAGTAGCCTAGTCACATGCGTTTGGACTTTGGACTGCCGTACAGATGAAATCTTTTCAAGAAATGGAACAATGTGGAGAACAACGGAGGGATAAAGCTACAAATGTGGCACCTCATTCAGATGCTGCAAGAACTCCATGAGACGTAGGATCTCATTCAATCAATCCTGCAGCAACCCGGCTTCGAGGACACTGCTGTTTGGAAGTTGACTCCTGGCGGCCACTACACGGCAAGCTCGGCATATCGAGTTCAGTTCGAAATCCAGTTCAGATCTGACAACAGAGCGCTCATATGGAGCTCCGAAGTTGCTAACAAAAGCTTACTTTTCTCACAGCAGTTTAAACAACAAAAACATTTGAAGGACTCGAGGCACATACATTATATGATGACATTACACGTACCAGTTCCAATGGAAGTAGAACGGTAGAAGAGTATATTTGGCTTCAAACAGACCCAAAACGACAAACAGGAGATCAACGTCAACCTGGCAATACGCTCACTTCAGATGTTGTAAGGAAATTGTTCAATCCGACAATACTCTCAACTTTTTCATGCCAACGGAACCATAAAATAATATTATGTATACTAAACAACATTTGCCCCGACAATCCCAATCGAAGCATCCAGTGAGGCCGAGGGGCTTCACAGATTATCACCATTCAGTTGACCATGATTAGCAAAAGGTCATCTAAACAACTAACATAACCTACTTGTCATGTTCGTAGCTTTCTGTTAACGCTCTACAGGACAGTAAAACAGGGCACCTCCATTTCTTCTGTAAGTAGTACCAGTTTGTGGTATCTACTAGCTGGTGCTAATCAAGCAAATCTTTTATAGCGCCACTGCCAGATATCTTCATGGATTCCAAGGCCTCCCTGCATATTTCGATTAGAACTGTAAGTGCGATGTCTATAGGCTGTTCTATGCTAAAGATCATGGCGACAAAGGATTTCAAAAAAGCAATTATCTCTGTACACTAGACTTGAATGTAGCTAAAAGGGACAAGTATGATACCTTAACCCCTCTTCGATCTCTGTGTTCCCTGGCTCCAGTTTAGCACCTTCAAGAAATGCACCACATGCCTTCTCATAGTCCTGAAGACCAAGGTAAGTACGTAAATAAAAAACGGGCTTGCCAAAGAAAAGGCAGCATTTGTGTACATCAAAATAGTTTCCCACCAGCAAATATGGAACTGATCTAAGTATCTCATCCCACCTTCAGTAACATCAGAGCAGTTCCTTCACGATAGTAGGCCTTTGCCCAGCCAGGTCGCAGCATCTTGCAAAGTTGAGCATCCTTCAAGGCCATCTTCGCATTACCATAGCGAAGCCAGCATAGGCTTCGGTTTGAAAGCAAGGTTGCATTAAAAGGGTCAAGTTTACTTGCCTACAACAATATAGAAGATTAACACAAATGTTTTAAATTTGGCAGCAAGAATCTGTTGTGCTGACTGAATCACTAAAACTATTTCAATCTTCATAAAATTTGTGCAGTTAACACAAGTCATCCATGAAAAGATTAACTTGTATAAGCATGCCAGATGATAGCTGTTCATCCAAACCATACCTGCCCTGGATGCACAAAATATGAATCCATTGAAAAATAGCCAACTAAAACAGAGGTACAAAAAATACAAAATCAGTGAATATTCGAAAACAAAAATATAGCCGCAATGTATATTGTGTGTGTGGCAAAGCCTCCCGAATAGTGAACTCCCTTTCTTATATTGGTCTTCCAAAATTCTTAGAAACAGCCAGGAGCACCCAACCTACCATTTACAGTTAAACAATCCATAGATACCTTAATTCACATGTCATTGCTTGCTTTTTTTTGTAGAAAAGCACATTGCGAGCAAGATAGTCCTATTAATTGGATCCTGCCCTGGACTTGGAAAGATTATCTAGAACATGATACAATTAACATAGGTTGTTCACTGAATTTGCATGATACAAGTACAAGAAAGAATCATTTCAAGGTGGTCCAGCTAATGATGTGAAGCTAGCTCTATATCAGGGTAACCAATAGAAGAAGATGGCCAGAGAGCGGAGTCTGTGGCGCAGAGGGATAAACACAGACTACGATGACAGAACTTTAAGACCATTTTTAGACTAGTCTCCTTTGAAACCACGTAGGGCATCGTTCTATAATAAGGACTACTTATAGACAGTTAGACTTCTCCTGACTCCAATGCAACTCCTATATTCACTTGACTCGCCTAAAAGATCCAACCTGAACAAGGATGCCTGATGGACAAGTGGCACATATGGAATCTATTTACGAATTCAACAGACTATTTCTCTAAAAAATCTGTAAAACAATTAATTTATTATTCTTGGTTTCAGCTTCTTCCTGGATGGGTTGCAGGCCAGCCGTCCTATTGGTCTGTACGCGGACGTGTTGCTGCTTGGCCTATGGTCACAACGATGAATTGTATGCATGGTAGTATGACTCGCTCTGGCAGTGATCCAACTTTGTCATCAATAAAATAATTGCATTATAAGAGATTACAGAATTGCAGCATAACACAAAGGGCTTAGAGGCGCAATCTATATCTACGTCACAACATTACCACATCTGCAAAGTGCAGAGAGAGCATAATTTCCATCCCATATGCCATTCCACAAACAAACGAGACTAAAATGCATTGTAGGACCTTAAACTTGTTCTGAACAGTCAATAAGTCCATAAACTTCAACAAACAAGATGCAAAAAAATACCTCATGATAAATGTTTGCTGCAGCAAAATAATTCCCATTCTTGAACGCTTTGTGTGCTTTAGATTTAGCACTAGCAAGCATAGCTTTCTGAAACATTGAGAACAATCAGATGAAATAAAGATTCAATATCATACATAATCCCTTCCCCACATGCTCAGTAGAAAATATATAATTAACTTCTAGCTGAATTAACTCAACAGTTCTACCGTTTTAAAAGTGGCCTTGGATATTAAAGTTAAATTAATGTTAAATAACTCCTGATAAAATAATAAATGGGTCAGTCTCAATAGTTGATAGAATTGTTCGATACGTTTCATTTCCACACGATACTGTTGGCATAGCAATCAACGTAACTGATAGAACTTGGTATTCTATTTTATTTCAGATTCACACAACTTTAAAGCTTTATTAATCAAGATTACTGATTACCACACATTGAATCCTCTACAAAACCCACAACAACGACAACAGCAATAAAGCTAGTCCCAAGCAAGGGATAGCCTATCTATATAAAAACGACAGATCATGGATATGTTTGGTTTGTGCCCAAGATTGCTCTGCCAGAAGTTTGGCTAGCCAATAAGTTTAGTTGAGGATTCGCTTGCCCATGGGTTGCCAACATTGGCCAGAAAATGAAGTAGAGTTGGCAAAAGGCATTGACATGCGAAAAGGTTTGTAAACATCCAATAAAAGACTAATTTTTTGGTCATAGCCAAAACATCAAAGGGGTACACTTTGGTCACAGTCCAAACGTGCCCCATAATCTCACCATTAAAAACTATTGTCTCACTTGGGCAATATATCATACATTATTTTATGTTAATCCTTAAATGCTCATCCCGGCCTAAATTGGTTCAAAGTCAATACTGGTTAATCCTGGTTAGGATAATACATACAAAAAAATAAAAGAGTTAACAACAAATAATTGTCATCTTCTACTACACATAGGCGTGAGAATAAACTGTGAATTGTGAAAGACTTAACATGCAGTGTGCCATAAAAAACTCAGGTGATAAGGGCTATGGAGTTGGCAAGGTTAAAATTACAAATAAAGGTAAAATATTTAAAATTCTTCCAACTAAACCTTATTGCTCCCAAATGAGTTAGCGTGCGTACAATACAACTGGCATACTTGATATTCCCATTCAATCAATTTCGTGGCCAGTAATTTTGATTCATTATAGGACAGTAAATTGTATGTCTACAACCACTCTTTTCAAGTTACAACGATGAATTGCAGAAACCCCAAATTAGGGAAATCTCACGGTTAGCATGCACAGTCCAAAGATTAATACAAATAAATATGATAATGCTGTTCTATAACATACCTTCGCTGGGGGCACTGATCTTACATGCCTGATAACTCCATCGACACTCCAGTCACGCACATTAGACATACGGGAAGTGAACGGAAATAAAATTTCGACATGTTCACGCCTACCAGAATGTGCAGCAATTTCTATAGGTGTGCGTCCATACTGCCAAAAGAACAAACAAGATTAACTCCACTTACTATTTGGAATATGACAAAGTGGGAACATATAAGGTATCTATACATACATAGAGCAGACGGTATAATCTCGAATATACTAGAGGTTAGGATAAATAAGTGGAACTTTGTTCATGTAAGCTGCTGAAGATATGAAATAGTGTCTTCTAGCGTAGCAATGAGCACAAAGAACATTGGCTTCCTGCCTAAGATCAGTCAACCACCACTCAAGAAGAACATTGATAATATACACAATTAATTACATGATTAAAACTACCCCCAATAATTTCCAGGACGAAGCAGATACAAAATAACTATTAGTGATAATTGCAATTTCAGTTCCATTATCTCACAACTGCCTTCTACATTTCCATCCAACAACCCGAAGAAGTAGTTTGCAAGTTCAAAGTTAGTCAAACTTGGAGCTCCAAGGACACCCAACCCTGGATGTTTCGATTGACTTGTGGCCCAGTCTTCTCTCTTCAAAGAGAGCTGTCAAAATCGGATCGAAAATATGTAAAAAATCCCGTGGAAAGTGACTCTGACTTTCTATTGGGCCAGGCTTTTGTCCCTATCTACGTTTGATTAAAAACAAAAATGCCGATCTTTACAACGCTATGCACATCTCCTATCTAGCAGATAGCCTAGCCGTTACATACTGACACGTCTCTCCAAATAATCAAATGGAATAGGGTATTGAATTTGAAATGTAGCTTTGCTGTTACTTGTAAGAAACAACATTTTTAATTTAGTCTACAAGGGTAAACCTACGCGGACGGCGGACCAAATATACACAGAACAGATGTGCTAACTTAGCAAATTCATTAGTATACCTACTTCAAAGTTTACATTTTGAAGAGAAAACCAATCAGAGTATGACATGTTAGGTAGGGACGACATTACCCATGTAGCAGCAAGGGAAAAAAGCTTACGTTGTCAGTAACATTAGCATCTGCTCCAGCCTGAACTAAGCACTTAAGGATGTCAGTTGAGCCATTTGTAGCCGCAATAATTAAGGGTGTCTCTTTACCAATACCATCCACATGAGCACCGGCCTAACAATATAAACAAGGATTATATACTTTTATATGTTTCATATGGACACACATATACAGAAAATTCTTCATTGGCATAATCATTTTATGAAAATTACAAAAGTTCAGTAAACATAACTCTCTCTTTTCACATTAGTACAGTAACCCGTAAGTTGATGTGTGAAGAATGAGTTGACGTACCTCAAGCAGGAGCTTAACACATTTAACTGAGCGTGCGACAGTAGCAAGAACAAGAGCTGTATAATCACTAGCACTCAAGGCTATAGTATGCTGTTGAGAGATGAAGAAATTAGAAATCCCATATAACTACAGTCAACAATAAACTTAAATAAGGGAAGGGTGAAGATATAACCATATCACTGTGAGTAAAAACTTTTGTCAAAAAGAAGAAATAACATAATTAACATACAGAAACATTGTAAAGTAAATGAATTAGACTCTTATGTTACACATGAAAAGGAGGTGAATCCTTTTGACCCATCTGGAAAGTCCCTCGCCACTCCAACAAATGCATACAAAATAAAAATAAAATGAGTTTCCAGCCCATCAAAGTCAATGGCCATACAGAAGACAAAGCTCAGTCATTGTGCATTGACGGTCAAGCACTATCAGAAATCTATATCTATACTCCTATATAGTGTACCAATCTTGAACTAGACACATAGTATCAATCTGAACCGTTGGTATCGTTGATCTAATGGCTTAGAGTAGAGGGATTCACAGTGAACAGTAACCTTAGTTGTCTCCACTAGGTTCTGGAACCATCGGGTCTTCCTTCTGGCAAAAAAAATTACGGATCATACCAGCCTCATGGCCACGTATGTTTTGAGCTGAAGCAAGTGGACAGGGGGCTTCCCAAGAGAAGGGAGAAAAGAATTGTACAACGAAATGAGTGCGGGTCCCATTTGACTTTTTACATAGATTAATGTTTTTTATTCTATTTTCTCTCTTTGTTATTAATATATCTAAATGAGTGGAGGTCCCACTGGATACAATTTTTTTCTTTACTATTACTATAATTCCTCTCTTTATCACTAATAAATGAGTATTACCTTTACGTTCGCACATCCAGAATGTTCATTTGCTTTATTATTTCGCAAACAATCCATAACTTAAGCCAAAATCGCTCTACAATTAATAAACGTGCATTGCACGTGTATACATACTAGTATAGTAATGCTGCAAAGCAAGATCTTGAGCGTGGACCCGCTAGAGTGATACTATATCTAGACATTGCTGCAAAGCAAGATCTTAAGATGTTAAGCTTCAACTTATCAAAATATGTCATGCAAGGACAGTAGATACAAAAAAGGTATGTACAGGCGTGAAGTTCATAAAATAAGATTATGCATACGCTAGAAAACAGAAGCATGTGCACAGTCAGGTCTATCGACTCCACCTGGTGGACATTTTCCATGTACAATGAAATAAGAAAAATAACCACTAAAAAGGAGACTACATGTTGATTTTCGCGAAAACGCAAAAGACTTTGCGCTTCATTTTATTGAAAAGGTAGAAGACATCGAGGGTACAACCTCTAGAAGGAGGGACACACACACACTCACGACCGTCCTCACCAAGCGACTACAACTAGGTAAGGAGGGACTACATGTTGATTTGTAGATTAGAGAAAATGGGATTCATTCGAAAGAAATAGCGACACATCGCTCATGTTACCAAGACACAATAATACTGAGACTATGGTTTAGAAATTGGAGCAGGTGAAGAATCATACTCCACATGATCAAAGCTTACAGTTAAAAGGGATTAAGAGAACACAAATCTAACACGTAAAGCCAACCACATCAAGAAAAAAACTCAAATATGAGATGCTGGATAGGAAAACAATCACATAAGTAGATAATCCTTCCGTTCACTATTTTAAGATGTTTTAGCTTTTATCTAGATGTATTTCAGTGTGTAGGTTTACTCACTTTAGTCCGTATCTATTCCACACTGAAATATCTAAAACATCTTGTGATAGTGAACGGAGGGAGTAACTAACTAACTAACTATTACTATGGATTTTACTATTCTAAACAGCAACCCAGTTCATTAAAAACAAAAAATGGGGGTGAGCTTACATCTGCACCGTGGTCCAACAAAATCTTCACAATATCATCTCGCCCACCAGAAGCAGCAACATGTAGTGCTGTCCCACCAAGATTTAGTGCATTCACGTGAGCTCCTTTGGAGAGTAAGAGCTTTACTATTTCATAGTTTCCTGGACACAAAATACAGGATATATAATGAGTTGAATATAGATATTTTTTGTAACTCCTTGTCTTTGCGGTACATTGTTAGTATCAGCTTATCTATGTTAAGAAGCTTACAATAGGGAGCTGGGTATATTGGCAGAACTAAATTAACATTGACACAAGGCCATGTCTGAATTTCAGGGCTTGGCTAAGCTAAATTAACAATGACATGGCCTTCTAGTTCTTTTTTATGCACAGTATAATGTCTAATAGCGAGGGAAAAAGAACTTCCACTTTACTCCCTTTCTTCAGATGTTTGCCACTACAGAAAATACATGATACATATATGGGTCCTCACGCAATAATCACGACAAATACTTAGGAGAGATGCGCATGTGTGATGGATACTTAAGCATAGAGATCGATAATACCTTGTTTGGAGGCGAAATGGAGAAGAGTACACCCATTGCTGTCGAGCTTCTCTGTGTCAGCACCTTGATCAAGCAAATAACGCACCAATTCAACATTCTCACGGGCCATAGCAGCGGCAATAGCTGTTCCGTCTGCAGGGATAACAAATGGGAGAAGGCGAGAAGCTTAATTAGCACAAATCCAGCCCATTGGACGAAACAACTGCCTCAATCAGATAACCTACCCTACCACTCCGCTGTATAACCAAAACTAGGATGAGATTCCCCCGTTTCAAAAACAAAACAAAAAATCTAGGATGATATTTCTGCACATGGAAGTAGGTCGCTCTAAGGAAGGGAAGGAAATGTACTGAAGGTGACGCACCAAACGGGCCATCGACATCGACGTCCAATCCTATGTCCTCGAGCAGGTAGCGGCACACGGGCAGGCTCCCCCGAGTGCGGCGTAGTGAATCAGGCGCATACCGGAGCCGTCCATTACCGCGCCCAGCTTCTCAGCAAGGCGGCGGCCTTCCGCGCCCCTGCCCAGCGCCCTCGCCGCCTCTGAAACGAAACGGATCGGCCCCAAAATCAGCACGAAAACACCGGAGCTTCGAAATTGAAAAACGCCGGCGTACTGTACTTACGCTTCACTCGGCGGAGATCGCCACTGAAGGCCGCCATGAGGAAAGCCTGGTCGTAGTTAGGGTTGGAGGAGAATCGGTTGGGTTCACAGACACCGGGAGGCATGCCCTTGTAGCGCTCGAAGACGTCGGGAGGGTGGAGAGGCGGCTGGGGCGCCATGGCGAGAGGGTTGGAGGTAGGTAGGGTTTAAGCCAGGGTTGGATGGGGGAGGAGGGAGGCGTAGGCGGGAAGGAAGGACGGGAGTGGCGGCGGGGAAGACGACGCGTGCGAGTTGGGAACGATGGAAATGGAAGCCGACCGGGCAGCGAAATTCGTGTATGTAGACTATTTTATTCGGTTTTGTTATTTCGCACTTGAGCGACAATTAAGTTAGTACTCACCCCGATCCATAGAGATTGTCGTGGGGTAATGTGTGCTAGTTTAGCATTATTTTCCCAACAATTATATTTTACCGGAGTTAGTAGCTTATATCATGATTCGTGTGTTTTGTGAGTTATAGTTGCTTTGCACGTACAACGCACGTCTTCAAATATAACACAACATACATTCTTCTGAATGTCATTTCTCTTTTTAATGAGTTAGTTTTTACGTAGTTTTAACCTGTTGCGCGTGCCAGTAAATGCAAGCATATATGCCGGCAATAAGAAAACGAATACACATGAGAACGATCTCATCTAAGCAAAACAATCACAATAATCATATGTGACCGAATTCAATAACATATGAGATATATCTTAGTTTCCGGTTAAGCTTATCAAGTTACTTGAACAATAGTAGCCCTGATTACTATCTTGAGAAACCAATGGCACATCATTCTAGTAATTCAGACTGAATATAGTATAATAATGGAAGCTAATTATACACACGTGTTTCAGATATGTATTCTACTATCATTATTTTTGCGATCAGTCTGCCATAAATTTCATTACCGGAATAATATAACATAAAAATAAACAGCAAGACTCGCGAAAAAAAAAGAAACCAAGAATTCCTATAGGTTGTAAGAAATTGTACAGATCATAAAGCTATCTGTGGGGAAGCTTCTAGTTCATAAAGGAACTCCCCCCCGTGTCGCTCCCCAGGCGACACCGGGGGCTCCCCCATCGCGCCGCCGCCAAGTCCTCCCTCCCCTGGCCCCCTTGCCGCCGCTGCCGCCGGCGCCTGCCGCGGTGGCGGCGGGCCCCCCTGCTGCCACAAAGGCGGTTTGGGGGGAGGTCCTCGCGTCTGCTCGTATCGTCGTCGTCGCGCCGACGCTGCTGGGGAGCGGAGGTTGCGCCGCCGGCGTCTGGAGGCCAGGGCGGCGGCCCTGGAACCGGCGGAGGTCGCGGCCGTGGTGGCTGCGCGGGCGGCGCCATGGCAGCAGCGTCAAGGTCCTGTGCTCGGCCGTGCGGGCCAGATCTAGGCCCGGGAGGGCTCGATCTGGGCCCGACGGGCCCGAGTCGTTGCCACGCTCGTCCTGTCGGTCCTCGACGAGGCGTGGTTGTGCTCCGGCGTCGGCAGGCTCCGGGTCAGCCGCGGTTGAGCTGCGCAGGTCAGGGTGCGTGGGTGTCTTGGCCCTCGTGCTCCTGGCAGGACGATGCCGTGGCTGTGTTGGAGGGTTGCTTGAGGCCTTCTTCGTCCTGGTCCCCGTCGCAGCGTAGTGCTGCAAGTTAGCGTAGGTCTAGGGCTGCTGCTGTGCGGGAGGCTAGTCTGCTCCTCTCGACAGCAAGAAAGCCGGGGCGGCGGCCCCGGAATGGTGGTCGTCTTGGCGTGGTCGTCGCTGCATGAGGTGTTGCGACCCCCACGACTTGCAGTTGGATATGGTGGTCGGCCACAGAGACTTGCCCCTTGCCTTGCTGCTCCATAGCCCAAGCCCTAGGGTTTGGTGGTCGAGGTCGAGCTCCGGGTGAAAACCTTGCACTTAGGTGCCGACGGCGGCGGCGCCCGAGGGCGTCGTTCTCCTTCTTGACTGCGTCGTTTGGGAGCTCCGATCCTCTACCGACGCGAGTGTGTTAAGTCTCTCCGGGTGAAAACCTAAACTCCTCTGGAGTGGGCGGCGGCAGTGACGAACTCGTTGTTACCTTCTTGGAGGCGCCGCTTGGGAGGTCTTGTCCCTCGTCGGGCGTCGGGGTCGCGAAGGTCGTGTGGGCTTGATATGTGGTCTAGATGGTGGTTGCCGGGGCGGCGGCCTCGGAAGTAGTTTTGTGGCCTTTGTTTCGTGGATTTTTTCTCTTATCTTCTTTTCGGTTATTCCTTTGCCTAAGGGCAGCTTGTACATATTCTACCTACTATTAATCGAAAAGCCAGCAATTGCTGGATCTTTCAAAAAAAAAAAATAACCGGGCCAGGTTTAGCTGCCGCATAACACGCACGTACTAAAATATAGAAAAGGAGAAATGAGCAGTATCAAAGAGATGAGCAACATGTGAGTAAGAACAAATAATAAGACATACCAGCCGACAATAGCATCCACACTTGAATATGTCAAACATTGGTAGGAGGAATGTAGAACACATACATATGTGAACTAAAAGAAATGATGTCACCTATCATTTTACCCGATAATTAGGTCAGTGAACCTGCTGCGAGGAAATTGGTTTCGACTATAAGAATATGTCTCATTCCTATTGAATTTGCCTCCCTTTGGTATGCATCAATTCTGTGTAACCATTTGGACTCATAGTCACCGCCCATAAGAGGGCCCCCGATGTAACTGTGAAGAATGTGGTTCCTGAAATCCAAGATGCATAGTTTGTTGAACATCTGGAGCCATACCTACAAATACATTTGCATATCAAAATTCAGTCTTTCTCATATATATTAGCTATACAAAAACATGCCTAAGAAATTCCACCTCCTTGCAAATTGTAGAAGCATAAATGGATATATTAGATAAGGATTCTGTAAAACCTAGTAGCATGGCAAACATAGCTTATACACATGAATTGACAATTCTTCAACCGCTAAAGAACCATCTGTTTGTCTGACATTCAATTGTGACTTCTTTTAAATTGCCAAAATCAGTACAAGGCACAGGTGCTCCTGTTTCCATAGGGGAACATTCTGTACTCCAACAATCATGGTTACACTCAGATCCTATTAAGAACTGAACTTCCTTGCTAACCAGTGGACTATCTAAGTCAAGCTCCATATTGTCTTCAGTATTGGGTTCTTCCATTAAAACCTGAGATAAGGGGAAATTATGGTAACAGAAGATTACTCGCCAATTATTTCCTGTCACCCTCTTTCTTAAATCCATGTGGAAGACACTGAAAGTAGCAGTACATTACATGATTAAATTACCATGTGCCAATCAGAAGAGTACACGACCATATACAATTAGAACAATATACCATGTATAGTTTCTATAGCTTTTTGCGTACACAGTAATCAGTATTGAGAGATTAATTGGCCTGCACAGGGATGACAAAAAGAACAAAATCTCAACAAACAGATTTGTTACAGTTTCCGCCCTACTCTAGATTATAGAGTCACATATTTTGTTCACACTAACATTAAGAATTTGTTGGCTGTGCATTTTCATATGGAAATTATTGCATACTATGTGCCTTATGTCTGTAGTATCCGGTGCTTGAGAAATTACTTCATATCAAAGGATTTCAACCAAACCTCTACAAATACGGGAGAATCTTTGAGGAGCTGATGGAGATGGTCTTTTTCATCGAGCTAAGAGAATAGAATACCTTGATCTACATGACTCGCTAGCTGGATAGCCCTTTTCATTTGTTTATTTGCTTTCTTGTCTCTGTACATATTCTTTTTCAATACAAAAGTTTGTGTATTTTTTACCTTTCAAACAAAAATAAAGAAAATAGTCTTCTTTCTACTGTTGTACAAGATAATCAAACTTAATGATGTATTTTTACACACACAAATCCTAGTACTTCTATAAAACAAATCGAGAGTTAAGAGACAATAAGTAGAAGATCTGTATCTGCACTGGACCAACTGAATCTTGATACAATACAGTCAAGTGATTTTAATACAATACACTGAACCAACTGGTAGAAGATCTGTATCAGTCAGTTCATCTTAATACAATATACTGGACCAATTAAGCAGCGAAGAACTGATAAGATGCCATAGTAGTAGCTCATCAGGCTTATCAATTTGTGCCATGGGTGAAGACGGACAGCAGGTGCAGAGCCGGGCAGGGCGGGGGCTTCCAGTGCAGAGCTGCGGCGTGCGGGCTAAGATGGTCGGCAGGGTGGGGGTGTCCAGTGCACTGTGCACTGCAACGGCGGGTTCATGCGGGCATATTTCAGGCGTCGTCTGCGAAGGCGTGGGAAAAACAAGGAGATGAGCTACTCGCGTAGAGCCGGGTTTGCTACGGAAACCGATCAAGCCCTAGCCAAAAGTTTTCTCTACTCGTGAGTTTGCTATGGATACGGATCAAGTCCTGGCCAAGTTTTCTCGTCGCGCGTACCTAAGCTGGCAGTGACGGCGGCGGCAGCCTGTTCGGGGACGACAAGGGCCTCCGCGACGTGGTGACCACCGGGTTCGGGACAACAAGGGCCTCCGCGACGTGGTGCTCAACTTTGTGATCGCCGGACACGACGACATTGTCATGGTTCACTGTCGCGGTTCATCGAGCTGGGTGAGGCTTGCGGCGACGACGGCGGCAGCCTGTTCGGGGAGGACAAGGGCCTCCGCGACGTGGTGCTCAACTTCGTGATCGTCGGGCGGGAGACAACGGCGACGCACTGTCATGGTTCACCTACATGGCCATGACACACCCGGCCGTGGTTGAGAAGGTCGACGGCGGCAGCCTGTTCGGGGACGACAAGGGCCTCCGTGACGTGGTGCTCAACTTCGTGATGGTCGGGCGGGAGACAATGGTGACGCACTGTCATGGTTCACCTACGTGGCCATGACACACTCGGCCGTGGTTGAGAAGGGCAGGCGTGACTTGGCCGTTTTTTAGATTAACAAACCGTTTCTTTTAATAAGCGGTGGCAAATCCATGTAATTTTCACGAAAACGAAAAGATGTGTTGAGTTGTCAAACATTGGAGCGATCTGGAGCGTTGATCGGTTATTGAACGGCATAAATTTAATGTATCCCGCACATGTTTGTTCTTTTAATAGTACTAGTTGCTTTGCACGTGCAACACACGTCTCTAAATTATAACACAACATAATTCTTTTGAATTGCATTTCTCTTTTTAATGGGTCATATACAAGTCTGAAAATTCAAATGCACGCACATGTTGATCAAAATGAAACATAGCCATGTGAAGACAACTTCTAGAAACATGATATAAATATGCTGATACACAAATCTGGTACCTACTTGCATGCATTGCCTCTTAAAAGAGAAAGAATGTGGCTACACCACAGTACTCTAAATTACAACTAAAGGAATAACTTCTTCTATAGATAAAAAGAACCACATTTGTTACAAACCCGGTGTAGGATAGTAGGCGAAATTAGCTGGGGTCCATCGATCCCTCAATATCATCCCACCTCTCATCGGGCTTCTCAAGAATATCTCCGAGTGGAGGCCTGTGTGGAAGTTGGCCTGCTCAGTGCCATGTTCCTCATCGACTTATTGTCGGCGACGGCAACGTCCCCACCATAGCCATCGTGCTATCCGCATCTCCTCCGTGCTCTGGCAACATATCAATTCCAATGGGTGCTCTGAGATATTGTCAGCTCACAACTCAACAAAATGAAATTCCAAATACTTTTTGATAAAACAAAAATCCCACGTACTTTTGGATAAAACAAAAAATCCCACAATATACTGGACCATGTTAAAAAAAAATGTACTAAAAGAAACAATCAAATAGTCCAAAATCCAGAACCAGTCGGTGATTTCCAAATGTGTCCTTTGAGATCAGGCATGGCAAGAAAAATACCCAGACTTATATGCACCCACATTGGTAATTTGAAAACGCTCATATTAATAGCTAGTTGCTATGCAGCACCTCCTACTACTTGGAGATTTTGCCAATACTTACCGTAAGAAGACAAAGTTAGTACAAGTTCTGATACACAATTTATGACATAATCTACATAGCAGAGAGAGAAAAATTGGCCTGTACTGACTAACAAGACATATTAGCAGCCGTGACATCAGTGTTGTCGATGACTTTGATCAATCTGCACTGGGATTGTGTTTGTACATCCCATCTAACCCACTGGCCGCTGCTTTGCTGGGCACGCTCCTGCCCCTCTCACCGTCCACGCGCGCAGACGAGCGTCGCCTCACCAGCGCGCTTGTCCACATACGCTGGGCATCACTCGTCGTCCGTGCGCGCGTCGGCGTAGGCATGACCTTCCTCGTTGGCACGCGTCACTTCATCTCCGCCTGTTACCAGGTCCACGGCTGCAAGTGCAGGTCGTCTTCCGCGTGCAGCAGTCTTTCATCCACTAAGCAACCTCATCGTCATTAAGCTTGGACAATCAATCTTTCTAGCGCACAAAACTCCTGAGCGGCTGAGACCAATGTGAGATGGGCAGCATAGAGTAGGAACAACATGGCTGACTAAGCAGCCAGACTTCACCTCCTGGACGCGCATGCCCCGCGGCCCCCGTCCAGGAACTTGACGGCGAACGCGCGCCTCGTTCAGAGCGAGCTAGAGGAGCCCCCGACGTACTGCGCGCGGCGCGCCAATATGAGTACTGCATCGTGGATCGTCGTCTTGTTCTCGTGTGGCCTGCGCTATGGCGTCATTGCCAGCAATCGAAGGTGTGGATCGAACGTGTGGATCGAACAGGTCGCGTGGCCTGCGCTATGGTCGATGCCGAAATCGAACGTGTGGATCGTAAACTTGTAGCAGGCCGGTTGCCGGCATGCCAGAATAAAGTCGGCACAAGGTCTTTACGGGCCTATTTTTAGGCGGTGGCAAAATCCCTGTAATCTCTACTATATAATATCGTTAAAGGTGATGGTCGGCGGCGGTAAGTCAAAAGCCTAATTCGGCCGGAACGCGTACGTCCATACCAGATCGCTGAAATCGGACTGGGTTCAAGATCGGAGCTGAAATCCTAATCGATATCTGTTTCGATCGATGTATGTCAATCAGATTAAGAAAGAAAACTCAAAAGGCCCATTACTAAGCAACTCCACCAGCCCACGTAGGCAACAGTTACGAAATTAACTCCACCAGCCCACGTAGGCAGCAGTTACGAAATTACCACGTATTGCCTTGATTCGGATTAGCTAGGTACTCAGTGTCTGCTCAAAAAATAAAAACTAGGTACACAGTGCACCCAAATCTAGCAACCTAGATCGGACGAAAAACTAGGACGTGTGGTGAGATAATGCTAGGATGTCATGGATCACAAAAACAACGCCTATAACCAGCTTAAGATGAGTTGATTTTATTAGAGATCTCGTAGCAGCGCGGCATGCATCTGTCCTTTGACAGCTCTTTTATAGTGCAAAATAAAATCTCTAAATCTTTTAAGCACTAGCGTCATCAGCGAGGTAAAACAAATGTACGCACGAGAGCACAATCATCCATAATCTAGCTAGCCAACTTAGTACATGGCAAATGATGGCTAGCTCGCTGCTATTGGGTGTCATACATACGGTGGTAGGGGTTGGAAAGGCGAAGAAGACGACCCTAGCGAGGGAAGAAAGGCGACATCATCACTCTGGAAGCCTATGGGGAGCAGTGGCACGATACCCGAATTTGTCGTGAGCATCACGCAAATTTTTACATTCGCGCTGCCCACACGCGGTAGCTAGATTGCATGACCCGGGACGAGGAACAATGTTACTCCACTGGTGGGGTAGTGGGATGAGTGAACAGCGAAAGGTCTATGGTTAAATTGCTATTCGAAAATAAGAAACATACACATAATTTGAGAAATGTAAAGATAATGAATATCATCTTGTTGTCCCGTTGCAACGCACGGACATTTAGCTAGTACCTATGAAATTGAAAAGGTGCGTTGAGTTGTCAAACATTGGAGTAATCTCGACCGTTGGCCAAATATTGAAGGGCTCAGATTTAATGTATCACCACAAGTTTGCTCTTTTAATAGTAGTATAGAAGTATAGATACGAGAGTTGTAACACAGAAAATCTCTACTATATAATATTGCTTCAGGAGATGTTGGTACGTTTTTTAGTTTCCAACATTACCCCTGCTGGTTGTAGATATTTACCCACCAATACCATTGGTAAGTCAAAAAACGGTTTAGAGTTGTCAATATACGCTTATTTATCACCGAGTGCACGGGTGTTACCAATCATCACGAGACAAAAAACGCTTCGATCTGTTCCAAGCCCCCGCCGCTGCCGCCCTGTCGTCTCGGCAGCCATGGTTCCATGGACAAACCAAGGCAGCAAACCACTACTACTGCAGCGATCGATCGAGCACCCTAGAAACCACAACTGGTGCCGTGTTCCTTGCGTCCATGCGAGTCGCGCACGTCGTCCGAATTGGCCGGCTCGTATGTTTCGACCGCCGGTGGCCAAGCAGGCAGGCACCGGTTAGGCGGAGAATAACTCCACCTACCCCATAGACAGAAGAACTCCAGATCGGTTGCAAAAGAAGCAAGCGCGCAAATCCACGAGGTGAAGTTATGATCGAGAAGCTCAGTCTCAGGACCCGATGGCGAGTACTGGACGAGGGCAGCTCCGCGATATTCCTTTGGCAGTCGGTGCTTCGACCATGCGGGCAAAGCTTTTACGGACCAAGTATGATCTATGTACGTGCTAAGCTAGCCAGAGATTCGATTACTATTCTGCCTGTGTTTATAGTAGTGGTCAGTTAATTTAATGCCGTCTGCATGAAGGGGCAAAACATCAAGAGGACTAGGCTGAGCGTGGCGACGAGCCGACAACAGCGGAGGCATCACCTGGCACTGAACGGAGGCCAGAGGTTATTATCCATGTTTATTCTTCAATGACAGATCCTTATATTTAAAACTTTGTAAGTACTAACTTCTTCTTGGCGTTGTCATATTCAGTTTGGCCAGTTTACAAGCTTGCCTATCCTGATTCGTGATTACATTAAATTGGTCTCTGTGGCTTGCTTGCCTTATGCCGAGTGTTGCATTTAGTGAAAGAACCATCTACTTGCTTCAATTGGTCACATATTGGCAGGGGCCAGCGGCAAGGATAATGACGCGCAGCCTACTTGTCCAAGGTAAGAATGACTTTATGCTACCAACGTGTTCCGTAATGGTTTGCTCTACTGTTACTAACACAATCTAGATACTGTATGTGCGTACAGGAAAATATTGGTACAAATGAAGCCCGAATGCTTTGTTGATTGAATCAGTCAATTTTATCTGTTCAGCCCAGATGTTTTGCTGATTGAATCTGAAAAATATGACAAACTAGGATCATAATTGCATCTGAAAATTGATTGAAACTGTATAAGAAAATGCAGTGGGAAATAGCATATGGAAAAAATATCAGGTAACTCTTTTAAAATGAAAAGGGACAGCTTGACAAGAAATCAACATAGTTGGGGATGCTTTTGGAAAAGTTTACTCATGTTGTATCTTTCGGCAGTTATAAGAAGTGATTAAATACATATTGATGAAATTTGAAGGGTCAAAATTGGAGAGTCTATTGGAATGTTAGTGCAAACAAAGACACAGTTTTTTTTAGAAACCTCTCTGCGTTGACAATATAGAGAAAAATTTGACTCTGTTGGCCAAGGTTACGCTGGTCAATCGATTTTACGGCAAAAATTCGTTCACGTCAGTATTTCGTTCAAAAGATTACTTCTTTGTCCGTTGCAACGCACGGGCATATTTGCTAGTTTACATAAGTTGCAATTGAGATTTTCCCACTTACAAATGGGTTGCACACATGGGTTTCACGTGAGCAGGGACAAGGATAAATAATCAATAGGTTCATCCATATAGAACTACAGGTCAAATTAAGTGATATAACATGCTCAGTAGTAGTTTAGCCTTAATTAGCAAAAATCTATTGAGTTAATTTGAACCTGACCATTAAGTTCTAGTCACTCCCTATTTTAGTTTACGAAAAACGAAACCTTGTAACGTGAAACGGTAAATAAACTTGTAAGTTGGATGATATCAATAGTGTTGGGTGAGCGTTTATCGAAGATACTAAATTTGTCGACACATTTCCACCGTTCTGCTTTACAACACTCCCGATTTCAGAAGAGACTTGTCTCAAGGTTGGAAGCTAGGAAAGAGTTCTGAATGAAGGAATCATCTTCCCATGTGGCTTGGGATTTTGGTATGGTTACCCACTTAATCAGCCACTTACCGACCGCGATACTTAGGGCGTGCACGTGTTTGGTTTCCTGGGTGGAGGCCGGCCAGGCCGATTGGGGGGAAGATGCTAAAGGCACCTTCTCCGGTGTGTCGCGGCCGTCCACAAGCACTGGCCGCCACATCGGGTACTGCGCCACCGCCGGTTGTGGCCTCCACGGCGGCGCCATCGGCGGCTATGGTGCCGCCATCGGCGGCTGTGGCGTCCTCCTCGAAGCCTCCACGCAAGCCGCGCACGAAGCAGCGTCGACCTCGACGGCGCGCCGTTCTTCCTCGACGCTGGCGGCTGGACCCACGCCCTATGCGGCCACAGTAAGATCTTTCCCCTCTACTATCTTGGACATCGGACTGCACATTAGGTGCCGATTTAGATTCCGGTTAGGTTTGTGCATAATTGGGGTTTTTCCGCACTTGTCCATGTCGATCGGGTATTTCGTTTCATCTTTGTGTAGGATGTACATTCATGGCCTCTAGGTTGTAGATCTGTTTAGGGTTTGTACTATTCTAGGATTCAAGTAGATATGTGTGTAGATTCATCGTCTGCATGTTCTTATCCGCATTGGTGGCAATGTTGCCATGTATGCTTGTAGATCCTAGGACATTGCCATTCTTGGCAATGGAGCCAACCTCATTGTCCATGTCTGCATACCATTGTGCCAAGCTCACTGGGACATTGCCATTACTGGCAATGTTGCCATGTTGTACAATCCTGAGACTTACCATTGCTGGCATGTTGCCATGACTTTGTCCATGTCTCACTGCCATTGCCATGACTTGCAATTGTTGTCCATGTCTCACTGTCATTGCCATGATTTTGTTTGTCATTCTTCATGTCTGGCTATCATTTTTGACCTACACTAACGCCTCTATGCTAACAAGGTACCCAAAACTGAATGGGATATCCCTGGCAACATACTGCAGACACCGCCTGGCTTGGAGGACGTGATCCCTCGCAACCGGTGGCTGCTCAGGCCAGAACTGCCTGATATGTCTCAAACGTATCTATAATTTCTGATGTTCCATGTTGATATTATACCAATTGTTACATGTTTTATATAAACTTCATAGCATTTTTATGCATTTTCTGGGACTAACCTATTAACAAGATGCCACAGTGCCATTTCCTGTTTTCTGCTGTTTTTGTATTCCAAAAAGCTAGTCTGGAAATATTCTCGGAATTGGACGAAACTTGGACAGAACCTCCTATTTTTCCAACACGAAGACGGAGTCCAGAGGAGAGCGGAGGAGGGCCACGTGGCACCCACACCATGGGGCCGCGCGGGCCCCCCTGCCGCGTCGTGGGGTGGTGTGGGGCCCTCGTGACTCCGCTGCCGCCGCCCTTTCGCCTATTTATTCTTCCCGACGCGAAAACCCTAAATACCCGAGCCATTATCCACGAAAAGTTCTAGAGACGCCGCCGCCGTCAACCCTAGCTCGGGAGGGTTCAGAAGCTCTTCCCGGCACCCTGTCGGAGAGGGGAATCATCACCGGAGGGCTCTACATCACCATGCCTGCCTCCGGAGTGATGCGTGAGTAGTTCATCCTTGGACTACGGGTCCATGGCAGTAGCTAGATGGTTGTCTCTCCACTTTATGCTATCATGTTTAGATCTTGTGAGCTGCCTATCATGATCAACATCATCTTATTGTAATGCTACATGTTGTGTTTGCTGGGATCCGATGAATATTGAATACTATGTCAAGTTGATTATCAATCTATCTTATATGTTATTTATGATCTTGCATGCTTTCCGTTACTAGTAGATGCTTTGGCCAAGTAGATGCTTGTAACTCCAAGAGTGAGTATTTATGCTAGATAGTGGGTTCATGCCTCCGGTAATCTGGGAGAGTGACAATAACTTCTAAGATTGTGGATGTGCTGTTGCCACTAGGGATAAAATAACCGATACTTAGCTTAAGGGTGCGCCGTTAGGTCTAATGTATTTGTTTACATTACGCACATTACTTAATGCAATTATCCGTTGCTTGCAACTTAATACCAACGGGGAACTCGATATGACAACCTGGCGGTGGATTATTAGTCATAGACGCTGTTGGATAACGGTATATGTATTTTGTCGTAATGCCCACATGAATATCATAGTAATCATCATGTCATATATATGCATTGTCATGCGCTCAATATTTTGTCAATTGCCCAGCTGTAATTTGTTCACCCAGCATGTTAGTTATCTTTTATGGAGAGACACCACTAGTGAACTGTGGACCCCGGTCCATTCTTTTACACTGATAATACAACCAACTGCAAACATTGTTCCTTTTCATTCTCTGCAATTTACTACTGTTTTCCACACCATACGTTTAATCCTTTGTTTTCAGCAAGCCGGTGAGATTGACAACCTCACTGTTTCGTTGGGGCAAAGTAGTTTGATTGTGTTGTGTGTAGTTCCACGTTGCCGCCTGGTGTTGCGCGTGCCATACACCCCAACAACCTTCAGAAGTGATTTCTTGCTCCTACTGGTCGATTAAACCTTGGTTTCATACTGAGGGAAACTGCTGCTACACTGCATCATACCTTCCTCTTGGGGTCTCCCAACGAACGTGTGATCCACGCAATCAAGATCTTTTTCTGGCGCCGTTGCCGGGGAGCAAGAGGATTTCTGCAAGGGGAGTTTCACGCTTCCAATCTCTTTACTTTGTTATTGTCTTGCTTAGTTTATTTTTATTTAGTCTTGTTTGCTTTATTTATCAAAAACACAAAAAAATTAGTTTTCTGCATCTAGTTTATTTCGGTTTGTTATTATGTCTAGTTGTTTACTTGATATCAATGGCTTCTCTCTTTGAAACAAAATCTTGTTGGCTAAGTGGGTTCACGGAGGAACAACAAAATTATTATAAGGAATACCGCTTTTCTAAAAAGGGAAATATTTATGGGAACAAATAAGTAGATTGAATTATTTTGCTAAAAACTTGTGCTCTACTTATGATGAATCCTACTGCTTTAATGAATCTTTTGTTGTAGAAGGCATAAACACCTCCCTTTCCAATGTGATTATAATGATAATGAAACCTTGGCTGCTTATGCTAAAGGAAACTATGACTTTGATAATCTTGAACAAATTGAAGAATTTTTGTTTTTAAGGGTGCCTATGAAATTGCTGGTTATATTCACGATGATGATTCTCCTTATAGATCTGATACTTTTGCTATGCTTGGATATTGCCTTGAGTATTATAATGATAATCCTTATATTACTGAATTTCTTGAGAAAAGACATCCTCAAAAAGAAGAGACCATTGTCTTGCAGGAACCTGTAGAAGAAGAAACTACTGCTGAAGCTGAAAGCTCATTGGATGAAAAAGAGGAGGAGAGTGATGAACAAAAGAAGGAAGAATGGATTAGCTACCCATGCCTACCTTCTAATGAGAGTAACTCTTTACCTCTTACATTATTTGATCACCCTCCATCCTTATCAAAGGAGGATGAATGTTATGTTCCTGTGGATTCTCTTGAAATATTCCCTATGAGTAAAACTTGTGGAAATGAGTATGCTACTGTTATTTATGATAATCCATGCTATTTTGATAAATCTTATGATAATCCTTTATTTGTGCGTAATTTCGAAATGCATGGTAATGAGAAAGTTTGTTTAGAAAATGTTTATGATAAAGCTCTAGATGATGGTCCTATATTGCTTGATAATATTATGTATTCTACTAATGAAAATGGGATTGGAGAGGTCTTGACTTTATCTAGTGGAGTCCCATACCTCTTGAGAATGATCAATCATCTTGTTATAAAATGGTTAAAAGTGGGTTTGAAAGTTTTAATCCACTATTTTGAGCTTGATAAAAATTATGTGTTTGTAGATCATGAAAAGCATGCTTTATGTGATAGTTATATTGTTGAGTTTGTTCATGATGCTACTGAAAATTATTATGAGAGAGGAAAATATGGTTGTAGAAATTTTCATGGTACTAAAACACCTCTCTATATGCTGAAAGTTTTGAAGTTGCACTTGTTTTGCCTTCCTATGCTAGTCACTTTGTGCTTCATTGATTGTTTTCTTACAAGACTCCTATGCATAGGAAGAGTGTTAGATTTAAACATGTTTTATATATGCTTCTTGATGCTCTCTTTTATGTTTCAACTCTTATCCTTATGTGAGCATCATTAAAATATTCTAGCCTAGCTAAAAGGCGTTAAAGAAAAGCGCTTATGGGAGACAACCCATTATTTTATTTCTGCAATTTTTCTTTTTTTTGAGTCAAGGAGTTGTTTACTTCTGTAACAATTCCTTTGTATCTTTATTTTATCGCATTGTTGTGCCAAGTATTGCCTCTAATAGGAAGATGATGCTAGATTTGGATTTCTGCGCAGGAACAGATTTCTGCTGTTCACCGTTTTAATTCTGTAAAATCACAGAAAAATTATTTAAATCTGCAAATTTTTGTGCGTGATCCTCAGATATGTACGCATCTTTCGTTAGTTTAAAGTTTTTCGATCTGAGCAACGTAAGTGCCTCGAAAAAATTCGTCTTTGCGGACTGTTCTGTTTAGACAGATTCTGTCTTTTATTTTTCGCATTCTCTCTTTTACTAGTGTTGAGTGGAATTCTTTTTTAGGGTGAAGAGCTTCACATAACATCAGTGGCAGTAGCTAATGTTAAAAGTAACGGTCATGTTTGTGTCCTTATAGAACATGTGAGTTTTTGATTGTGCACTAACCCTCTAATGAGAATTACTTTGAGTTTGGTGTGGCGGAAGTTTTCAAGGGTCAAGAGAGAAGGATGATATAATGTGATCAAGAAGAGTGAAGA
This sequence comes from Poa pratensis, assembly GCA_947311845.1. Classification (NCBI taxonomy): domain Eukaryota; kingdom Viridiplantae; phylum Streptophyta; class Magnoliopsida; order Poales; family Poaceae; genus Poa; species Poa pratensis. Next base: position 39,661,484 of record CAMZMU010000072.1, on the reverse strand, counting down.
GCTTAAGCTTGGGGATGCTCCCATGGATCACCCCAGCATATTTCAAGAAGACTCAAGCGTCTAAGCTTGGGGATGCCCAAGGCATCCCCTTCTTCATCAGCAACTTATCAGGTCATCTCTAGTGAAACTATATTTTAATTCTTTCACATCATATGTGCTTTACTTGGAGCGTCTGTGTGCTTTTATTTTCAGTATTTTATTTTTCTTATGGTCAACTTGATTGGACCCCAGCATTCTTGATTGGGAGAGAGACACGCTCCGCTTTTTCATATGAATACTCCTATTCTTCACTTATACTTGTTGAGTATTCTTATCTAGCTATTGCTATGCTTTTAGCTCCTGTTTTGCATGCATCTCTTATTCAGAGCTGTTAGTTCTTTTAAAGAAAGTACTCTCTTGCTTCACTTATAATTGTTTGGAGAGTTTATGTTGAAATAAATTGATTGGTGTTTGGTTGGAACAGAAAATGTTGCATGTGGTAGATGGTATAATGGAAAAAGCTTACATATTCTTGTAGATCATGTATTGGATAATTTGATACTTGTCAATTGTTTTGAGTTATCAAGTAGTTCATGTTTAAGCTTTTGTATCATGTAGTTAAAACCTATTAATGAAGAACTACCGTAAAGCTCGTTGAAATTTGGTTTGCATGATTGGTATCTCTAAGGTCTAGATATTTTCTAGTAAAAGGGTTTGGTTAACAAGGAAGACAGTGTAGAGTCTTATAATGCTTGCAATATGTTTTCATATAAGCTTGCTGTGTCGGTTGATATCCTGTGTTTGCTTCAAATAACCTTGCTAGCCTAAACTCTGTACTGAGAGGGAATGCTTCTCGTGCATCCAAAACCTTGAGCCAAAATCCATGCCATCTGTGTCCACCATAACTACCTATATGTGGTATTTCCTTGCCATTCCAAGTAAATTTTTCATGTGCTACCTTTAAACTATTCAAACTTTATTACTCCTATTTTGTGTCAATGTTTACCAAGCTCATGAGGACGGGGTGGATGTCTTTATGTCAACTGTCAAACAGACTTTACCACCGGACTAGCGGCATATACATCCGCTTATCCATTAATTTTGCAAAAAGAGCTGGCAAATGGGGTGCCCAGTCCCAATTAATTACAACTTTAACCGCTTAATTCTCTTCACATTTTTGCCCTGATTTATCAGTCAAGCAATGACAAACAGTGAAATATCTGCATGTGTAAACAAAAGAGAAAGAGGGATGATCTGCCTTGCTGGTAGAAATAACGTCCTTCATGGGAGCCGCTCTTAAAAGTCTGGTTGGCAGGGGTCATATTGTACTTTCCATTTTCTGATTCGTTGACAATTAACAAACACCTCTCAAAACTTATTTTTACTCTCTATATGATTTCAAAAACTTAAAAAGCTCTAGCACATGATTTAATCCCTGCTTCCCTCTGCGAAGGGCCTTTCTTTTACTTTTATGTTGAGTCAGTTTTCCTACTTCTTTCTTAGAAGCAAACACTAGTGTCAACTTTGGTGCAACAATTTTTATATGCTGTATATTGCACTTATTATATGCTTTGTGTTGACAAATATCCATGAGATATATATGTTGAAAGTTGAAAGCAATTGCTGAAACTTAAATCTTCCTTTGTGTTGGTTAAATACCTTTTACTTAGAATCTATTGCTTTATGAGTTAACTCTTATGCAAAACTCTTTGATGCTTGTCTCGAAAGTACTATTCATGAAAAGTTTTTGCTTATATGATTCAGTTGTTTGCTCATTATCTACTTGCTAGCAAACTATAGACCATTGACCTGGATCACTTCATTCATAACATGTGCTTTACAATACTATTTGATCAAGATTATGATTGTAGCATGTCACCTCAGAAATTATTTTGTTTTTATCGTTTTACCTACTCGAGGACGAGTAGAACTAAGCTTGGGGATGCTTGATACGTCTCAAACGTATCTATAATTTCTGATGTTCCATGTTGATATTATACCAATTGTTACATGTTTTATATACACTTCATAGCATTTTTATGCATTTTCTGGGACTAACCTATTAACAAGATGCCACAGTGCCAGTTCCTGTTTTCTGCTGTTTTTGTATTCCAGAAAAGCTAGTCTGGAAATATTCTCGGAATTGGACGAAACTTGGACAGAACCTCCTATTTTTCCAACACGAAGACGGAGTCCAGAGGAGACGGAGGAGGGCCACGTGGCACCCACACCATGGGGCCGCGCGGCCCCCCTGCCGCGCCGTGGGGTGGTGTGGGGCCCTCGTGGCTCCGCAGCCGCCGCCCTTTCGCCTATTTATTCTTCCCGACGCGAAAACCCTAAATACCCGAGCCATTATCCACGAAAAGTTCCAGAGACGCCGCCGCCGTCAACCCTAGCTCGGGAGGGTTCAGAAGCTCTTCCCGGCACCCTGCCGGAGAGGGGAATCATCACCGGAGGGCTCTACATCACCATGCCTGCCTCCGGAGTGATGCGTGAGTAGTTCATCCTTGGACTACGGGTCCATGGCAGTAGCTAGATGGTTGTCTCTCCACTTTATGCTATCATGTTTAGATCTTGTGAGCTGCCTATCATGATCAAGATCATCTTATTGTAATGCTACATGTTGTGTTTGCTGGGATCCGATGAATATTGAATACTATGTCAAGTTGATTATCAATCTATCTTATATGTTATTTATGATCTTGCATGCTTTCCGTTACTAGTAGATGCTTTGGCCAAGTAGATGCTTGTAACTCCAAGAGTGAGTATTTATGCTAGATAGTGGGTTCATGCCTCCGGTAATCTGGGAGAGTGACAATAACTTCTAAGATTGTGGATGTGCTGTTGCCACTAGGGATAAAATAACCGATGCTTAGCTTAAGGGTGCGCCGTTAGGTCTAATGCATTTGTTTACATTACGCACATTACTTAATGCAATTATCCGTTGCTTGCAACTTAATACCAACGGGGAACTCGGTATGACAACCTGGCGGTGGATTATTAGTCATAGACGCTGTTGGATAACGGTCTATGTATTTTGTCGTAATGCCCACATGAATATCATAGTAATCATCATGTCATATATATGCATTGTCATGCGCTCAATATTTTGTCAATTGCCCAGCTGTAATTTGTTCACCCAGCATGTTAGTTATCTTTTATGGAGAGACACCACTAGTGAACTGTGGACCCCGGTCCATTCTTTTACACTGATAATACAACCAACTGCAAACATTGTTCCTTTTCATTCTCTGCAATTTACTACTGTTTTCCACACCATACGTTTAATCCTTTGTTTTCAGCAAGCCGGTGAGATTGACAACCTCACTGTTTCGTTGGGGCAAAGTAGTTTGATTGTGTTGTGTGCAGTTCCACGTGGCGCCGGATTCCCTGGTGTTGCGCGTGCCATATTCCGCCACCAACAACCTTCAGAAGTGATTTCTTGCTCCTACTGGTCGATTAAACCTTGGTTTCATACTGAGGGAAACTGCTGCTACACTGCATCATACCTTCCTCTTGGGGTCTCCCAACGAACGTGTGATCCACGCAATCACTGCCCAACGAAAGGAGGAGGCGCTTGAGCTCTGCAACCGCA